>OZ018395.1:6146238-6565587 GCA_963969525.1 Ontholestes murinus | reverse complement strand
GTAGAAAATTAAATAAAAAATTTTAAATACGAAAACATTTCGTAAATGTACAACAATGATTTTAACTAAGGCTACAAACCAAATCACTTATTGAAACAACAAGGCATTATCCAGAGAAATAGTTGACTCAATTAGTGAGTGGGTTTGTAATCTTATAAAGACTATAAAGTCTAATTTAAAATTACCACATGTTAGTAAGACTCATTGCGACTCGGCGTCGAATGTCTTTATTTTTGAAAATCGTTACGGGCGCTGAGAAATAAATACTCTGTGAGTATCCAAAAAGTTATGAATAACTTCCAGGGAATCTTCAAAATCAGTAGCAAAACTCAATCGCTCAGAAAATAATGAATTTAAAAACATTTAAACTATTTGGAAAATTTAAAATAATATAAATAAAAGTAATAATTAGATTTATTTATTTTGAAAGTTTCTGTACCGTAGTTTTAAATTATTATAATGTAAAAACTACAAATAAATCTACAATGTAGAAATCCTCAAAATAATTAAATCTAATTATTACTTTTATTTTCATAATACTGCACCTGTAAGACAATATTTAATTTACGTTAGAATAATGTATCACTCATTAAATTCTAAGAGAAAAACTCTAAAATTACAATACTGCAAGTTTGATGTTCTTTAGAAAACCTTGAAAATTACTAAAGTATTCTGGATAAAAATCTACAAGTTTAAAGACTAATAAAAAGTATTCGAACTCTATACAGAAAAACTCGAAAATTTTGAAACCAAGTAGTAAGAACATTTTGAAGCTTCTTTCGGAAACCTATTCTATAAACTATTTAAGACTTTTACAATATTATAAAACACTCTAAAACTCTAAAGTCTTTATAATAATACTATAAATATCCACATGATTCAGTAACAGAATTCAAAGAAAAACATTATAATTGTAGAAATTAAGAAACTCTTTAACATTTTAGAACTGTATGACAATGGCAATGACTAATCCATTTATAATGGTCACTTTGTGTCTGAAATGTACATTTGTTAATTCAAATAAAAGTGTGAAGAAAGATTATTAGTTCTTTATTCGTCAAAACAATGAAATAGTTTATAATTATGGAATAATATAGTTGATGCTTGAAGCCATTACTTTGTGATACATTTTGAAAATTAGGACGATAAATAAAATTCACTTTGTTGTTATCACACACGGTTTTTTTATTAGTGACCGGTTTGGGCCACATCTTGTGCTCAAAATTGTCAGCAACATTTGGTGTAGTGTAAGTTGCGACTGCATCGGAACTTAGAGTAGAAGAGGATGGTGCTTAGTGATGAATCCCGATTCTGTTTGGAAATACATGACTGAAGTATGAGAGTCATATGAAGACGTGTGAAACGTTGCAGCATAACATTTTCGGTTGAGAGGCCTGTACATCAAACTGTAGGGATTATGGTATGGATTGCTATAACATATAGGAGAAGGTCTTGTTTAGAGTTGGTTGAGGTGAAAGGTCACGATATACTTTCGCTTCTTCAGCAGTTAAAAGACCTATTTTTTCAGCAAGACAATGATCCTCCCTATTTTGCAAAAGTTTCTATGAACCGATTTGCAGAGGATAATATTAATATTTTGCCATGATCACCTCTATCTTTTGATCCCATTATGGGAAGAACACTAAAGAACTTATAACATCCTACACAGACCCTGCAAGCTCTTTAGCACAAATTACAGATTGCTTGAGATAAAATATTTCAAGAGATTATTCACCACTTGTTAGAATATTTTAACGTTAATCAATCAACTTTATTATTGTATTTTGTGCTTCAATTTCTTGTTATAAATGATAAATAAAACTCGTTGTATACTATCAGAGTTCCAATTGTACCATCAAATGATGATTTTAAAGATGAAATTAACCACAACACTTTTAATTTAATGCATATCTATACACAACCGTTGGTTCATAGTAGGAATAATCAGTGTTTAATAGGTGATTAGTAACTGCGAACCATAACACTCCGACTACTCGACGTAACACCGTAAATAATTAACGATCCAGTAATTACTGGCGCGTAATTAGGCTGCATAAACTGTATAAAGGCATTTACAAATAGAGTAGTTCCGGCCCTGTTTATGGACGCATGTTCAATTACGGTTAATGGCGCCTCAGATGGTGACAAGATGAAAGGAAAATGTCGGCGCTGAATATACAGCACTGGCGCTCCATGGATCCCCAATGGACAGTGTTAGGGCTATCAATGTATGTATGCAGTGAGAGGGGGGATATTTCTGCGAAAATCTGGATAAATTACCCCTACAAGTATATATATATATATATATATATGTTTCATTTTTATTTTATGACCAACAGCGGTCGACTTTTACTGCACCCCTTGATACCTTAATCTGCGTCTTTATTAAGCGTATTATGTGGGTCTGAATCATTGCTGCCCTCTTTTATTATCGAGTAATGGGTCAACTGCGGTGCTAAATTTTTGATTTCTTCGCATGGCTGGTTCACGCAGGAGGTCACAGTATTCTCCCCCGATGGGATCAACTGATGGATTTATGGTGTCACACGAAAAATTTACCCTCTCTGACTGTATGGTAAGGGTCTTATCATAATTATAACGACAATAAACTGTTATTACATCAGCAGTGTGCTTAAATTAAATCTTCATATAATAAAAATATGATCAGTAAAATTAGACAGTAATATAAAACGACTATTTGCCTCCAAGAACGCTTTGAATAAACACAATTGTATTCTAAGGCTTTCCATAAAAATCAATTCATTTGTACGCTTTAAATTTAATTAGCGCCCCGAAGCCTTCAGGAAATACACCCGCAAAAAAGAGGGTGGGGGGATAGAGAGGAAAAGGCGAGGCGAGTGAGAGAAGCCGGGAATCCTCCACCCTCCGCTTTAATTCTTTTCATATCTATAGACGCATATTGGAAAGGAAATGAAAGAGTTGCAAAAGGATGGAGAAAGAACGTCATATTAAAATAATACTGAAGGAAGAGAAGAGGCGGAGCGTAAAGGTAGTTAATGAAGTGCGTTCATCAATATAGCGCTAGGCATCCGGAGGCAAAAGTCGCATCCATCAATCTTGTCCTTTCATCCATATGTCTATGATGCCGAAGAAAGTATGCTGATTGATGCGAAACCGATTGAGCGGATTATAATGTGGAGCAGTTGGCGCAGGTTGGGAAAAAAAAAAAAAGGTGAATATCTTATAAGTAACATCGAACTAATTGAGAAGGATCCGCTCGGCTGGAATTGATTCTTACTTGAAAGTTCCTAATAAAAATATATTTACAAAAATTCTGCTCAAATTTATTACTACTAAACAATATTGAATTATTGCATCTTAAATGTAGGTAGTTATTTTCAAGAGTTCACCTTATATCTTCAAAAATCATCAAAGGACAAAATATTATTAGTATAGCCTACAGAATTACTCCTTGAATTTTTATCATAAACCTAATAAACACCTTGTATCTACAATGTAAATGTGGATACAATTTACACGTATTAAAATATATACAATTTTTAGACTATGTAGAATTAAATTCTTCTAAATCCTCATTCAAACTTTTCAGGACCTTGAAAACCTTTACAATATTTGCATATTTTACAAATATTAATTTACCAATGTTAGTATATAACTCCTGACAGCAAAGAACTTCCAAAACCTCATCAGAAAAATTGAAAACGAAAATCAAATTTATATAACCGAGAACATTCAAGACCTCCAGATTATTTTAGAATTGCAAAGGTTAGATTAATTTTAAAAAAACAAAATTAAACATTTGCTTAAAAATGAATTGTTTCAAATATGAGAGTTAAAAGTTTTTAGATTATTCATAATAATTATTATAAAGTTTTATATTCTTTAAAAACTTTAGAATCTTTAAAATCCTTAGAATCTATGAAATCTTTAGAATCTTCAGAATTTCTAGGATCATTTTATAATCTTTGGAATATTTAAAATCTTTAGAATTTGAAATCTTCAAAATCTTGAGAATATTTTGAATCTTTATAATATTCAAAATATTTCGCACTTTTAGACTATGTAGAATTTGATTCTTCTAAATCCTAGTTCTTTAAAAACTTTAGAACCTTTGGAATCATTAAAATCCTTAGAATCTATCAAGTCTTTTGACCTTAAAATCTTCAAAATCTTGAGAATATTTTGAATCTTTATAATATTCAAAATGCTACGAACTTTTAGACTATGTAGAATTTAATTCTTCTAAATCCTAATTTTTTAAAAACTTTAGAATCTTTAAAATCCTTAGAATCTATGAAATATTTAGAATCGTTAGAATTTTCAAGATCTTTTTATAACCTTTGGAATCTTTAGAATTTTTCAAATCTTCAAAATCTTCAGAATATTTTGAATCTTTATAATATTTGAAATATTACGCACATTTAGACTATGAAGAATTTAATTCTTTTAAATCCTCATTGTTTCAAAATTTTCGAACCTTTGAAATCTTTAAAACCCTTAGAATCTTTGAAATCTTTAGAATCCTCAGAATTTCTAGGATCTTTTTATAATCTTTGGACTCTTTAAAATCTTTCGAGTTTTTTGAAATTTTAAAATCTTCAAAATCTTGAGAATATTTTGAATCTTTATAATATTCAAAATATTACGCATTTTTAGATTATGTAGAATTTAATTCTTTTAAATCCTAATTCTTTAAAAATTTTAGAATCTTTGGAATCTTTAAAATCCTTAGAATCTATGAAATCTTTAGGATCTTTTTATAATCTTTGGAATTCTTAGAATTTTTCGAATCTTTAAAATTTTCAAAATCATGAGAATATTTTGAATCTGTATAATTTTCAGAATATTACGCACTTTTAGACTATGTAGAATATAATTCATCTAAATCCTCATTCTTTAAAAACTTTAGAATCTTTGAAATATTTAAAACTTTTAGAATCTATGAAATCTTCAGAATCTTCAAAATTTTTATGATCTTTTTATAATCTTTAAATATTACACACCTATAGACTATGTAGAATTTAATTCTTCTAAATCCGAATTCTTTAAAACTTTAGAATCTTTGAAATATTTAAAACCTTTAGATTCTATGAAATCTTCAGAATCTTCAGAATTTTTATGATCTTTTTATAATCTTTACAATCCTTAGAATCTTTAGAATTTTTAGAATCTTCAAAATCTTGAGAATATTTTGAATCTTTATAACATTAAAAATATTACGCACTTATAGACTATGTAGAATGTAATTCTTCTAAATTCGAATTCTTTAAAATTTAAGAATGTTTGGAATCTTTAAAATCCTTAGAATCTATGAAATCTTTAGAATCCTCAGAATTTCTGGGATCTTTTTATAATCTTTCGAATCTTTAGAATTTTTAAAATCTTCAAAATCTTGAGAATATTTTGAATCTTTATAATATTCAAAATATTACGCAACTTTAGACTGTGTAGAATTTACTTCTTTGAAATCCGAATTCTTTGAAAACTTTGACTTTTGAATCTTTGCAAACTTTAAAATCCTTAGAATCTATGAAATCTTTAGAATCCTCAGAATTTTAAGGATCTTTTTATAATCTTTAGAATCTTTAAAAATTTTCGAATCTTTAAAATCTTCAAAAATTTTGAGAATATATTGAATCTTTCTAATATTCAAAACATTACGCACTTTTAGACTATGTAGAATTTAATTCTTCTAAACCTTTATTATCTCAAAACTTGAAAATCTTTACAATCTCTGTAGATTTCGCAGATATTAATTTATAAATTTTAGTATTAAACTCCTGACAACGAAGAACTTCCAAAACCTCAACAGACAAACCATTGAGAACATTGAAGACCTCCAGATTATTTTAGAACTGCAAAGGTTAGATTAATTAAGACAAACACAAATCGGAATTTGCTTAAAAAATGCATTTTTTAAATATGACAGTTGAAAGTTTTTAGATTATTCGTAATAATTATTATATTTTTTTTTATATTCTTTAAAAACTTTAGAATATTTGGAATCTTTAAAATGCTTAGAATCTATGATACAATCGTGAGAATTTTGACGATCATTTTATAATCTTTGGAATCTTGAGAAACTTTAGAATTTTTCGAATCTTTAAAATCTTCAGAATCTCTTGAATATTTTGAATCTTTATAATATTCAAAATATTACGCACTTTTAGACTATGTAGAATTTAATTATTCTAAATCCTAATTCTTTAAAAATTTTAGAATCTTTGGAATCTTTAAAATCTATGAAATATATAGAATCTTCAGAATTTTCAAGATCCTTTTATAATCTATGGAATCTTTAGAATCTTTAGAATTTTTTTAATCTTTAGAATCTTCAAAATCTTGAGAATATTTTAAGGCTTAATAATATTCAAAATATTATGAATTTTTAAACTATGTAGAATTTCATTCTTCTAAATCCTAATTATTTAAAAACTTTAGAATCTTTGGAAACTTTAAAATCCTTAGAATCTATGAAATCTTTAGAATCCTCAAAATTTCTAGGATCTTTTTATAATCTTTCGAATTTTTAGAATCTTTAAAATCTTCAAAATCTTGAGAATATTTTAAATCTTTATAATATTAAAAATATTACGCACTTTTAGACTGTGTAGAATTTACTTCTTTGAAATCCGAATTCTTTAAAAACTTTGACTTTTGAATCTTTGGAAACTTTAAAATCCTTAGAATCTATGAAATCTTTAGAACCCTCAGAATTTCTAGGATCTTTTTATAATCTTTCGAATCTTTGGAATTTTTATAATCTTTAAAATCTTCAAAATCTTGAAAACATTCTGAATCTTTATAATATTCAAAACATTACGCACTTTTAGACTATGTAGAATTTCTTTTAAATCCTCATTACCTCAAAATTTTCAGGAGCTTGAAAACCTTTACAATTTTTGCAGATTTCGGAAACGTTAATTTAACAATTCTAGTAATAAACTCCTAGCAACGAAAAACTTCAAAAATCTCAACAGAGAAATTGAAAACGAAAATCAAACTTACAATTACAATTACAAAGAAAAACTTTAAAATAAGATAATGGATAAAAGTAATTCTGATATCTTTAGACTCCTAGAAACAAAATAAAAAACTTTCGAAACTTACAATTTACAATAAGTGGAGAATTTTCAAGATACTCAAAAACATTTCTTCACAAATAATTAGGCCCTCATATTAGAAGCTGCTAATACTTTAACAGTGAAATTTAATAGAAATTAGACTTTTAAACACAGACAATTTTGATAAGACTTTAAAAGAGAAAAAAATGTATCTTTAAAAATATTTAAATTAAATTTAACAACTCAGCAAACTAATTGGTGGCCAGAATTGACTGTTAAAGAATTATATTTATCTATTACTAAGAAGAGAAACTTTTTCAAGTTTTGTTCTCCAATGATTTAATGAAAATAAATCCAGAAGGTCTTTGAGTTGGTGATGTAGAATTTAAGGTAAAATTTCTAGATAGCCCTCCTCAAAGAAAGATTACAAGTGGAGGCTTACTAGGGCTCTCTGTGATCTAGAATCTTCAGGGTGTTGCCGGTTTAGCATTCCAATTACCAGATGGTCGAGAATTCTCAGAGGAGAGTCTCGTAAAATTTCTAGATAGTCCTTAAAAAAGGGTTGCAGGTGGAGGCTTCCACAAAACCAATATAATCTCAGTCCCTCTGTCACCATTAATACATAGGCCATGAAATCTGCAAATAAGTCTTCTCAAGGCACTTTCTCCTCGCTTCCCTAAAATTAACGAAACGGTCTACAATCAGCAACTTCTGATCAGCGACTATGCCCCCACACACACCCCCAAAAAAGCTCCCTTACCTATTATCACCCACGCCTGTCGAGAACATTTTGGAGACAATTGTATGGTAATGCCAATGGTTGAGAATTCAGATAAATCCCTGATTAGATTTCCCTTTCATTTCTTCCTCTGACCTGCCCAATTGAAAAGTCGAAGAAGGAACAACAAGATAAAACCAACCTAAATTTCCAATAATTTTATCTAGCTTATTTCAAAAAATAAATTAAATTAAAAATTTACTCCTTATAAATTTATAAATAAATTAATTGGTGCCCAACGTGGGGCCATTTAACACAACTTCTCAGGAATGATAAAATTAATGAAAAATATTATATTGCTTTCAAACTGTTGTAATTCATGCTATAACAATACGAGTTAATGTAAATAATGTGTTTGTAATTATCAACGCCGCTATTAACCGTAAATAGGTATAATTACCCTAATAACACTAACGACGATAGGGCCAACTTCTTAAATCCATATTTCCCCATACATAAGTTCATTACCGTCGAGCGTCAGCCATTAGAGCGGGCGAGGGGCTCAATGAAACTTCCACAATAAACTGTTTCCCAATAATGTCTAAAATTTCCCATACAAGCAGATGGGGCGCGCTGCAATCAAGTTTATATTACTGTGGAAACGGGCGATTGGCCCCAGTTACTGATTATCTACTTTCTAGGAAAAGTTGCGCTATTATTTCCGACCTCCCCCCCCCCCGGGACCGCTCCTCAACCTCCTCCTTCGCCCGCCCCAGAGAAAGTTGCCGGATATTTCATCGGGTTATGACCGGCAATTCATTTATGGCCGTTTCGCCGTTGCCAGCAAGCTGGCGCAGATTACATTTTATTGCGCCTATAAACAAGATGCAATTTTTAACTATAGCATGTAATGTGTACAATAATAACGAAAATTATTTTATTCAGTACAATGAATGAATCATATAAAGAGTATTTAATACATTCAATTAATTTTAATCTAATAGAATGGGGAGTAATATTTTTATTGCCTTTTCTTTAGAGCTTTAATAATACTTATAAGTTTCTCTATGTAATTGAATTAAATCCTCAATTGAATGCATGTTTATATGCATTTCCTCACTAAGCAATTTGAAATAACAACTAATATAAGAATCAATTAGATAATAAAATACTTGATAGGTTAGATATTTCTAATTATGTTTTTATTTATTATTTTGCAATTGCAAATTAGAAAAATATTGTCTAAAAACATAGAAAAATGTATCTTGTATTTGTTTCTCATCCCAGTGCCGAAACTAGTTGGATATTAAAATAAAAAATAAAGTGAAACGAACCATGTATATTTTTAATCAACTGCCAATAGAAAATTGTGTTTCATTTATCCTTGACAATGAAATGTCACATAATAACGACATATTTCTTAAATTATGAGTAATAATATCTTTAAATTGAACCAGAGAGTAAGTGTGTGTTTAACTATCAGAAGATAGATGGCGTTAACACACTTCATCGACCAATTGCAGCATTTAAGTAGAATATACACTCGTTATAATTTAGTTTCTCTATTGTAAACTGAGATAAAAGACCTGAAACCAGTTTGTACTGGTTGAAAAGAACATAAAACAATGTGTATATCGATTACATACACTGAGTTAAAGAATTCACTATGTTTTAACCTCAAATATTTTTTCAATTCAGTTTAAGTATTACCACCTAACGGTCGCAATCATTCAATTATATTAACTACATTTTTTTTCCTATAATATTATTATCAGGACAATTAGATACAATTAATTTTAATCAACGATTATACAATTTATGAATTCGTAGAGAACCAATACATATAAAACCTAAAATTATCGACAATACAACTGTATAGAATTAAACGCGTATTATCCCCAAAAATAGGTCATTCCCATTTCATTGTGTCCGGAATACAATAGAATTGAATACCGCGTACGAATTTATATATCCGTCCCCCGCAGCATTTTAAAATTGCGCACGGACGCATGTGCGCGAATTTAATATTATTTATGAGAGGAAAGGCCGCTCAAATATCGACTGTTTGAATATTATTTTACGTGATTATCTAGAGAAATCGCCCGAGCAAATGTCTACGAAAGAGGAGAAAGATTTTATGGGGAAAAATAAAATCCCACTTTGTAAACATAATCTACATTTATGAGGGCGTAAAATATTTCCCATTCTAATCCAATTACGGCACACATGGAATACATTTCCCAATATCTCCCCGATTCACATTGCTTATTGAAAAGGAAACGCCGATATCTGAAAAACGTTTTTTTTTTTTTTTTCGAGGCGGAAGGATTTACCAAACTCGGGTGTACAGATGTGCGGGGGCGTGCTTAATAAATTTCAACTTATACGTATTAAAACGGACATTTATATTCAATTGTTATCCCGTCGATCTAAGGTAAATACGGCGCGATCAAAATGCAGGATTCCACAGTTTTACCGGCTCGAATGTTTGTCTTGTTGAACAAATATGTTTTAATCCTCATAATTGTTCGCTTTTTTTCATAGATTTATTTGTTTTAAAAATAATGGTCGTTATTGGAATAGCGCGATTTATCGAATTATATAAGTATAAAATTGATGATCATCATTTATTAAATACCAGTTTTTACATAATAATAGTGAAAAGCCTATGCGATTAATCTAATTATTGTATTTATTATATTAAGTAGTTCTATTTTATTCAAAAAGTTTAAATTTTATTAAATTATCCAGTCTTATTAAAGAACAGAAATTATCTTCAATTTTTTATCCCTCAGATTATACTTGCGTTCAATTTTCTATTATTTTTCGTTAATTATTTTTTATATGTAATCTGTCATCTGTCAACTTTTATTTGTAATCTACTATTAAAAAAAACCATCTCTTATATGTTATTGTTAGTTGTCATTAATTAACCTCCATTAGATATATTTTATTTACTTTCTACCATCTGTTATATGTTATCAATTTTATATTGATGATTATTTGTTATTTGTCAAAAATCAACTTTCTTCTGACGTTTACCTTAAGTTATCTGTTATCTGTTATTTATTAACTGACATATGTTATTTGCCATTAATCATTAGTTATATCTCATCTCACCTGTAACTTCTAATCTCTCATTTGTCGACTTTTATTTTTCACCTCTTGTCTCTTCAGCTCTTATCTGCAGCAGCTATTTATTAGAATGAAATATCTAACATAAAAAAAACGACAAAATCATCTGCCATCAATTATTATTATAATTTAATCAAATTAATAATTAAAGAAGTTTTCTTGTGAAGGTAAATATAAATATATGTCATCTCTCATCTCTCATCTATAATCAGTCATCTCTTATCTATCATCTGTCATCTGTCATCTATCATTTGTCTCATCTGTCTCATCTGTCTCATCTGTCTCATCTGTCTCATCTATGTCATCTGTCTCATCTGTCTCAACTGTCTCATCTATCTCATCTGTCTCATCTGTCTCATCTGTCTCATCTGTCTCATCTGTCTCATCTGTCTCAACTGTCTCATCTATCTCATCTGTCTCATCTGTCTCATCTGTCTCATCTGTCTCATCTGTCTCATCTGTCTCATCTGTCTCATCTGTCTCATCTGTCTCATCTCTCTCATTTGTCTCATTTTTCTCATCTGTCTCATCTATCTTATCTATCTCATCTGTCTCATCGATATCATCTGTCTCATCTGGCTCATCAGTCTCATCTGTCTTATCTGTCTCATCTGTCTCATCTATGTCACCTGTCTCATCTGTCTCTATAATCATTCATCTATAATCTATTATCGGTTATTAGTCATCTCTCATCTGTTATCTGTAATCGATCACCTTTCATCTATCATGTGTCATTCTTCATCTATAACCTATCATCGGTCATTTATAATCTGTTATCTGTCATCTGTCATCTCTTATCTGTTATATATTATCTGTTATCTATCATCAGGCATCTGCAAACCGTCATCTTTTACTTATCCAATTCAAAATATTTTTGGAAACCGTTGAAAACTAAAAGTAAAATATTTTACTAAAAAAAAACAAAAATTACATAAAATATCAATGGTGAATTAAGAAATTTTCAAAATATCATGGAAATAGTTTGAATTAAAAAAAAACTGAAATTATTAATTGATGACAGAGGTAAAAAGACCTACCATTTATGTCTTCTGTCTACTCTCAATTGTCATCAAACGACATATGACAAATTTTTGACAACATATGACAAAATAAAATCAGTATGTAAGGTGTATATACATCTGAATAACATCTTTTCTTCTGTAACAGAATGTGTCTTACTTTTATGTTTGTTTGCACTAATCTATATTTGGAAATTTGTATTCTGTTATAATGAAAGTAAAATTATTATTGTTATTATTATTATTATTATTATTATTATTATTATTATTATTATTATTAATATAGAAGATAACAGAGAGATGGCAGATGACAGAAAATAAAAAGACGTAAAACAAATGAAAAAAGACAGAAAATGGATACAAACGACAGAAATAATATAAGAAAAATAGTTAAAATACCTAATAAGAATATACAATAAGCTGAAATATATTTTAAAAATTTAAAATTTTATCATATAAAATCAATTTTTTTAATAAAAATATTTGGAATTTTAGAAATTTAAATCATCAATTATTCAAAATACATTTTTTACTAGAATAAGAAAATACGATAGGCAAATACCATTTCTCATTTGTTATTATTCATCTATCATTTTTAATCTGACATCCGTCATCTGTAATCTTTCATCTGCCATCCGTCATTTGTTATTTGCCATCTGTAATCTGTCATCTGTCATTTCTAAACTTTTCATTTTTATCTTTTATGCGTAAATTCTCATCTGACATATAAAATGTTTTCAATTTAATATTTATCATATCTAGCTTAGAAATTATTATGTTTTATTTTTAATCATGAGTTGTAACAATAACATGCAGTTATAATTTTGCAATATTTGCCATTGCAAAAACGTTTTTAGTCAAGTGTAACAATAGACAAAAGTTGATTGTGTTTTTGTTGAATCAGCCATTGAGGTTTATTATGTGCATTCTTGTTATTGTCATCTATATTCTCTCAAGTGTCGACTGTCATCTATCATCTGTCAACTGTCATCTGTCATCAGTTATCTGTCATATGTCATCTGTGGCCTGTCACCTGTCATCTATCATCTGTTACATGTCATCTGTCAACAGTCATCTATCACCTGTCATCTGTTATTTGACATCTGTCAACTATTGTATATGAGCTGTCAACTGTCATTTGTCATTATCTTTATCTTTATTCAAACTTGGTTAGAATATATTCAAATATATTTATTAATCTATTTATTATTTAAGAAAGAAAACCGAAGACAAATAAATAAATAAATAAAATAAGAAAATTTTATTTTGAAGGACAAATTATACATATAATTTTAACACCTTGCCGAGGAGCGGACTTTACACTTACAGGTGATCTTCCATTCAAACCCATCTCAACTGGTATTTGTCAACTTTTATTTATTTTCCGTTAAATATCAGTTCTAATTTGACATCTACTGATCATTTGATATTTGCCATCTGTTACTTGATATCTGTTATCCGTCATCTGACATTTATCACCTGTCATGTGTCATTTGTCATCACTCATCTGGCATCTATCACCTGCTACTTGTCATCTGTTATCTGTCATCCATCATTTCTCAACTGATATCTGTTATCTGTCAACTGTTATTTGTGAACATTTCTTTCTTTCTGCTCTTTGTTATCCGTCACCTGTCATCTATCACCGGTCATCAGATATTTGTTTGTCATCTTTTATCTGCCACCTTTCATCTGTCATTTGTCATCTATCATCTGTTATCTGTTACCTGGTATCTGTCATCTGTTATTATCTGTCACCTGTCTATTTGTCAACTTTTATGTTTTCTCGGTTATCTGTTATCAGTTCTTTGACATTTACAATATTTTCAATTATATATTGATAGATATATCAAAGAACATAGAGGATAGAACTTAGATTATATTTCATCTGTTGTCCATGGGTTGTAACAAATTATACATTCAATAATAATTTTGAATTATTTGCAAAAGACATTTTAGTCAAGTGTAATTATAGACTAAGTTTATTGCATTTTTGTTGAATCAGATATGTAGGTTTATCATTTGCCATCCTCTTATTGTCACCTGTATTCTAACAACTGTCACCTATTATATGTCATCTATAATTTTCCATTTCCGATTTTTTATCTGTCATTTCCTCTTTCTCATTTGTCACTTGTCATCTGTCATCTGTCATCAGCCATCTGTCAACTTTCATCTATCATCTGTTATTTGGCATCTGTCATCTGTCAACTGTCATTTATCATCTGTAAAGTGTCATCTTTCATCTGTCATCTGTCATTTATCTTCACTCATCTGACATTTGACAAAAACATAATTTAAAAAAAATGAAAAAATAAGTATCTGCAATGGGCAAATAAGGTTTATAATAATATTCTGAATCACATCTTAATATTTTTTGTCAGCTATAGGTAATTAGAGGTCAAGTAGGTTACGGTGCTGTGAACTCTGGGCTTTAAATTCTGTAGTTTAAATTTGAAGCTTATTATAACGGTTTATGTTTAATTGTATTAATATTTTTTAGAAAAACATTTTATAGAAGATAATTTAAACCTCTGCTGTATGTCATCTATCATTTGTCCTTTATCACCCGCTATGTGTCCTGTGTAATCTATCATCTATCTCATCTGTCTCATCTTTCTCATCTGTCTCATCTGTCTCATCTGTCTCATCTGTCTCATCTGTCTTATCTGTCTTATTTGTCTCATCTGTCGTCTATCATCTCTCATCTGTCAACTGCCATTTGTCAACTATTCTGTTTTTTTTTCTGTTATATATCAGTTCTCATCTGACATTTACATTTTTTTCAATTAAATATCCATTATATCTATCAAAGATTATATAATTTATAACTTAGATTATCTGTCTTTTCTTGTAACAAATTATCTATGCAATAAAAATTTTGAAATACTTGCAATAGCAAAGACGATTTTAGTGTAACTATAGACTAAAGCTTATTGTTCAAAATAAATAAAAAATTATCTTTGTTGGTATAACGTTTTATTTACACTTGTAACTATAGTTTCGACAAGTTCAGCTTGTCATTATCAAACAATAGTATTTTAATAATAATTGACAAATGTCATCTATCATCTACCATTTGTCATCTATCATCTGTCATTTTTATTTTATTTATTTGTCATCTGCTGTCAATCTTTCATCTGTCGTCTGTCACCTATCTGTTATCTGTCATCTGTCATGTCTCATCTGTCGTCTGTCATTTGTCATTTGTCATTTGCCATCGGTCAACTATCATATGTCTCTGTCAGCAGTCATTATCAACTGACATTTGCCAACCTTTATTTTTGTCTGTTATATATGAGTTCTCATCTAATATCTACAATTTTCTCCATTAAAAATCTATCTTATTTATCAAAGAAAGTAGATAAAAGAACCTAGGTCATCTTTAAGAAGTTTTTAGTCAAGTATAACAATAGACTAAAGTTTATTGCATTTTTGAGGAATCAGCTGTCAAAGTTTATTATCTGTCATCTTGTTATTATTTATTATTTATTATATCTTTTTACTCCTTTCTAATAAAATAAATATCATAAAAAATATATTACAAAATAATAAAATATACACAAAATTTTGGCTGAAGCGAGGACGGGCGAAGTTCACTTCTTTGAAGAATCTTCTACTCAAACCAATTAATATAGATCATCAATGCTGCTTCCAAATGCTGTTATTGTCATCTGTATTCTTTTAACTGCCATCTATTATTTGCAATCTGGCATCTACTATTTTTCATCTGTCACCTGTCATCTGTCATTTATAATTAGTAATTTGTAATTTGTCATTGATCATTTGTCATTTGTATTCTGTTACCTGTCACCTGTTATCTGTCATCCGGCATCTGTCATCTGTTATTTATCATTTGTTATCTGTTATCTGTTAACTGTCATCTGTCATCATTCAACTGTCATTTGTCAACATTTATTATTTGTCTGTTATATCTTAATTATAATCTACATATTTTGCTATGTAGGTTTATTATTTGCCATCTTATTGTTGTCATCTGTATTTTCCCAAATGTCATTTATTATCTGCCATTTGTCATCTATCATCTGTCATTATTTATTTGTAATCTGTCATCTATCATCTGTCATCAGTCATTTGACACCTATCTGTTATCTGTCATCTATCGTCTGTCATTTATCATCTGTCATCTGTCAACTATCATATGTCTCTGTCAACTGTCATTTTCAACTGACATTTGTCAACTTTTATTTTTTGTCTGTTAAATATGTGTTCTCATTTAACATCTACAATTTTCTTAATTAAAAATCTATCGTATCCATCAAAAAATATAGATGATAGAACTTAGGTTATCTTTAATATTTTGTGCCAAGACGTTTTTAGTCAAGTATAACAATAGGCCAAAATTTATTGCATTTTTGTTGAATCAGCTGCCAAGGTTTATTATCTGGCATCTTGCTATTGTCATCTGTATTCTCTTAACTGTTATCTATTATTTGCAATCTGTCATCTACTATTTGTCATCTGTCATCT
Source organism: Ontholestes murinus (assembly GCA_963969525.1). Taxonomy (NCBI): domain Eukaryota; kingdom Metazoa; phylum Arthropoda; class Insecta; order Coleoptera; family Staphylinidae; genus Ontholestes; species Ontholestes murinus. The sequence continues at coordinate 6,549,178 of OZ018395.1, read as the reverse complement.
GTCATTTATCATTAGTCATATGTAATTTGTCATTGATCATTTGTCATTTATCGTTTATATTCTATTACATATCAACTGTTATCTGTCATCCGGCATCTGTCATCTGTCATTTATCATTTGCCGTTTGTCATTTGTCATTTGCCATCTGTTATATGTCAACTGTCACCTGCCATCTTTCAACTCTCATTTGTCAACATTTATTATTTGTCTGTTATATCTTAGTTCTAATCTGACATCTACATATTTTGCTATGTAGGTTTATCAGCTGCCATCCTGTTATTGTCATCTGTATTTTCCGAAATGTCATCTATTATTTGCCATTTGTCATCTATCAACTGTCACTTCTTACTTGTCATCTGTCATCTATCATCTGTCATCAGTCATTTGACGCCTATCTGTTATCTGTCATCTGTCATCTGTCGTCTGTCATTTGTCATCTATCAACTATCGTATGACTCTGTCAACTGTCATTTTCAACTGATATATGCCAACCTTTATTTTTTGTCTTTTATATATATTTGTTCTCATTTAACATCTACAATGTTCTCAATTAAAAATCTATCGTATCCATCAAAGAAAGCAGATGATAGAACTTAGGTTAAATTAAATTTTTCGTGCCAAGACGTTTTTTTTGTCAAGTATAACAATAGATCAAAGTTTATTGCATGTTTGTTGAATCAGCTGTTATCTGTCATCCGGCAACTGTCATCTGTCATTTATCATTTATCATTTGTCTTTTGTCATTTGTAATTTGTAATTTGTAATTTGTCATTTGTCATTTGTCATTTGTCATTTGTCATTTGTCATTTGTCATTTGTCATTTGAAATTTATCTTTGATCATTTGTCATGTATCATTTGTATTCTGTTACCTGACCTGTCAACTGTTATTTGTCATCAGGCATCTGTCATCGGTCATCTATCATTTGTCATCTGTCATTTGTCATCTGTTATCTGTCAACTGTTATCTGTCATCTTTTACTGTCATTTGTCAACATTTATTATTTGTCTGTTATATCTTAGTTCTAATCTGACATCTACATATTTTGCTATGTAGATTTATCATCTCTGCCATCTTGTTATTGTCACCTGTATTTTCCCAAATTTCATCTATTATCTGCCATTTGTCATCTATTATCTGTCATCTATCATCTGTCATCAGTCATTTGACGCCTATCTGTTACCTGTCATCTCTCGTCTGTCATTTATCATCTGTCATCTGTCAACTATCATATGTCTCTGTCAACTGTCATTTTCAACTGATATTTGTCAACTTTTATTTTTTGTCTGTTAAATATGTTTCCTCTTTTAGCATCATCTATCATCTGTGATTTTTCAACTGTCATTTGTCAACATTTATTTTTTGTCTGTTATATTTTAGTTCTAATCTGACATTTACATATTTTTTTCAATTAAATAAATAAGGACTTAGGTTACATTTAATTTTTTATATCATTCACCATCTGTCATGGTGTCATTTGTCATTTGTTATCAGCCATCTGTGAATTGTCATTTATCAATATCTAACATCATCTGTTATTATTGTATTGACCATCAGTTATTATTGTAATTCGATATTTTTTTAATTAAAGAAGTTTTCCAGTTATAGTAACCCTATATCATCTGTCATCTGTCATCTGTCTGCCATCTGTCATCTATAATCCGTCATCTCTCATCTGTCATATGTCATGAGTCATCTCACATCTGTCATATGTCATGAGTCATCTCACATCTATTATCTCTCTCATCTGCCATATGTCATCTGTTATATGTTATGTGTCATCTGTCATCTGTCATCTGTTATCTGTCTTTTAATTGCCCAATTAAAACTATTTTTAAACTGTTAAAAGTAAAAGGAAAATATTTTAAACATTAATTATTGTCCCTTGCAAACAACAGCCAAGGACCTGTTTCGATCTTTTTGGATCTCATCAGCGTATCGCAATTGGTGACAGGGAATCGAGATTCACTAGAGGAGTATTTAACTCTCGATGGAAAATATTTTACTAAAATATAATCAAAAATTACATAAAAAATAATTGTAAACTAAGAAAATTTAACAATTTCATAGAAATAATTAATTATTACAAAAAAAAAACTAAAACTATTAATAAATGACCGATGTCAAAAGACTGCCATCTGTTATCTGTCATTTGTCATTTGTCAACATTTATTTTGTTTGTTTGTGTATCTCAGTTCTGACAATTTTGATCTACAATTTTTTAAGAACTTAGGTTACATTTAATTTTTTATTGATATCATCTACGATCTATCATCTGTCATCTGTCATTTGTTATCAGTAATCTGTCAACTGTCATCTATTATCTGTCATCTCTCATCTGTCAATTAACATCTGTTCTATCACCTGTCACCTGTTATCTGTCATCTGTGATCTGTCATTTGTCATTTATTATTTGTCATTTGTCATCTGTTATTTGTTATCTGTCATGTGCCATCTGTAATCTGTGAACTGTCATCAGTCATTTGTCAACTGTTATATGTCAAACCATTTTTCAATTAAATACTATATCTATCTATTACATCAACCAAATAAAATAGATGGCAGAACTTATATTACATTTAATTTTTTTTATCCATATCTTCTACCATCTGTCTTCTCTCATTTGTTATCAGCCATCTGACAACTGTCATTTATCAATTGACATTTGTTAACCTTTATTTTATGCCTGTTATATATAAGGTTTGATCTGACATCTACAATTAATTAAATGAAATATCTATCTTATCTAACACATGAAGTAAATGATAAAACTTAACTTATCTTTCAGTTTTTTTTTTCCATGGGTAGTAACAAATTATACATAAACTATCTAGGTTTATTATCTAACAAGCTTGTTATTGTCACCTGTTTTCTCTCAACTGTCATCTATTATCTGTCATCTCTTACCTGCAATTTGTTATTTGTCATTTGTCATTTGTCATTTGTCATTTGTCATTTGTCATTTGTCATTTGTCATCTGTCATCTGTCATTCGTCATTTGTCATCTGTCATTTGTCATCTGTCATTTGTCATCTCTCATTTGTCATCTGTTATTGGTCATCAGTCATTTGTCATCTGTTATTTGCCATTCGTTTTCTGCAATAAACATTAACAAATAATTTTATTGAGTAACTATAATATCGAAAACATTAACTTTATGACTAAAATAACATGTTTATCCCCATAAGCAGCTATAAAAAATAATCGGTCTAGAAGAAGAACACTTTTTTGTCAACTACTATCTTCATTCTAAGTCATATTATTTAAATTTTGAGATTAATATGAATATATGTATAATATTTGTAGAGTAAATAAACTAAATTTACCAAAACTAAGTAATCGTCATCTTTTATCTGACTTGTCATCAGTCATCAGTTCTATTATCTCAGAATTCCACTTATCATCTATTCATCTATCATCTTTCATTTGTCATATGTCACAAACATCATAAAATAAAATAGTGATGTAAAATGTGCTCACAATGGCGAACAAAATGTTTTAATGGTCAAAATCATCTGCTAATCCTCATCGTCACTTGTAGAAAATAATATACAAAGTAGAACATGATGTAAATGTCTGGATTATTGGTAAAACAAAGTAATCGTTGTATTTTCATTATATTCAATAACGTAAACGCCTCAATAATCAAATCTATATATCTAGAATTTCTTTAAGCTCTACACAACTCTCATTTTCGGTTTTCAATAGCGCCACGCTGATGATATCCTTATGGAACGAAACCGGTCCGTAGAAGCAAAAGTTTATTATATACAATTATTATATTTCTTAAAGAAGTATGTGGTTGAACAATAGATGTTGTTATTACGAAGATTGTCAGCATGATATTAAGTATGTTAAAAATACAGATTGTTCTCTTCTTGATATCCGGAAAACCAATATCGATTTTTCATTAATTTTAAATTTCAATTTAGTTTCGAACGAGATTCCTTTATACACTCGCGCCAGTAAAATGCAGAGAGTTCAGGTCGGTCTTTCTGTCGTCAGTTTGAGTGGTACCTATATTCAAATGCCGGGCCATAACTAAGTAACGCGGAAATAAACCACCCGGCCTGACTGGAATTGACCTTTGAGTCCATATGCGGCCGTAAATCCGGGGGGCGGCGAAATAAAAACGTCAATTTTAAATAGTGGCCCCGGTGTGTTTCTGTGTGTGTGTGTGTGTGCGCGCGCGGGGGTGTGTGATGGGCCACTTCAGGCCGGGCTTTAATAAAACCGCCACCGGCAACATAAATCCGTGGAAATTCTCTCCACCCCTCGGCGTTTCTCCGCCAGTGTAGGGGGAGATTTAAGCCGGGTCGACCGTGTGCTAGTTATACGCCAGTTTAGCGCCGACATGACAGCCCACCAACCAAATTTATATATAATGGCCACTAACTTCCAAGACAAGTTTCATTTGCACGCGTCGGACACGCCGGATGGAAATTTCCAGCTGATATTAAACAACGATTTTTTGCCCTCGAAACGCCATTTCTACTGCTGCTATTAATTATACATTTTCGTTGAAGAAAAAAATACATTTCTAGATAGCGTGTGTATTTGATATTAAGGAAGGGTTTGTTATAAAAAATTAATTAATTAATCTGTTGTATGGATTTAGAAGTTCAAGGGAGGATAATTATAATTTTAGTAATTAATGAGTTTCATTGGTATAATTAATATTAATTTATTTTCTGCTTCACACATTATGGAGTACAAGAGTTTTTCTTCAAAAAATTTATGTTGCATGGGGTGTATTGTTGAAAATTTGCCAGTAACAATAGTTGTCATCATGGGTGTATTCTCTTCCTAAGATGAAATTACGATATATCCTCAATATATATCCATCAATTGACAACGAATGATTGAATGGAATCTAATCACAGCTCTAACTTAAAAACTTGTACATTAATTTGTTTTCTGAGCCATTATTAACACTCACATAAACAGCACAGTCAATACACAACGGGACGTAACTTTGTACACAGACAGTTGAAAGAGATCTGAACATATTAGTACACATCGCGCGGCTACTCTATTCGTCAGCGCTCCGCACGGTGCACACTTTCCGGCGATTCCTCGTATGATGAAACAGTTGCATTTTTCCTCGCCAATTTTGTGTATTTATTAAATCTACAAAAACATATCAGTTTTAACTGCTTTTCCACATCGAAGTTGTATTTTAATTGTACGAAATATTCACGTTTTCGTTCTGTATTTTCAAGCAAAAATCAACTCCAAATAACTTTATTTTCAAAATTTGAGTATTAAAATCACCGCTATATAATTATAACAACTTCTATATAAATAAATCAGAGCTGCACAGTATTTATAATATACGGTACGGTATTTATTTTAGTTAATTAAGTCGTATCCGAGTTCCTAGTGTAATTATACAATGATATAATGTTACCTGGAATATGATACTATATATATATATATATATAACAGAATTTATTTCACAGTACCCCTCTAGGCGTTTTCACTGTAATAACATCTACTCACTTTGAAGGACCTCACAGAGAAAATGTTTACTTAACCCAGATCTATGGCGAGAGTTTACATTGATTGCAATTACGAGGGAAAGCAATCGTTTAAGAGGCAGTTTTATTTATTGTGATAACAGCCGGCAAAAGGGAGATATATTTATTACAGTATAAATAGGCTTTGATATTTAGTTTGTAGTTTTGTACACAATTCATTATTCATAAAAACTTTAGAGACCGTTAATACCAAAATCCGTTGTAAGTTTTCAATTATATTTCAATATAATACGAGGGCGGATCAACTATAAACCGGAATTTTTTAATTATCGGTCGGTAAGTACAATAAAACTGGCTTATAAAAAGATACGGCATTCCCATACAAAGTGTTATTCTCCTTCATGACAATGCTCGACCACAAACAGCTGCTTTAACCCAAAATAAATTGGAGAAAAGTCATTAGGAAATATTGGAACACCCTCCCTATAACCCTGACTTGTCTCCGTGTGACTTTTATATGTTTGTTCCACTCAAACACGAATTGGAAGAATGCTATTTTCATTTTAACCAAGATGTGGAAACTTTTGTGAACAATTGGCTGAACTATACATTTGATTGAATTAAATTTAATTCTTATATACTACACTCTAACCTGTGTAAACTATTTTGTACTCATCTACCTGATGAGCCAAAGTGTGGTGAAACAATTGTAGCAGTTTATCTACAAATAAAGCAAAACGTGTTTTCATTTAATAATTGTATTTTGTACTCGCACCAATAAACGTATTATTATTATTAAGAATACACGACCGATTAAATTCTTCACTAATGGCATCAAGAAACTTCCACTTCGCTAAACAAATTGTTTACATAAAAGCAGAAAATAAAACATATTAATTTTACACACTTTTTTCTTAAACTAAATTCCTGTTTATATTTGATTCACCCTCGTATCAACAAATTATTTATCATAATTTAAATAATAATCCACTAATTTTATTATGTTAATAATTATATGATAATTAGTGTAAAGACGATATAGCATATATATATGTGTGTGTGTTTACAGTACGCACGTAAAGTTCACCGTAATGAATTTAGTTGACATGAAAGAGAAAGTTTGTATAAATTTCGTCGGCAACGGGGTGAAGGTTTGTAGACGTTTGAAAAACTCGCGCTGCGCCCGGCTTTACAATGTTAACTTCAATTACTCGATTAACTCCTAATTAGATTGCGTTCGTTAGTGAGCTTGCCTTTAATAAATGTATTTAGGCCACATGTCTCCCGTTTTAATTTAATTCCGAATTCCTCCTCCGCACCGCGTCTACTTTTACTGTCTGTATTACTTTCAACGGGCGCAACTTAAGTCAATTTAGCGTCGCACGGTCTTGTGTACATTAATGCGGATATTCGGGGTTCGTTTTCAGAACCTCGGATACGTGACATGGTGTATATACACATTAGAGAGATGTTTTACAAAGCGATATTTTTTATTTATAATAATAACAAGGAGGAACTCAAAACGCATACTCTAATCAATAGAATATATCCGAGAATTTTGTCATTTTCCATGTGTTTATCTTCTTACCTGTGGCTGGAGTTAGAATTCTGATTCTTAAACTCCTCTTATAAATAAATAGAGTTTGTGAATTCTTTTAATATAGGGTCGAATGCATAGATAGTGATCCTCTGTTGTAAAAATTTATTGTTCTTCAATTCCCTTAGTTTATTCAACTTCAAATGTACTGTTAGAGTAATACTAAACTAACATATTCCTTAAATTCTAAAGTCTACATAGATGTTGATGAATTATTTTGTAAGTTTCATATCTATCAACGTATTGTTCTCCTAGTGTGCCGTTTTTTTTATTCCACGGCTCGATCAAATTTGTGGTTGCTTTTGTTACTGTTAGTTAAACTTCGACTGATTTGTTGTAACATTTGATTAAGTCTTAGTCATTAAATGTTACCTTAGGGGTTCCTCAAGAGTCCTATTGTGGTCCAATACTTTTTATTATATTTATAAAAAGTATTGGACCACAATGAGATCCTTGAGGGATACCTGAGATAATATTTATTGACAATAGGATCCTTAAAGGATAAAATAAAGAAAATGATATTCACGAGAGTTTTTCTCAATGTGAAGTACTGATTCCTGAATTAAGTCGCAGTTTACTTAGTGGTACATTTTGACTAAAAATAAATACAGTTTTTCACTTGGTTTTAACATAATAGATTCTATTGTGGTAAAACAAAATAAAAGTGTATTTATTTTTGATGTACTGATGTATGTAGTTATTACTGATCATAGTTACTACTACATTTTAAACAATGATTTGATAATGTTAAACGAGTGGGCTAATTTTAATAAACTCTAAATCTAAAATCTATAATTGTATTGCAAAGAAACTTATAAACTTGGAGAAATAGTTTTTTCACAAATGTGTAAAATTATAGTCTTTATAGTTTATAGACTTTAAAGGGTAAATATTTAAAATAATTTTTAGAGCCATTCAAAAATTCAAAACGTTAAAAAGTTTCAAATTAAAGAATTCTAAAGAATTGGAAGATAATTTTATGAAATTTTAGAAATTCAGGTTTATGAGCTTTAGATAAACGCGAATTTCTAAAATTTTCCCAAATTTCTCTTCCAATTCATTAAAACCAAAGGAAGTCAAAGTTGTTACAATAATTTTAAGTTTAAAATCTTCAGATAATTAGAAAACTATACATCTCTTATATCATACACTAAAAGTTTACAATAGCACTGTAAAGAAATGAAATTTTGGAAATTGTTATCAGTGGTTTCAAAAATATACAATGAATGCGTAAAAAAATATAAGCCTTGTAACTTTAAACTTCTAAAACTTAACATAACCCTTAATTTTCCCCAGATTTCTCCAATTCTCGGAGATAAATTACAAGAGAAATATAAGCAATTCTAGAAGTTTTTACTTCGTGGTACATTTTTATAATTTTAAAATGAAACAAAAAACTTTTTTGCTATCACTTCTTTAATAACACTTGTTTCAATAATTACTATAGTAGTCATTAACTTTTAATAATTACAAGCTGAAGTTGTCGAAACTATAGTAAAACAGTATCATTAAAACGTGATACCAAAATAGTTATTTGTTTTTTTAGAATTCCAAAAAAATTAATAGAATTATAATCGATTTAATATTTTACAGTATTCGACGTTTAAGCAGATTTTAAAAATTTTTCAAACATTAATTGTTACAGAGTCTAGACTCGAGATTTTCATAATCATTTTTAAAAACTATTCCTTATTTTTTTTTCTTCTAATTTGATAGAGCCCTCTAACTCAGATTCCAAAAATATTTTAAAATTCTTTTCTAATTGACCCGTCTGTTCTCCTAAATTTGAAGCACGTTTTCTAAAAAGTTACTTGCCTGATAAACAAAAGTTCTGAATTTGATGAAACACCAATTACGATTGTTAGGAGATTTATTATCCATATCGTTTACGCTTTATACGAAATTCTGAATACTATCTTAGAAACAGCCACTTTTCCAGTCAAGTCAAATGTGCTAAAATTGTCACTATATACAAAAAAGACATTTTTCGTCGTCAGCGTCTTATCTGTGTTTTTCAAGATAGCGGAATGCGTCATTTATACACGATTAACTTCTTCATTAAGTACGAACTCTTTTCAGGCACTAATTGCGGAATTTTGCAACAAAGAGGTATAGAACCAGCGCATCTTGATTACACCAGTTGATCTTATCATCTCTAGAGGATCATGAAGTTGCATGTGGTATCTTTTTAGATTTATCTCTTGCGTTTGATTGACTACTCAATATTGCTTGAAAATTTATTAAATTAAATCTCAATTAGATTGTAGGGAATAATATACGATTTTATCTGATTTCCGGGGATCAGTTGTGAATTTAGATAGACTTAAGACAAACAGTGTCATTCCGCAGGGTAGTATATTTGGCCCTCTTCTTCTCGTCATCTATATAAACGATTTGTCAAATAACCCAACACCTAAAAATAAATTACTAATCTACACAAACGATACCACTACACTTATATAAGATGTTAAATTAAAAACTGCAGTAGAGGAACTAAAATGTTTTGCAAAAAATACCTTGGAATTGAATGAGACTAACATAAAGTGAATCTTATTTAAAGTAAACCATTAACAGGCACCTAATGTAATTGTATTAAACAATCATAGTTGTGTGTTTGTGGCATAAATTCTTGAGTAGTATACTGGATCAGACACTTTCACTATTGCTTCACGTTGAATCAGTGTTTGATAAAGTTAACCGTGCTTGCTATGGTCTTAGAGTCTTAAAGAAGTCGACAAAACAAAACATAGCAAAATTAATTTACCATGCTAATATCCATTCTTATCAACCATTTAGTGTTATTTTTGGTAACCCAAAAAAGCATTTAACATTTTATTTAAATTGGGCAATTCAGATTGTAGGAAGTTCTTTGAATTTAAATTACATAATGGACAATCCATCCAACCACCTATAATATATGCTTGCGCAAAAATTCACCTGCAAGCTTTACATAAAGTTGTTACTCAAACAGACGTATGAAAAAAAATAATTTTCAAATAAATTGGTAGACGCACGGTTACTACTCAGCATTAAAATTTATGAAATTTGAACTTGACAACCATGTATTTTATAACGACAAATAGCAACATCTTTGATTAGACCACTCTATTTGAGAAATAAATTACAGACAATGTCTAAAAATGAAGTGAAATTTTACTGAGATATTCTTTGAAACTTCCAAGGGAATTTATTACAGTTTAGAAGTAAAATTCATACTTTAATTTCTAGGAGTGTGAAGGTAAAAAGCTATTAATTATAAGAATTATTAAAGCAAACATTTTCAATAAAAAATGCCTAGAAACTCTATAGAAATTTATATTAAAATTTAAAAAAAAAATAGAAAACTCTAGCCGAGTTTTCACTTTTTAAAAAAATATTACTAGAAAGTTCCTAAAAAAAAGGGAGAATAAAATTACAAAGTGAAAAACTTTTTGAAATTTGAGGGCTTTGAGGTATTTATAAGTCTCAAAGAAATTTTTCAAAAAAAATTGAAGCAATAAGCTGTAAAAAAACTCTAAAAAAATATAAAAACGTAAATTTCTAGAACATGGTAGTACTATTAAACACAAATCTCACAATTTGGAGGAAAAAATTACCTGAAAACAAAATCGCTAAAAATTTCTAGAGTGTGATTAAAATTTATAGAAATATAAAAGAAATAATTACAGTTGTGGAGGCGTTTACTTTGTAGTACACTTTATGTTTAATAATGACTAGCTGTAAGTCGAAACTATAGTCACATGTAATTTTTAAATAAAGTGGTAATACAAAGTCATCATACAATTTTAAAAATTTACGAATAAAAATTTGGAAGAAATATTTTTTTAAATTCCAAAATTCTGAGTGAGTAACTGCTATGAAAGTATAAAAGTCCGATAAAGGAAGTCTTCAGAAGAAATATTCTTATTTTAAATTTCTGGGAGTATAATAGACAAAATAGCTGGAAATTTTGAGTTCTACAAGAAAATTTTTACAACCTAAAAAATACCTGAATGCATTCAAAAAGCTGAATGAAAAATATCTCCAATATAAGCTCCAGAATGCAACACCAGTGTTTGTTAGAAAATTTAAAAAATCAAATAAAAAATTACTGAGAAATTCCTAAATCACTGATTAAAATTTTTACAATTTAGTAGAAAAATTTATATTTGAAATTTCTAAGAGATAAGATAAAAAATAAAGAAAGTTTTTTGAATTTAAAAAAGAACTACCAGAAAAATTATAGAAATATGGATGAAAAATTATTTATATAAAAAATCTAGAACCCTTGAAGGAAGTTCTCGCAATTTAGAAATTGCTGGAAAGTTGCGATAAAATAAATTAAGTATTACTAGAATATTCAAAAATAAAGAACAGAAATAAAAAAAATTATAACTAAAAATGGTGATTCTTAATAATTTATTCATTTTTTAAATTTCTACAATTATTTGTTATATAAATTTCATGTAACTAAGATAGTTAAGTAGCATAGCAATTGGTCAAAAATATCTAAATTTAAAAAAAGTTAAAAATTTTATGAAAAATATGTTTAAATAAAGTTTTTTTTTCTGTTTAACTTTTGTTTGAACCGTTTTTCAAAATTTTTCATATTTAGAAAAATATCACCAAAAAACGTCTCGAGTAAATATCCACTTCCGGTCTATGAATGTTTACCAAAAGCTTTTCACTTCCAGTTTTTAACGATAAAACCTCAAGTTTAAAGTTTCATCATTCGTTTTTGAGATACAGCCCCACCGATAGACACACACACAGACACATTTTTTTTCCAGAAATCAGTGCAATGGACTCAAGGGACCTCAGAACGGATATTTCCGCAAAAAAAAAAAAAAAAAATCACGATCACTTACTTCCCCTATATTTCATATAGGGAAAGTAAAAAGTATTGGATCACAATGAGATCCTTGAGGGACCCCTGAGATAATAATAAAAATAAATACACTTTTCACTTTCTTTTAACATAATTGATTCTGTTGTGGTAAAACAAAGTGAAAAGTGTATTTCTTTTTGTAGTATTCATTTATGTAGTTAGTCTTAAGGTTTTTAACGTTATTACTGATAATAGCGACTTTAACATTTTACAAAATGATTTGATAAAGTTAAACGAGTGGTGTAATTTTAATAAACACTATTTATATATAAACTCTATAATTGGATTGCAAAGAAACATGAATTTGGAGAAATACTTTTTTCACAAATGTGTGAAATTATAGTACCTATAGTTAAGGGTAAATATTGCAAAAATTTTTAAAGCTATTCAAAAATCCAAATCATTTTAAAGTCTTCAATTAAAGAATAATAATAAATTGGAAAAGGATTTTGGGAAATTTTAGAAATTCAGGTTTATGAGCTTTAGATAATCCTGAATTTCTAAAATTTCACAAAATTCTCTTCTAATTCATTAGAACTAGAACAAGTTAAAGTTGTTACAATAATTTTAAGTTTATAATCTTCAGAAAATTAACAAATCATACAAAATTTGTTAAAATTACATCTTTTTTGAAAACTATCTCTTATATGAGACACTAAAAGTTTACAATAAATAACATTTATAATAATGATTTTTTAAAGTATTTATAATATTAGCTTTAGCATTAAAATTGCAACAGTAATCTTTTTAAAGTTAACTTTTATCATTCTCCACATTTATACTCAAAGATGAATTATAAGAAAAATATAAGTAATTGTTGCGGCTTTTATTTCATGATACATTTCGATAATTTAAAATAAGAGAAATAACTCTTTTTTGTATCAGGAATCAAGAATTTTCATAATAACCATATGTGGGCTGAAAAAATCTATATTTGATCGTTTTAACATCAATTCTAGTTGGAATTATGTATCACTTTTTAGAATAAACATTTCTGAAGGATGTACCATTAGCAACAAGAAGTACAATGTGATTTATGCACGATGGTGCACCAGCGCATTTTAGTGTGGTTGCTCGTACGTGTTTAACAAATACATTCGAAGATTGCTGGATTGGGCAAAGTATACCTGACACATGGCCTTCTGGATCCCTGGATTTAAACCCCCAGAATGATTTTATTATTTCCTATATTTCCTCGTAGTATATTTGTTTCATTTTAGAATTGAACAGGGAAAGAGAGGAGGAGCGGATGTCGAAATTTCTAAGCAAGTGATCAAAACGTTGGAAACGAATCCAGGTTCAATGGAGTCGTTGTCCTGTTTTCCATTAATTTTGATCGTAAAAGGATTTCGAATAAAAATTTAAAATGGCCGGCGTAGGATGTAGCTATTTTTCACGCTATGAAAAACGTGCAGATGAAAAGAAACGTGCAAGTGTTTAAGTCAGGGTGAACAACCTCTACGAGTACTTGGACTTGTTCCTACAGAGCCAAGTGACTGCAGATTTTCCCTTAGATCATCGAGGAATTTTGAGCCTGAAGGAATCTTTTCGTACGCGGAATTTGGAAATACATACATTTTGCAGTAGTGACCGAAAGGGATGATTTGTAAACAATTCAAAGACCCAGTAAAATTGGTTGTAGTTTGATTACCCAGTTTTTATGATCATTAGTCACTCGAATTTTTTCTTTAGGAGCCTTTAATTTGTCTATTATGTCTTTCCATCAGACCGTTAAATTGCAGATGGTAGGGGGTTATAGACTTGTGATGAGTACTGAAAGTCTTGCAGAATTCCATCCAAGTGTTGGACTGGAGCTGCCGGAAGGAGTTACAAAGCGTGCTATCCAACAATTTAGAAATGCTAAATGGAATCTACAGCAATTTTATTAGGAGGATGTGCTTTTGGCCAATGCATAAAGCGATCATTGCAGACTAGAAGGTATTTGAAATTGAAATAAATCAACAGAATTGAGAGGGTTTCTAATTTATTGGTGATCACTGCAACATGTTTCACTATGGAGTGGCTATATCAGGAAGTATTCATCTGATGCTAGCTCTACCCACCAACAGCCTCTCTAGAGTCTTCCACTTGCCGTGCAAAATGCATGAATTTGCTGCTGGCGGAGTTTCAAGCTTGCCCTCCTTTGGCAGTTTGATGGCTTCAATCGGGATCCTTTCAGGCAGTGTCGCCTTGCGATTTCGTAGAGCCCTCACTGCTGTCGCCACCTTTTCCATCGTGAACATCTGTTTCACACTTGGACCTTCTGTCAGCTCCTCCTGCTGTTCTTCCAATAGAGCTGGGGGAAAGAGCGCTTCCACCACTGCTCCAAACCCTTCGCGGACTAGACAGCCCACGTTTTTTCGACACAATTTTGTATGGGCGGTCCCATTTGTCATTTTCCACCCTTTCGCAGAGTTGTCGCCACTTATGCGCCTTGCTTCGAGCTATGACTACAGAAAGAGAAATCCACGAATCGCGACCAAACTTGGCAGTTATATTTCCTATGCTAATACTAACACTAAACGAATGTTACTCACAATCTTGTCTCTGACTTCCTCAGAGCTGCCACTGAGGGGTTGGGGGTCCGGGAATTATAAGTACCATGGTCACAAAAAATACACTGAGATAACCAAATTTTGCTACTATATTACTAAATCGCCGAAGTTGCTGTGGAAAAACTGAGACGTACCACGCGACACGACAGCTCCTCTACACACGTCGACAACATATTTCAATGTGTTATGGAGTTTCATTTTGTATCCACCTCGTCAATTTAATAACTGAAGTTTTTGAGGCGATTATGTCGATGTGAATGTCGGTGAATCAGCCATCCGTGTGTGGAAATTTCGTAACGGGTAGCACCTGAAAGAGAAGTTGATGAAGATGATTCATTCTCGGCCATACGTAAACTGCTGCTACGAGAAGTCTTGTTGCACGAGCACCCGTATGCGCAACTTTATGGAGTATTATGCGTTCACTTTTGCCTCAATGTTGGAGAAGCATAAGGCCTCTGTATTTCAAGTGAGGTGTTTACTTAGATGTAGGTGCTGGAGCAGGCCGGGTACATATATTCCAATTTGAGTGCAGTAGTGTCACTGCCCAGAGATTTGAATTCGAAATCTTAACATTGTAACTTTACTAGGGTGTTGAGATCTAAAGCATTTCATTTCATTTCACCTGGCTACAGTGTATCGCCTACGTTGTTGTTTTTCTCCAGGGATGTGTCGGATGTCAGTGGTAACTTGCACCATACAGTTTAAGTGTCTGTGCTCTCATCCTGAAAAATTATCCGAATTAGAACATATAGCAGTGATCAGAAATGTATATTGCATATAGATGATAAATGCTCGATCATCTAAATATTATTTGAACTTCTTTATAGCTAAATAAACAGCCAAAAGTGATGTATTTATTCTCAGTTAGTGTGGAAGATGTTGAAAAAAGAAAGATAGCGGTCGTTGAACGCCAGAAATATGCTTCAGTGGCAAAATCGCTCCAGAAGAGGAATTTTCACCGTCTACCATGATGCTTAACTCCGCAACAGGGTTTGAAGTGCAACCATAACAGAGTTAGGCTTCTGAAAAATCCAGATCAATGGTTTGTTACTTGAAGTTGGTGCAAAAATTTAATAATAATTATTATCATTATTATTCATTGTCTATATAAATTTGGGTTATTCTTTATAATGCTTGGTAGTTTATTAAATATTCTAGCTCCAAGTAATTCAGGAGAGCTAATTTTTAATTTTAATCGATAATGCGGAATGTATATTATCGTTCTGCCTTATGGGATAGCTATGTTTATCATTAATGCTGTCATATTTGCTCCGAGATTTGTATGTATACAAGCAAAGTTCAAATATATTCAGGCATGTATTAAATGTTTGAAGAAAGGTTTGCATGAAGTTTTTGGTGGAATGTTAGCCAAGCATCTAATTATTCGTTTTTTGAGCTATAAAAACCGATTGCGAAGAACTAGAACTTCCCCAAAAACGTAATCCGTATGATAATCGCGATTGTACAGTGGCGAAATAAAACATTGACCAGGTGTCAATATAGATCTTAAAATCCTTATTTGATAACACGATTTATAAACTGATTTAAACAAACTATGGCAATATGCATGCTGATCTAAATTTTTGTCCATGGTAATTCCTAAAAATTTAGTTGTTTCACTTGACAACATTGGAGTAGTTTCTCTTTTTAGGTTTATGCTTAGAACCTGTCTACATAGTCGATTTTGGAATTAATCTATTATGTATAAACCAATCTACTAGTTTATTGATAACCAGGTTGCATTTTATTTCAAGGGATTTGCTTAAAGAGAGACTTCTAATTGCTGATGTATCGTCAGCAAATATAAAAATATTGTCTGGTATATGGTTTGTAAGGTCATTTATAAAAATAATAAAAATAATCGGACCAACAATAGAACCCTGTGGGACCCCTAAGTTGATATATTCATCGGGTAAAGTGAATGCACTTTTCTTTTGACCATTTGCAAAAAATATTTTCACTCGTTGTCGTCTATTTGTTAAATAAGACTTAAACCAATCGTTTGCAAGTCCTGTTATTCCATATAACAGAGATAGATATTGTCAATTCAGTCGAATGCATGACTCAAATCGATAAATAGTCCGACTGAATATTCTCCGCTTTCTACATATCTAATAATGGTTTTATAAAGGAATGAAAGGTTGTTGCTGTTGAATAATGTCTACGAAAACCCTGTTGTGAAGGTGCCAAAATTTAAAATCTGTTTAAATACCCTTGCAATCTCCTTAACATACGTAATTCAAATATTTTGAAAAATACTGATATGTGTGGGAGCGGCGTATAGTTCTTAAGTTCCAGCGGGTCTTTTTCTTGTGAATTGCCATAACAATGGATAGTTTCAACTTATCAGGAAATATACCAAGTTCTAATGATCAATTGAATAAATATTATAGTTTAACTAAAGCATAAGGGGATTTTTTTATGATGCAATCATGTATTTCATTACAAATCATTATTTCTTCGTATTTGAAACTAGTTCTGCTTGATTCATTTTTGCTGCTTGATTTAAGGTAATGTTTTGATATAATTATTTGTATGTACGAGTTTCTTTACATAAGGGAAGCTAATATTAAAATAGTGTAAAACTGTATGTATTATGAAAAAAGTTAAATCCAGCATTAAAATCGTAGATGTTTAACAAATCAATCCATGTTTCTGAAACTAGGTAGTAACTATTTATATTAGTATCACTATATAATCTATATGTATGCGTGACAATTTGTCACAGGGATTTTATTCCGCCCCCACTGATGCTGAGACCCAGAAAGCTTAATTGCATTTTGTTGGAAACGCATTTGTCTGGTTTAACTTTGATTCCAAATGAAGTAAACCGCTTACAAATTTGAGTGACCAGCATTCGTTAAGGGCAAAAGTTCCCTTTTTGGGAAGGCTTCAAAATTGATCGTAATTTGATGGTATTCCTTGACTAAACCGATTTTGGAAAATAACAATAACAGTTATAAGCAAAATCGTGTAAAAGAGGCAAACGTTTTTATTTAAGCCAGAAGCGCCATAAGCCATCTTATGTAGCGACGTAGTCCAGGGGCTAGCTGAAGGTTTAATGAAACCGAGTTTGAGCAGTTTGTGAAACTCTTTTCTCATCGCTTGGAATTTTTGCTATTTGGCAAAAACAAGAGGATCTGTAGTATTGATGTATTGATGCGATGTACAACATCATGTTTGGCTGGGTCTTGGAAATTGGAAGAGGTTGTTAAACCAGGAAACTGTTATAGTAATATTGAATTTGAATAAGTTGAATTTAGTGATGACAAATAATTTAGTTCTGCTTGGTTGAATACATTTATTATGGACAATATCAACTATGTCGGCGCCCAGAATTGAATGGTTAACTTGTGCATGCACTGTAAATTTTAAGTAACAGAACGTGAGGATTTACGGTTGTTACCAAGAATTTTCCGTGGCCCACAGTGGTTCCAAATGCCGAAAATATAGTCATAAATACAAGATGTTGTTATTGAAAATTTGTATATAGGTTCCTTTAAGGATTTGCATAAAAAATTGTATATCTGATTTTTTACGACTCTGGTTAAAAATTTTTTATCCAAATTTTCAGAGAAACAAAATGGCCGATCCAATATGGCGGACAAAAAGTTAAAAATTCAAAATAAAATAAAACGAATAACTTTATTTTTTATCACTTTTTTAATAACACCTGTTATTATAGTTTCGACAACTTCAGCTTGTCATTATCAAACAATTAATAATAAAATGTATCACGAAGTAAAAGCCTCTACAATTACTTGTTTAAGTTAAAAATTGCTATATTTTCGTGAAAAATGGTATATAGGCCTTTTAGAGGTCACTGTTTTGGCATCTTAATGAAAAAAATCACAAAGACAAAATAACGAATTCAATATAAGTTTTTAATGTGAAATAATATTTTTAATGCAATAAACAAAACTTGGGAATTACATAATTGTGTGTTTCTTGAACTTACATAAACTTTTACATCAAAATTCTTCGTCTGATGAATGCGCAGATTCGTCGTCGCAGCTCTCTATTTTTACGCTCGATGCTTTCAAAATCTCCACAGCTTCAGCGTCTAATACCTTCAGCAGCTTCAATGGTAATTTTCGGAGGTTTGATATACCGCGTCTGAAGCTAACAAAAGCCTCTGAAATACGTCCTCCATATTCTTTACACGACTACATTTTCGCGAGAAATTGCCGATATTTTTTAATGAATTTGTTGCAAGACTCTTGCGCTTCTTCTGACATGTTTTTAATAGATAGAATCGTGGTGCTGTGCAGCAAAATCTTATGTACCATAGTTGGCATGCAGTACCAGGGATATAATTTAACGAATAATTCTGCTGTTCCTATGCAATATTCTTGGTACTTAGCGAGATTCACGTCGAAGATCTTGTAGCACAACGTAAAAGAGATTTCAAATTAGAGATTTGTCCAGTCCAGTTATCGAGGCCGTAATTTCCACATTCTCCGAAAAACAACGTGCAGTATTTCCGTTGTTTGTATTCCTACATCCCTGTTTCGGCATGTCCACCAAAAGCCCTAATTGCTGACGGAACCCTTTCTGAATGTTTTATTTTTACTTTTCCATCTTTGCCTTATCATCGCCGCGGTTTTGCCACTTCTTTACATTGAGCTTGTAGGAAATGTGCAAAAGGGCTTCAAAAAATCGAACCCAAGCATGCAAACTGTAAATGATCGTCTTTAATCGGTTTCTTTAGTATGCCAATAATATCGTTGAACTGCTTCGAAGTGCCGTTGCAAATATAGCACCTCATACTCGAAGCAGTGTCAGTCAAGGCATTGCAAATCTTTCCATCTACCATGGTGAGAGATAAAGATATGAAACATATATTGGATTGATAAGGCTGTTACTTGGCGAAACTCCATTATGAACTTATAATGAAAAAACACGATCGTTTTGAGTTTAGCTCATGAAACATATAGTTCCTTTCCGTTAACAATTGAATCATCGAATCAGCAGTTTCATGCAGAAATTTTATTTCATAGGGCGACAGAATCGAGGAGATGACGGACGCGGATTTATCCAGATAACGATATCGCCCTGCTTAGTTAGAATCTGAAGTGGCACGAGAGAAACAAAAAATATATTTGAATCGGTATTTTTTGCCGTCATCATCCTCATCGAATTTCTGTTAAATGTGCTTTGTCCAGATGTTCCTTCGCATCCCCATTTACCAATCAAATTGAGATTGTAAAGATCATTGTCGAAGCTGCGAATAATATGTCCTTGGACCAGCAATATTCTTTGTACTGTGTTATTCGGGATTGCTTAAAGTTTAACATCAGAACTACTCTTTGTGATACCCATATCATTTGCGAGGGGGTAACATTCTTTTTTTCCCGCTCAAATTTTTTTTTATAAGATGGATATAATTTTATAATTTACAGTTTTAATTAATACTCGATGCTCTGATGTTGTAACTATTTTTTGACAGTCTGTTGTTGATAAGTAGCGATAGAGCCTCCTCTTTGAACAATTGTTTTTATCGCGAACAGCATGTAAGGAGTCTCTATACTTAGTTGATGTGCTTGGACTCCCTTTGGCAATCTCTTTCTGCAATTAGCTTCTGCGTCCCTGCAAAATTGAATGTCATTCAGACGTTTTGAAAGGAAACTGATTTTATTATGATTTTGTTTATAGGACACCTACATAGCACAGTTTTCGAACTGCTTACAGTTAGCTGAACTTCGACGTTTAGCCAGAATTCATTATGTTCAAAAAATCTGTCTTTGATCCTTTTGCTATTGATGAATTTTATGCCAATTTTATGGAAAACTTTCCGTAAGACATTTTTTCCAGACACAGACAAAATGATCGGTTTTTTGAATAGAGTGTTTAGATGTTTTTCCATCAACTCCAAAAGAGAGTTGTTGTCTTGAAACAGACTGTTCTTAATAATGTCGAAAATTGCGATTCCTTTCAAACATTGCTTCGATTCTGCAGGTGTTTCTGAAAATAATTGTAATTCCGAATTATGAATTTCTGTTGTTGGTTTTAAAAACACGTTTCAGACATCTGTTTTGACGGCTGTCTCAACCTGTTCTTCCATGGATAGTTTTGTGAAAGAGGGTGTGGTAAGAGAATGCAAAAATAGAGTTCGAGAAAATGGGTTGAGTCACCTGAAGCATGGAGCCACGTGAGTGGGATCTCGCAGCCATCCATTGGGATTGGTGGTGAGGACCACGTTCAATAAGAGTGATGGCGGCATGTTCAACTCCTGTTAGCTGGCCTATTGGTTGGTGTCCTAAACTCTCGCAAATCTAGTGTTTGTTTGGGGTGTTCTCCGTTATTCGGGGGTATCTCCTGGGAAAGATTTAGTTCTGGCCAGCTCATGGAACGAGGGCATTAAATTTGATGTGGAGTTTGCAGGACCAACTGAAGCATAAATAATAAAGAAAAATAAAGAGAATGGTTGCGACCATTACTAACGTGATAATCCATACTTACACTGAATTGAAAAATTCACTATATTCTAACCACAAATAACCACAAAAAATATTTGTAGTTAAAACATAGTGAATTTTTCAATTCAGAATAAAGAAAAACTTTATTTTTAATGTGTTCAATACAAACATGCACCGACCTGCTTTTGCACAAAGAAATTATGATTATATTTGTATATCAATGGTTGCCCTACGCTCAATGTGATGCCATAACCTATTTTCACTAAATAGATGTATATATAATACAAATTTACTTTTATTATTGACGTTGTTCTTTTTTTTCAGGTACAAATCTTCATTAATCTCAATTGAATACAGTAGGTGAGTTTTGCAGGCATTATAAACTATATGGATTTAGGTTGTTAGACAGGTTAATAATTTTGGTAATAAAGTCTTAAGAAAAAATGTTTCTAGAGGTGAGGTTCTAAAAATGTATTCATAATTTTATTGCTGTTGAAAAAATAAAAATCATATAATAAATTTATTATTAAATTTATTGCATTATTCGAGTTAAAGGGTGACATTTGCATTGGATAATAAATTTGATAATAAAAAGTTTTAACATTATATGTAATGTAAAATATTTTGCAGAAATGCTCATAGAATTTAATTTTTCTCATTATTATTATTATCATTATTAATAAATAACTTCTCTGAAAAAAAGACATATCTGAAAATTAAGTCACGCCATGGAAAAGAATTTCAGTATTAAATTTTAGAAGTATGTAAATTAAAAATAGTTTTTTTTTCAAAGGCTACGAAGAACGAATTTTTCAAGTATTTTAGTTCTTATCTTTTTTAAATGATATAATGTGGGTCTTGTATTTTTTATATTCCCTTAAAACACTTTTTGACCTCAAAATAAATCAATATCTGAAGTTAAGCATTCCTTAATATCAAATAAATAAATTTCGTCGATAAAAAAAAAAACTCGTAAACGTTTTCGAGCGACCAAAAGCACAGGAAACAGCGTTCAGATTTTAGTAGGTCAAGATTTACTCATCGCATTTCCGCGGTAAACGGGTGTACACAGTCACCAAGCAAGCAAGCAAAAAAAAAACCCGTTGCCGCTGAATTTATTCGCTGTATCTATTTACGTTTTTCTTTTCCATTTCTGATGTTCGCGAGGCGAAGGTAGGAATAAATTTAAATCGTTTACCGCCGGGCTCGCCCCTTGATAAGCGAACTTTCTGAAGTATCTTTCGTAAATATTTAAATTGTTTGTATCCACCGGAAACAGATTACAGGGCGGGGGGACGGGATTACCGGCGACAATCTAAATATCCCCGCCGCGAAATCCATTAATTACGCTTTACTTTAAATAATTTATATTTATTCGAAAGTATTCCGGGGGACTCGAATCGCTTTCGGTGTGTTTTTAATGAGGGGGCGGTGCGGATGTAAAGGGTGAAGGGAAGGGAAGAGGTTCTGGAAATGCGAAAATGTATTTTCTGATAAACGGTTACCGCACAGCAGCCACATCCTGGGCTTTCATAAATGGTGGATTTGTACCTGCAGTCCGGGGACGTTCGGGCTGGGTTTTTAGGGGTGGTGCGGGTGGTGGATCGAGGGAATCTTTAGTTTGGAACGAGAATCTTTTCAATCCGGAAATGAAAGACGAGGGGAGTGATTGATTGTTGATTTGAGGATCGCGTGCGGACATTTTTAAATTTTCATTAACGGTAGAAAAATATCAATTAAATTTAGATTATACGTTCGGCGAATGGAAAATTGTTATTCTTGTAAAAATAGTAGTTCAATTAGGTATGGGTAATTAATAATACTGGAAAATATTATTTTAACTCTTTTTTTTTTCATAATTACACCTTAATATTACATTACAGTATTAATACACAAATTGCATTCTGCTATATTCTCCAAAACTATCGTAAACAGTTCTATATATTTCTGTAGAAAATGAACAGTTTTTATGTACTAATGTACTACATATACAGGGTTTATTATAAAAATAATGCGCATTTTCTGAGTAAAATATATTTTTTTATCATACCGATACAAATGCCCAAAATTCTTCAAAATACTCTCCTCCAGCATCAGTACACTAGCGGAAACGCAACTACCATGCCTGAAATGCACCCTGAAACTCTATCCTAACCTTCTACTTATATATTATACGCGAATATTTTGATGAATATGGATTTATTTATAAGTAAAATTTCAGTTGGAAACATTTATTTTAAATGATTTGATTTTTTTTACATGAATACCGTATTTTATAATTTAAACTGGAGGGTGGGATAGTGGCCACCCACCCACCCTACATATAAAACTTAAAACTGCAATCAATACTGCTTACATAAAGAGCAACATCATCTACATAATTTGTATTTATGTTTTCGGGAATTAAAACAGTTGCTGTGCCGAAAATACCAATATATATGTAGGGTGGGTGGGTGGCCTCTATCCTAACCTCCAACTTACAATTCATACGCGAGTGTTTTGATAATCATCTATTTAGTTACAAGAGGTTTTATAGTGAATTTAATTTATAAACTATATCTAAAAGTTTTTCGTTTTTATTTTGTATAAGAATACTGTCTTAATTAAAAACTATAGGGTGTGTAACCACCCACTCCCCCTACATATTAAATTAAATTTAATTAGCAGTAGTGTTTATGTAACCATTAATATCATCTACATCATTTGTATTTATTGTTTCTGTAACTAAAACAGTTACAGTGGTGAAAGTACCAATATATATGTAGGGTGAGTGGGTGGCCACTATCCCACCCTCCAATGTATAAATCACACACGAGTGTTTTGATAAATATCATCTTAGTTATAAGCAGATTTATATTAAATTTAATTTGCAAACATTTATCTTTATATGTTATTGTTTAATATGAATACCGCCTTTTATAATTTAAAACTGGAGGGTAGGATAGTGGCCGCCCACCCAGCCTACATATACATGGAACTTAAACTGCAATAGTGCTTAAATAATCAATAACATCTTCAAAAATTGATATTTTTATTTTTAGGAACTAAAACAGTTACTGTAGTGAAAGTACCTGTATATATGTAGAGTGGGTGGGTGGCCTCTATCTTAATCTCCAACTTATACATCATACGCGATTGTTTTGATGAATACCATTTAAATTACAAACAGTTTTATAAGTAAACTAATTTGTTCCCTCGACTGAAATGTTTCTTAGGAACGTTCTAACAAGCTTTTGAATGTTTTCTCTCTTCAGTCAGAGAAACAATACAATTGGCAAAATTAACGGCTCTGTGGATGGGCGCATTGTCATGGAGGAGCTTGGCCGTGTCTTCGATGTCAGCCCTCATTTATAGAGCACCTGCAGGTAAAAGCTGAGACGAATCGTGGATGTTCGAGTACGACTCAGAATCGAAAAGACATAGCATGTTTTGATGCGAGACTTACTCATTCATGCTTTCTTGGGGCGCTGGGATGATTTTGTTTATTACTAGTTGTTCTGCCTTTTCTATTCTGAGTCGTACTCGAACATCCAGGATATAACTTTAGTTACGACGGAGTTAAGAAAGTTTGGCTCATTTTGAATCAAATTCAATAATTCCTGACAGTGCGAAACTTTCTTTTTTTCTTTCTGGTCTTCAGTTAACACTTACAAGATTCAAGCAGATTTTACACATTTGCAGATCCTCGGTCACTATTCCAAGTAACGAAAATATTGTACTTTTTAAAGTGTCAGTGATTTGTTGCATGCTCTGTAGACTGTTGGAATACAAAACTTCACCTTCACCTTATCCAAGTTGTTAGGTGCCCAAAAGATAGTTCTATCTTCTCGGCTTTCCTTCGATTCATGGCAAAAGGCGTCCCCAACTGTGACCTTGAAATGCAGTCACAATTGAAAGCCTCTTGAAGCATCCGGAATGTTTCGGTTGTATTATTTCCAAGCCGCACACAAAATTTAATTACATATCGTTATTCAAGTTGCGTTACAATAAAATTATGTGCATTACTTTCATAATAGACCCTGTATACTGGAATTTGGCCAAGTAATAGCCTCTTTAATCCAATATCTATTTTTTCAGTAGTATAATAAGAAACGATGAAGAAATTGGAAAGGGACCTAAAAAACGTTTTTTAACAACTTTACTTGTGTTTAAAAACATTCAACTATTACTAAGCTATCAGTATGGCCACAGACCAGTTTCCATTTATTTTAGATTTAAACAGCCATTGGGGTTTTCTTACTGCCTTAACAAATTGCATCATCATCATCATCATTATCATCATCATCTCTAAGTAATCTTGCGCTACATTCTTGATGGAACGAAATTTCCAAATTGGGTAAAAAGTGAAAAGTTTTCACTTTTTGAATGATCGTAAAAGATCGAAACACATGTCAGGCAACTGAAAATAAAATTATGGTACATAACAAGTACTTTAATTTACCCATCTCTAAGTAGACTGAATTGTTCATTTCAATGTAATTAAGGTTCTCATAGTGTTGTTTAAATTCATCCGTGTAGATTTTAGATTCTTCATGCACGTTGAGAAAATGTTGCGGCTTTATTCACAATTAACTGTATCACCATTCCTACTTAATTTTCAAAACCCTGAAGATGTGTCTCCATTTTGACTGCAGTGTCGTTCATCGTGTGTAGTGTTGACCACAAACTTCATCATTCACTTTAAATACTGCTGTCAAGATTGTTCCTGGAAAACCACACTACTAATTGTGTAATTGTTAGGAATTTAAAAATCCTATTATTTGTTTCAGTTACGCGAGCTGGGATAAAGGTGTTCTTGCATGTACTTACAGTCTATGATGTGGTCATAATATATGAAGGCTTCGCTTTGCAAACATAATCAATTGTTCTTAAATCTTGATTTTATTTTAAAAAAGCTTTTGCCTTGCGTCTTTATTTCTTCATAACGAACCTCTCTTATCATCTGTCATATGTTTTCTATTTATTTTTTTTCCTCCTCCCACTTCTCCTTCTATCTAATTTTTGCCTTCCGTCAAAAGATAAAAATATTTGCTTTCGTCTTTTAGCTATATATTCATCTGACTTCTGTTCTAACCTCTTTATTACACTCTTCTCTCTTCTATTTTAAACCTTTAATCAAGCGAAAAATTAACTGTTTTCATCATTTGTGCTTCTTCTTGCTTATAACATACATACAAAAGAATACATAAATTAATGACACACATACAACAAATTTAGACAGCAAGAATCACGAGCGGAATTCACCGATTTACAATCTTCTACTCAAGACCATATCCATCCACCGTCCAGTAAAATATGCTGACAGCTTCTAAATTCTTCATTTATTATGTATTTCAGCAAATACGCGGTTTTTGTCTTTTTTGGGAGGTTTATTTGATTTTTTGAACTTTTTCTTCATCCATCACTTGGTGAAACATAATTTAACTGGAAATTTCGAACACCCCGCTGGTCAATAGATTTATTGCATCTATGCCGAAATAGGCTTAAGCTAAATAGATATAAGAAAGCTGTAATTCTGTAAATTTTAGTAGTCGCTGTGAAAAAATCTTTGATAACTCGAGTATGAACGTTCGTGCGAAAATAGTGTGTTCAATTTGATAATCATCGGTCCGACTTTTTAGATATCTGCCAAGGTGTTCCTCAAGGACCTGTTCTTGGGCCTCTTCTCTTTTCAATTTATACTTCTATCATCTTAAGTCAACTTCAGTTTTATAAACATAAAAAAGGCTTTCATGCAAAAGATCTTCCGCAATAACTTTCGTGTAGTTTGGACGGATGAGTTCTTTTGGCAGGTGCTTCGGAGAGTGGTGTGTATGGAAGAGGTAGAGCAAGTAATATATGTGGAAGGAATCAATGGATGTTTCCTTACTGCAAAGTTAAATCTGGCTGTATCTTCCATATTTATATTTTTTCTTGCTTGGCACGACTCATTTTCTTCTTTAAAACAATTAATTATGATAATTATCTGCTCATGTCCTATAATTAGTTAATCCTACACTCCTCACTGCCTTCTTTTAAAATCATCGTTTATCTTTCTGAATTTTCTCCATCAATTGGCCTTCCTTTTCATATTTTTAATTGTTTCCTTCTGTTTTTATTTTCTTCAGATTTTCTATTTGCTTTCTTCCATCTTTTGAGAGAAAACTTTTGAAGCAATAGATCCCATTTCTTGATCTTTCTATGCCTTGGTAATTGTTGAATCCGTCCAAGTATATCTAACAATTACTTAACGTTCTTGAATCAGCAGTCTTGCGAGTAATTGGGCATCATTCTAACCTTAGAAGTATCACTTTGCTCCTTTAGATTTCCCTTGTAGCAACGTTATCCCATTGGTGGTTTGAATGAAAACACTTTTTGTTTGTGGTGCCAAATAATTCCCAGCGATTTTCTTTCTAGGAACTTTACCTCTAAATGGGTTTGTAGGCAAGACAAGAGAATCTTTTTTGATGAGATTACTAGTACTAGATAGTCAATATTTAATTTGAAGATCTTTTTTGTTGCTGCATTATTTTCAAAGATTAAAACCACTTTTTAAAGTGTCTATTAGGTCCCCCTGGAAATTCAAGACGCTCTCTACGTTGCTGGTGCCTGAGAGAGCATCATCTACGTAAGTGTTCTTTATGAATGTCTCAAATATCTCTGGTTGCCTCGAATCTTCATCAATAGCCAATTCATTCAATAGATTTTATTGAGCGTGCGGTTGTGGATCAAACGCAAACGGGGTTTTAACGTCGATGTATTTACTATTTACGTATGTACAAGCAAAGTTGGTTCTGTGTGTGGATGCCGAAAGCTCTGGTGCACTTCGTAATGACGTAGATCGTGGGTTGTCCTCCTTCTCGGGTATCGAGGACAGTGATTATAACGCTGGCGGTATCGCGGCGTTCTTAATTGTCTTCTTCTATCGGCATTGGTCCTCCGCAGTCGGCCGGGCTCCCTCGGTCATCGGAGGTTTGTCTAGGTGATCAGGCAAGCTATGGTGTCGACGCTAAGTCGAAATCTGCCCGTTGAGCTGCGTGTTATCCTTTTTGACGGCTGCCTGTGAAAATTTCGGTTTTGATCATTAGGACGCCCTCTGTTGGCGGGATATCCTATTAGACCGCGCCACGGCCGGCCCCTACAATTCCATCGCCCTCTGTTGGTGGTCTATGCTATTGGCGTGCGCTTGGGTGCTCGCGAACCCAAGATTTAACGTTCGAATTGCCGCAGGGCGTAAATTTTATTTCGTAAGTTACTCAATATTGATTGATATTTTTGCAGAGGTTCTTGTGGATGAAACCTGCACAAAATCCATTGGTAGTACCTCCACTAAAGTAATATGCCGGTGATGCGATTGTGCAGCTGCAGTCCAGCAACAACATTCGGATTTCTGCTATTTGATGTTTTGCATAATGTATCAAACATAATCCGAAACATAGCATGATTTGGAATCCTAATTGTGTAGCCTTTGTTGGTTGAGCCAGTTCAAAGTACTTTTGCATAAATGTGAAGTACTTCCTTATTCATTTCTTTATGATTTCGTATTAATTTTTTCTGCTGGACAAACCTCTGTACCATACGTTTTTTGGATTTTTCAATTGCTGCATGTCATGTAAAAAAGCAAAGATACTCAAGATCTTCCATTTATTCATCGCTGTGTCGTTTTATTATAGTACTCTTTGCTTGCTTCTTCATATTCAGTTTATGTTTGTTTCTTCTGTTCTTAGAACCTCATTTATCTTTCTAGATTTTTTCCGTCAATTGGCCATCCTTTTCATATTTTCAATTGTTTCATTTTATTCTTAAAACCTCGTTAAACTTTGAATATCATTAATTTGAGCTACTATCCTAGAGGTGATTCCCTCCTGCGTCTTGTTTTTACTTCCTGATACTACCTATCTATATTCAATGTTTTGAAGCACGAATGAATTCCTTCTTTACATTCCTTGAAGCAAAATTTTACTACAGATTTGTTCCAAGAAGATATATCTATCCTAGGCAGTGGAATGTATCATTTACAAGGGTGTATTTTATGAACTGATCACGTACGAGTTGCAATAATGATTGTTGTCAAGTAATTTTTGGTTTAATCATTCATTTACTTTGATTGAAGAAATGACCGCTTCTACATTTGACTTGGATACTTGTGTTCCAATATCGCCAATTCCTGAGATTGAATAATGTACTTTTGTACGAGCTAAATTTAAAATTTGAGCTGCATGTTCCGTTAGAAATGAGCCTTGTGAACATTTTTCTAGAAGGACCCTGGCAACTATTGTTGTCTCCTGATTGGTGACTGCATGTGAATTGGTTGTTCTATTGATTGTTGTCGTGGCCCTTGCAGATAAGAACGGAAACCCAAATATTGTCGACATTGGTCGATGGGCTGATGTGTTACACGCTGGTCCATGTGAAGTGAAATATGTTGATACTCAGTACACTAGTATGGTTGATTGGGTGTTTCAAACAATGTCTGCATAGTTTTTGAGCTTTATCCAGTTTTTGTGGTGCTTTCAAATATATCTAGTATACGTCATGATACTTGACTTCTTGTTCGATGGGTTGGGGAATTTCTGAGTGACTTTGTTCTGTTCCAATCGTTTCTTTAAGGAACTTCACGTCTGGTTTCGAAATATTGGTCGAAAAGTTTGTTAGTCTCTGTGTCATACTTTCGTAATGTTATTGGACCCATGACTAGATCCCATTTTATTATGTCGTATCCCATGTTACTCTAAATATCTGTAGACATTTTTGTGGTATCATAAAGATACCTTATGTTGGCTGATCTAATCATTTGTCCATCAACAAACTATGAGTAATCTCTTGTATTTAGCATTTGACTTTGGAAGATGGTATCTAAATTTTTCCACTGAAGAAAACATGGTTTATCGTGAATCATCTTTTGAATAAGTTCTTCGAAGTTTTGCCAGCTTTCATTTCCTCTATTGACTTGTCTGTGCTGATTCCTTTTGATTTTCAAGATGCTAATTGACTTCATTTCTCTGGGTAAAGTGCTTCAAATATTTCATTAACATTTCTAATTGCTATCCTCTCGTAACCTAAGCGGCAAATCCATCATGTGGCTTGTTTTGTGTTTAAGGTTTGATTGTATAGTAAGTGCAATGAGTATCCTTCAAAATTTCAACCGATAGGTCTACAAAATAACGTAAAGGACGGTTTTGGATTTATTCAATGTCACCTTTAACATCATAACAGTCCATGGCACAAAGTTCTACTGGAATCAGCTAATTTTGTTTGTACTCTTTACATGAAGTTCTGTCTAATTAATTATAATCTGTGGCTATAATAGGTTTAATTACATCTTTAACTACGTTAATCAATCGTGTAATTCAGCAATACTTGTAGCTGAACTTCTATGGTTTGATTGATTGCTGACGATGGTGGATAGCAACTCATCGCAGATTTCGTTGGTTAGCTTTCACATTTAAAGTTAAAAATATTTTGATATTTTACCCTTGATTATTAAGTTTGTTGCTCCTACAGCTATGAGGCTTGTGGGGCATATGATGAACGAAGACTCATCTAAGCAGGATACTCCAACTACGATGAGTTCCTACATTCTTTGATCTCTGGCGTTGTGTGTGTGTGTGTCGACCAGAAGTTCTTTTAGGAGTCTTCGAAGCCTTGTAGGATTGCTTCTATTTTTCCAAATCATTCTATAAGAAATATGTGAGTAAACATTAGTAAACTAAATTAATAATTATTAGACAAACATTCTATTAATATTTTCCCAAATTGCCAATAATGCTTACGACAAATGTTCTTCAGGATGGGTCAGATGTAATTCATAATCGTTTACTAATTGCGTTATAAGGCAAATAAATAAAAATATTACAATAAATAATGCAACACTTGTGTTTAAAGCAATAAAACACCTAATAGACAACAACGTATAAATCGAATTACATCACGATACAGATCCACTGAAATCTCAAGCGGTGGAAACTTTACAAGTGACACATGGTGAAGAGGCGAATCGAAACCGAACTCCCAGGCCCTATTTATATACTTTTTCCCTGTCGTGAAATTGATTACTCCGGTAATATATTTCGAGCACAGACACAGTATCTCAATCAAAACCGCGAACTTGTGCGAAAGAATAAAGTTACGGTTGCGTTTTGTGAAGTTGTTCTTTTTCCACACTAGTCATCCGGGAACTGTTCGAAATCTGCTGCATAGACTGTAAAAGTTGGCGTAACCGAGTTTCAATGCAGACCGAAATGCTTTTGTCATTCAAATCCGGTTATAATAAACTTAATTTCTTTTTCTGCGCCACGCGGGAGGAGGAGGAGGAGTTGCAGGTGAATTACGTCCGCCGAAGAGGGTGCAATTGGTGATTGAAATACGTGGATATTCCCGCGTGTGCGTGTGCGTGCGTGGGTGGGTGGGAAAGAATGACGATACGTTTTATCGGTCTCTAAAGACTCCATTAAATAGGTGTTCTACATTTTGAAAAGCCTTTAAACGCGATGTATTTTGAATATAAAAAGGTTTTTGGTGCGATAAAGAAGTTTTGTTATATAACCGTGATAAATTATATTTAAATGTATTTGTCTAATCTAAAAAATACTGATGGTGTTTTATAATATAATACTAGTTAATCAAATCTATTGAATTAATTTAAATGATTATTTTGAAAATATCTCAATACCTATAACTTGATTTAAAATCAAATATATAAACACACTATAACGAATAGAATTAAATGGCACAAAATGAGCGCAACTAATTACATCAAATTCAGCTCGTGGAACTGTTCGGAGAATCATTCACGCTCGAAGGCGTCTTCGCCCGTTTTATTAAACGCGGAATTTTCTTGTTCGAACGCGTTGCGATTTTTGCCCCCCATCCTCCCTTTAATAAATCAACATCGATTGAAAATTTAAACGGCGAAAGTTAAACATGCAAGTGCACGGGAGCGGAATGTGTCGCGCACCCTCCTCGTAAAAATGGATGGGTTTTTTCCGGAAAACCGCAACTTAATCTCGAATGTTAATCTGGCGATATTCTAAAGATCGAAATCGGAATCGTTTAAGGCGGCGGTGGCACGGGGGGTGTATTTACGTGACCCCTTAAATTAAAGTGCCTGGAGGTATTACCTCGGCTCAGGGACTTTTCGATATTTCAATTAGAGTCAACCCCAAAGCTCAACTTACATTGGATTACGTTATAATTCCATTTACACCAGTCATTATCGAATTATTTCGTTATTACTTGTTATTGATTTTAACTATAAATATGGATTATACTAAATCAATTTATAATTTAAGTAGACACTGATTTAACAGAATGTTTAGTAATGATTTAAATTTAGAATAATTGGAACGTTGTTTGAAATAATAAATAATAAATAAACACAAACCGAAATGGATAACTCAAAAAGTGCAGCAACGTTGGTTCTGGTTAGCAATTGGATGGGTGACCGGTACCATTCGCCATTGTGATACAATTAATAGCGCTTTAGAGCAACGGAAACGATCCTTTAAAGTAACAAGCTCATTTACTTTAAATAAAACAACACAGTTGGAAGGGTTGTTTTATTTCATGTGTTATGGAGTTTCATCATATATCCGCCTCGTCAATTCAATATCATTTACTTTACACACAAATACACAAATAACACGGCAGAATGACTACGTAGTCGATAGACAAACACGAAGCTATAAAATTTCTATAAAAAACATACAAACTGGAAATAGTTATTTAAGGTACAAGTGTAAAAAGTGATGCTTTATTGCACGAACTGGCGTTTAAAAACACGAGCGAGGAACGAGCGAGTTTTTTTAAAGCCAGGAGTGCAATAAAGAAACTTTTTACACGTGTGCCTTACAAAATTTTATCTTCGATCGTAAAGGATTTCAAAGAATACCTATATTCTTATGAGTAATATTTTAATGTCATTTTAATAATTCTATTAATGAAAATATATTTTACCCGCAGTGCACTAATGAAAGCGTTACTTAGCAACCAGTAAACAAGTTGCACAAATGTCGGCGGCCATTATGATTTATGGAAAAAATGTTCGCTTTATTGTAATCGCTTCGACTTGCTTTAAATGAAATCTTCAGAGTTCTTAAATCTGCCATTTCGTTTGTATTATATATTTTATTTATAGTTTATTAGTTATTTGTATCAATTAATAAAAAAGTAAGTTTTTCGTCAAAAATTTGTGCTATAATATATTCATCTGTCAAATTTGACATTTCTGTGCAATAAAAACAGTTTGACATTACCGTGCAATAAAAACGTAAAAAAGCACTAGTGCTTTAAGAAGCCACTTTTACAATGAAAAATGATGCAAAAAGCGTCTACTTTCTGTACGATCGTAGATAAAAAAATATGTTGAACAATTTTTTGAAATCTAGCAAGAAAACCAAAAAAAAAGTTTTCGAAATTTACAGGAAAAAATTCTAGCAACTTTAAGAAACGTCTCCCCGAATGCAAGATAAATTATTGTAGTAAACACCAAAACTAATATTTTAAGGAATTTGAGTTTAAAAAATTTAGAAATCTCTAAGAGATATTACAAAAATATTTTGATATAATGAAGAAAGATATTCTAGAAAGTTCTACTAACCTGAAGGAAATATTATTCAATAATTCAGGAAGAAAATTAAATGTTTAAAAGCTCTAAAACTGTTTTTTTTTTTTAATCTGATAAATATAAATCTGCAAGAGGAATTTCTAAAAAAAAACAAGGGCGAAATTCTTGAAATCTGAAATGAAAAATGTTGGAAAATTCAGGATATCTTCGCAATAACAAAATTAAAAGTAAATTAGAGCATAGTGAAACATTTTGTGATATAAAATATATTGTTGAAAAGCAAAAAAAATTAAAAAAAATAAAAAAAGATTTATTAGAAACCTGTAAAATAATTTCTGAGAAATTCTTATAAAATAACGTAAAAATATTGAATAAGTCTGAATGAAATTATTTCAGACACATTAAAAAAAGTTGTTATAATTCATAAGATCCTGTAAAGTAAATAATATAATATAATATAATATAAGAAAAAATCAAGATAATTTTACTGAAAAATGAGAAAATTAAAAATAATAATGAAACAAGAAGAAAATTCTGAATGAAATTTTACTGAAAATTTTGAATAACTTAGTAGAAAATCTCAAAAGTTGAATTGCTTAAATAATTTAATAAAAATAATTATTTCATAAATCTATTGAAAAAATCCTATTAAATAAAGCGAAAAATTCTAAAGATCTCTGAATGAGCAATTTCTAGAAATTTGTAGAAACTTTTGCAAAAAGAACTTTTGTAGAAGTTTCTGAAAATTTCTTACAAATTTGTAAGATAAGTTTCCGGAATATTTTAAATAAAATTATTTACTTACTTACTTACTAAAGAAACGTCCATAAAATTACATGTACATGGAGAAAAAGCTTAAACTTTTTGGAAAAAAATCCCACAATCAACAAAAATATTTAATTTTTTTAGACATTTAAAAGTTTACTTATTCCTAAAAAGTCTTGGTAAAATAAGTAAAATAGATATTTTTTACAACAAACGCCGCTAAAAAACTTTAAAACTTTTGAAAAACTTTTAAAGAATTTCAAACAATTAAGCTTAGAAAATTAAGAAATCTTTAAGAAAAATTGCTAAAATAATAAGGAGGAGGTAAATACTCTTAATAATTATAAAAGTAAATTGTTTAAAAGCTCTAGAAATCTTAAGAAAATTTATAAAACTCTAATTTATAAATGTCTCAGGTATTCAAAAATTTGTAAAAATCTTTTGTGAAACGAAATGAAATTGACTCAGAAAATAAACTACTAAAAACAAACAATCAATTTTTTTTAAATTAAAGTTTATATTTTAAACTGGAAGTTGAAAATTAAAAAAAAACTTAATAAATAGAAATAAAACAATTATAAAAGGGAACTCAGACTCAATAAGTCTAACAAAAATTGTTTATTTTATAAAATAAAGCAAAGGCTTTTAGAAAATTCGAAAATTTTAAGAAAAATAAACTAGAAAAAAATTATTTTAATTACAAGATGAAACAACTCTATTTATTATTGGAAAGCCGAAGAATCATTTAAAAAAAATCTGATTCAAATAAATTCTTACAAAATTTTATAAATTTGTAATTTTACAAATCTTGAATTTTGAATGATTTTCAAAAGTCGAAATTTCTTCGTTTGCAAACTTTGAAGTGTTGGATTGTTAATTATTATTGGCTCCTTAAAGAAAAACCTTTTACTATTCTCAAGTAGAAATTGTTTAATTTTCTAAATTTTGATTTATTTCTTTCGTGGAATATTTTGTCAATTTTTGATAGTTCTAACTTATAAAACTGTTTGCAATGAATTGTGATAAGTTTTAACTCGCCTTTGTAAACACTTTTAATGTTTTGATGCAAATTTTGTTTGAAAGTGGCTGCTGTTAGAAAATATTCACATTTTTCTTAACAAAAATTAATAATGTTTTCTTTTTCTAAATTGCAAGAATTTTGCCTATAACTATAGATTTATCAAAATTATAAATACTTTTTATTAAGGGTGTTACAGTTTTTTTTTTTTTTTTAGATTTCTATTTTCAGTAATTTCACCTAAAAATTTCAACAATTTTCTATATTTTTTTCTAAATAAAGAAAACTTATACCTTTTTATACCACTTTTTAGTATATTTTTCGTGACTAGTTTCGAAACTAGTCACGAAAAGTGTAATAAAAAGTGGTATAAAAAAGTTATAAATTTTCTTTATAAAAAAAAATGAAAAGTAAACGCCGAGAAGATTCAAGAATTTTCTATATTTCTCTACAAATTTACTTTAAAATTTCGATAATATTCCAATCATTTCTTTTCAATACTGCAAAACATTACTTTCTAAATCTTGACTTTTTTGGGGTTCTAGAATTTTTAAAAATCAAATTTCTTCTAGATTTTTGTAATATTCTAACTATTTCTCTTAAAGATTTTAGAAAATTTGCTAGAAGTACATAACATAAATATTCGATCCCTAGAATATCAAGTCAATTTTTCTCGAATATTGCAAATATTTTCTTAAAATTCTAAAATTATCTGGCAATCTGCTTCATTCAATTATCTTCAATAAATTTTCTGTCATTCCAAACCTTTTTTATGACGATTGTCAAATTTGAGTATTTTTTCTTGATTTTTTCCATTATTCCAAAAATGTTTCTTTAAATTTGTAAAATTTAGTTTCGTCTTTCTTAGAAAGAACTAAAACTTTGCAATAATTATGTTCCAGATCTCTACGAGTTTTAAATTATTTTTCTTTACAATTGTGAAAATCTTATTTGTAGGTTCTAGAGCTTTCTGGCAATTTTTTTAAGATTGCTATAATTTCTAATAAAATTAGTAAATAATCACGAACATATTTTACAATAAATCTAGAATTATAGAAATTTCTCTTCCAAATCATGGCAAATTTCTCTTCTAAGGAATTTTCTTTAAAAAGTTTTCTTTAAGGACCCTAAAATTATTTTCCAATTTTCTTTAAGATTTCTGGACAAATTTTTCATATTATAAATACATGTGTCCTAGAATTTTTTACACCTAGTAATATATATTTAAAACTTTTTTCAAAAAATTTCTTCAGTGGTTCTAGAATTCTAAGAATTTCTTTACTAAATCACAATAGCTGAATTTCTTTCTAGTATTTCTTAAAATTCAGGAAATTTTCTTAACTAAAATTTTCCAGTAATTATCTTCTATCATGTATTTCTAGCATTATTATAGCAAGTAACTTTTCTTTAATTACAAAAAATTTCTTGCAAGGTTCTGGCCATATTCTTCAAGATTTCAAATTTTCCAATATTTTTTCCTTCTAGAGAAAACAATTTCGTCGAATGATTTAGCATTTTTCAGAATTTTTTATTATTCCAATAATTCCTCTTCAAATCTACGAACTTATTTTTTCAAGGATTCTGTGATAATTTTAAAAAGTATTATTTAAAGTTTCAGTTCAACACTCACCAATTTTCTTTTAGATTCCTGTATGATTTCTCGGCTATCAATTTTATTCTATATTTTTCCAATATTCTAGAATTGCAAAACTTTTCTTCGGGGATCTAGAATTCCAGGAATTTTCTTTGTAAATCACTTCTAGAATTTTCAAAACAAATATATTTTAGATTTTTTAAATTTTTTGAAGAATGTATCTTCTAAATTGCAAATATTTCCTAATACTTTTTTGTAATTAAATTATTAATCAGATCTGTAGGTTTTACAGTAATTTTCCTTCAAAATTGCCAAAAATATTTTCGAAGCTTCTAAAATTATCTGACAGTTTTCTTCAAGGTTTTTATAATTTCCAATAAGTTCTTAATAGTTACGAACATTTTTTATAGTGATTTTAGAAATCAGGGAATTTCTTTTCTAAGTCACGACAACTGTGCTTTTCTGCAATATTTTCTAGCAAAATCTTTATTTCTTTTAAAAATTTCAGAAATTTTCTTAGAAGAGATAAAAAATTTCAAGTAATTATCTTCTGATTCAAGTAATTTTTCTGCATTATTGCAAAAGCTTTCTTCAAAGGTTCTAGAATGATTTGGCAAATTTCTTCAAGTATTCTTTAATTTTTCATAATTTTTCTTAGTAATTGCAAAAATTTTCTTTGAAGGTTGTAGAATTTTTGAACCATTTTTTTAGATTCTTTTGATATTCAATTAATACCATATCAATTTTTTTCAGAGAATTCTAGTAATCTGAAAAATAGGAAATCTAGAAAAAATGATTACAATTTGTAAAGCAAAAATTCATGATTGGATGAAACACTATATAAATCTGGGAAGCCCATAAATCTTATTTAAATAAATTCTTAATAGTAATTTAATTTTTGAAATCTTAAATCTCGAATGACTTTTAAAAGTTGAAATTTCTTTGTTTGCAAACTTTAATGTGTTAGATATTAATAATATTAATTTAATAAAAATTAATAAAATTAATATTGCTTTCTTAAAAAAAAAACGTTTTACTATTTTTTAGTAGTAATTGTTTAATTGTCTAAATTTTGATTAGAAAAATATTTCGATTTTTTATTTCTTTCGTGGGAAATTTTGACAGTTTTTGGTAAAGTTTTAGTTCGTCTTTTGCGATTTGTAAAACTGTATGCATTGAATATGAAATGTGGATAAGTTTTAACTCGCCTATTGCTTTAAACACTTTTAATTTCTTCTTAAAGTGACTATTTTAGAAAATATTCAAATGTTTTCTCAAAAAAGAGACATATTATTATTTATTTTCTAAATTCCGCAAATTTTCCTCATGGCTTTTAGAATTTTAGAAACTCTATTTTTTCTTAAATTACAAATACATTTCCCTTTTACAATTCTCAATATTTTAGTAATTTCACTTTTTTAGAATTTACAAAAATTAAATTTAAACCTTTACATATATTTTTCTCTAGATTTTTGTATATTCCAACAAATTCTCTTCAAAACTCTAGATATTTTCCTAAATGGAACATAAATATTCAAGTAATTAACTTCAAGATTCCTAGAATTTCAAGTCAATTTTTCTTGTATATTGCAAAAATTTTCTTAAAATTCTAAATTGCCTGGTAATTTGCTTCAAGATTTCAATTATCTTCAATAAATTTTCTTAATAATTGGAAACATTTTCTATGAAGATTGCAAAATTTTGGAGCATTTTTTTCTAGATTTTTTCTATTATTTTAGGAATTTCTCTTCAAATTTGCAAAATTTAGTGTCGTGACATTTAAAATTTTCTAGTAATAATTTAGAAATTATCAATTCAAAATTGCGAAAAATTTTTTGGAGGATTTTAAATTTCTCAAAAAATGTAATAAATAATTCTAAAACCCTTGAAGAAAACTCTTAAATTCTAAAAATCTCTAAAGAAGGATGCGTATTTTCTTTTTAAAATTGTATCAACTTTCTTTAAGGGGTCTAGACAGAGCGAAATGAAATTTCATGAAATTTCTCTTCTAAATTGCAATATTCTTAGTAATTTTCTAGTATTTTTGTAATAATCTTTTGAATTTTTTTTAAAGAAACTAAAATCTGTCATTAATTATCTTCTAGAACCCAAGTAATATTTCTTCAAAATTGCGAAATGTTTTTTTCGAAAAATATGGAATTATCTGTGTATTTTTTTAAGGATTTATATAGTGTACAACATTTTTTATTAACTGCGAAAACTTTCTTGGAAGTGTAAAATTTTGTACATTACTTTGTTATTTAAGTAATTCCACTTCCGATATTGCTAAAAAGAATAATTCAAAATTGTGAATTATTTTTTTAAAGATTGTCCTCTTTATTTTTAAAATATTTGAGTAATTTAAGTAATCTATCTTTAAAATAACAAAAAGTGTTCTAAATTTTCCTAGAACTTATCTAGATAGAGAAGTAGAATTTGTTTTCCAATTGCGAAGAAGAAATTTCTTTCCAAATTGCAAATATTTCCTTTCTGATTTTCTTCTAGATTTTTGTAATATTCTACTTACCTTTTTTTTTAATTTCAGGAACATTCTTACAGGGTCCTAAAATTTCCCAGTAACTTTCTTCAAGATCTCTAGGATTTTTAAATATTTTTACTTCAATATTGCGTTTCTAGAATTATTTATATTTTTCAGATTTCTAAAACATTCTAGTTATTTTTTCTTGAAAACTCTTGAGAACATTTAATTAATTTGTGAGTTATAGAAAAGTTCTAGACATTTTGAATTTTCTAGGAATTTCTTTTCCAAATTGAAAATATTTTACTTGAGAGTCGTAGAATTCTCTAGTCATTTTTCACTTTCCTTAAAGTTTTTTATAGTATTCTAGTTTTTTTTTTCATTTTTTGTAATGTCTCTGCAAAAACTGCAAAAATTTATTTTGAAAATTGTTCATTTATTAACCAACTTTGTTCTAGATATTTATAGCATTTAAGTAATTTCTTTTTAAAATAATAAAATTTTCTTTAAGGGCTGTAAAATACAAAGAATTTATTTTCTAATTCACGATAACTTTCTTGTTTAAAGCTCTTGAGGAATTATTTTGTCTTAGTTTTGATTTTTGTAATTTTCTTTTATTTCTTTTCAAAATTTCAGAAACTTTCTTAGAAGGAAGTCTAACTTTCCAGTAATTATATTCCAGATTTCTACTAGTTTTAACCATTTTTTCTTTACAATTACGACAATCTTTGTTGTTGAGTTATCTGAATTTTGTTTAGATGATCAATAATTTCTAATAAAACTCCTTAATACTTACGAATATTTTCTACAATAATTCTTCAATAATCCTTTTTTATTGCTTATATTTTCTTTGGAATTTTCTCTATTAATTTCTTATTTCTCTTAAAAATTTCAGGTATTATAATATTTTAGAAGGAACAAACATTTTCCAGAATTTATCTTCTAGATCCCTAAAATTTCAAGATATCTAGGACTTTAACTATTTCTTCCACAATACTGCGAAATCTTTTTACTAAGGTTATAGAATTATTTGGCGGTTTTATTTAAGATTTCTATAATTTCCAATAATTTTTCTTACTAATTGCAAATATTTTCTTCGAAAGTTGTAGAATTTTTCATTAATTTTCCTCTAGATCTCTTTAATATACCAATACTTTTCAAATTTGCTATTTTTTTAAATAAATTCGTCTAGCAGTTTTCCAAATATTTTCCTTTAACTCGATCAATTTTCTTCTTGATTTCTATAATATTGTTCGTAATAGATACTTTTAGATTTCAATATATTCCAATTATTTACTCTCCAAAATTGATATAATTTATTTCTAAGGTTTAAAAATTCTCTGGCAATTTT
The DNA here is from genome assembly GCA_963969525.1 of Ontholestes murinus. Taxonomy (NCBI): domain Eukaryota; kingdom Metazoa; phylum Arthropoda; class Insecta; order Coleoptera; family Staphylinidae; genus Ontholestes; species Ontholestes murinus. The sequence goes on along the minus strand of OZ018395.1, from coordinate 6,508,510 downwards.
TTCTAGATATCTCTAAAATTTTGGTAATTTCTCTTCAAAATTTAGAAAATTTTCTTCAAGGGTTCTAAAATTTTGGCGCAATTCTTTTCCAAATTACTCTCATTCTACATTTCTCTACCAATTTTTATATTTGAGTAATTTTATTTCAAAACTTTGAAAATACATCTCTTCCGGTGATCTACAATTACCTATATTTTCCTCTAAATTTGCATAATATTTCAGTTATTAGGAAAAGTTTATAAATTAATTAAATTCCTAAAAATCCAAAGGAAAATTGTTGAATAATTATTAAAAGATAAAGCAAAAAATAGTTTCAAAGTCTTGCAAAATTGATTGAGAGCACTAGAAAGTTTTATAAATTCGGAAGAGAATTTACTGGCGAATAGTAAAATATTTGAAGAAGAATATTAAAATTAAAAAAAAAGAAAATTGTAGAAATTTGAAAAGAAAGTTGTTTGCAATTTGGGGAATAAATTTCAAGAAAAACTACAAAATTTGAAGATTTTAAAAATGTTTAGAAAGCAGACAAAATTTGGAAAGATTGGCTGGAAATTCCATTATTCCATTTAGACACTTTATCAAATGATAAATAACACTGCACATTGTTTCTGATTTAAGATGCATAAGAAAGTTATGGCTTCAAGCATCTTATATAACTCAATATTTAATTACTAAATAAAAATATTAAAAATTTCGCTTTGTTTTAACAAATTATTTATTTAGTAAAAATTATAATTCCACATTCTCACTATGATGAAATACTACATCCACAGCACAATTTCACCTAACGTCCACATCAAACATCTAGCCGAGTAATGAATTTATAACGAGATAAGATGAAAATTAAAAATTCCCAGCATGATATTAACTTGCTAACAAAAAAAAAAAATTTCATCACATTTCATCCCTCGCACACACGGAAAGTCACAATCCGTCCATTTTTATTCTCTCCAGTGCATTCCCGCCGTTGACAGGATAATAAGTGAAATCTCGTTTCGTGAAAAGTTATCTTGTAGCATTCAGGGAACGGCACGTGTACAGGGAAACTTTCGGCAGAGGCCGGCCCCATTGTCAGCAAAGTGTTGATAATGAAGATGAACTGACAAGATACACACATAACGAAAGTTCACACCCCATCTCCCACTTTCTTACAACTAGCGCGTCCGCAACCTCCTTGCTTCGACCAGACGTCCTTAAGTTATAAATTTCCCAAGGACAGGAAAATGAGGATGTGAATGTGCGGCCAGTCTTAGCGATATCTTATTTAGGAGTTATGGCGGTGCTTCAACTTTATTTCGTTTAATAAATGAATGGACTTCGTGTTTTATTCCTTTAGTCACTATGATGATAACTTCGTTTTTATCAAAATTATATATATTATATACTAAGAATAGATGCAATTTTTATGTTGTACGTCACTCCTTTTTATTATTGTTAAAAATTAAGAATTGATACATTTTTTATGTTGTAATTTATAAAGTGACAGAGAATTAAGGCACGAAAGTCGGAAGAATCGCCGACCAAGCTATAAAGTCTTCGGGACGGAAGTCTGACCATTAAAAAGTTTAGAACCGTGCAGTTCGGTTCTAAAACCGGGCACTAGCTGAGCCGGATTAAACGCGGACTCAAAACCATTTATGTTATAGTTTTCATTTACATTTAATGCGCCGGTAGTAAACCGTGAAATATTTCTGACTTGACTGCAGCGACTCCACCTACTGCTACACATGTCTTTTTTTAATGATGTATGGTTGCTTGTTCAATAACTTCTTCAATGATACACTATATCTTTTCCATACTGTTATTACCTTTGTTTATGCCTAGTTATTTAGTTTAGTTTATTATGATATTGTTGTCGTCCACATAACTAATCACAGTTTCATGTCATGTGATCAAAAATGTCATTTATGTATATTATGAATAATTGTCTTGGGCAATTCCTGCGGTTCTATTCGAGATGTTAGATTCTATATTATTACCCTCTCTAAAAAATTGAACTTTTTGCTTTCGATTTTTTTAAGTAATGGCTGATTCCTTTTATGTCATATTTATTTAGCTGGTTTAGAAGTATTTCATGATCTACACAATCGAAAGTTTTTGCCGAGTCTAAAAATATTCCCAATGGAATGCCTTTAACGTTATTTTATATATTTATAGCAGTGTTTATTGATTGTACACTTTGTTTAATTATCAAAACAACCATCTATGCTCTTTAAGTGTGAGCACCGTCTTGTTGGAACCAAATGTTCCCTCAGTCCAACTCATCTAGCCGTGGAATAAAAGATGCCTGTAACATGTTTACGTACCGAATTAACTGTCACTGCGACTTCATTTTCCTCCTAGAACTAATAACTAATATTTTCTACTTAGAAAATTGCACACCACACTGTAAGTTTAGGTGAAACATGACAATAGCGTCCTCAGGAACGGCTTCGAGCAGAACCTCACACGCGTTCCTCCTAGAATTAAAGTCACGTTCAGAAAGATCGCCTTCATGTAAGGATGATAATGAAGATCATCATGAAGAATTCTCCTCATAGAATGATTGGAAAGTCCAAGGGCAGACTGTTGCACACATAACGCAACACTGAAGCTCTCACTGCCTCAATGTTCTCAGGTATTCTAATGGGCCGAGGGACTACAGTTCTTCGTCTTACCGCACTTGCAGTTTGTCTGAATGTAGTGACCCACGTAACAATTGATTTCCAACGGGGGCAACAGGGCCAAATTAAAGCGATATTGCAAGCATTATGGCGACTGAACTTTGTCAGAACAAAACTTTATAGTCCTCCATCTCGAACGACTGAATGGCACATATGTTAAAGACCAAACTTATATTGCCGCATACTGTAAAAGTTCATTCGTCGATCATGCAATATGATTTAATCATTCAAAGTTATTCAATGATTAGTAAAGATTATATAATAGTCTTTGAAGGTGCCTGAATTTCATCTTATCACCATTAGTGCCACCTTATATAATTAGATTACCTAGCGGTTGTTAAAAGTTATTTAGTGTTACCAAGGGATATTTTAGATTTTAGAGGTCATTCGAAATTATTTAGTGTTGCCAATTGAGATTTTTGATTAACCAGTAATCAATCAAATTAGGAGAAGTAAAACTCTTGTTATGTTCCACTTCTTTATTTTCAGATAACTGACACGTGTTTCGGTCCTTGCGGATCATTATCATCGTTAAAACTTTTATTTAGTTTTAACTTTGATAATGATCCCCAAGGACCTAAACACGTGTCAGTTATCTTGAAATAAAGAAATGGAACATAACAAGAGTTTTACTTCTCCTAATTTTAAAATTTGGTTCCATCAAGAGAGTAGCAGAACAAGTATCGATTACAGTAATCAATCTACGTAACACCAATCTCAATCGAAGTCACTATCCCATTTAAAGGATCATTTAAGATCACCTAACCACCTTTTACATTATACAATGTCACAAAACAATTAGTAAATCAACCAACCATTTAAAATTTTTAAAGTTGTTTAAAGTAATTCAACAATAATTAAAGATTATTTACATTTAAGACCAATAACTAAGGATTAAACAATATTATTCAAGGTCATTCAACGATCCTTTAAAACAAAGCAATGATTATTAAAGATTGATTATTAATAATAAGGCCACACAAGATAATTTAAAGTGATTTTAATGATTATTGAAAATTATCTAATGATTTTACAAGATGATTGATACTTGCTTTGCTACACTCTTGATGAAACATAAAACTCACTGGATAGGAATTAGGAATAATACACTTGTTTTGTTTCATATATTTACTATCAGTTTCCTGATACGTGTTTCGGCTATTGCTCGCCATTCTCAAAGGAGTATAAAAATTAATTAATTAAGATTAATTTTTGTACTCCTTTGAGAATGGAGAGTAATCGCCGAAACGTGTCAGGAAACTGATAGTAAACATATGAAACAAAACAAGTGTATTATTCCTAATTCCTATCCAGTGATTAAGGTGATTTAAATTCCTTGAAATCATTAAACAGCCACTAAAGGACATTTGATGTCATCTTGCAGGTTATTGAATGGCTGTTGTATAAGATACATTATTAATTATTCAAGGCTACTCAATATTTTATTTAATATCATTTAAGATCATCTAACGTTCTTTAAAGATTATTTAAGTCCATCCAACAATAAGTGTAAGTTATTTAAGAGGAATTCAAGGTCATTTGGTTAAAATTTTCAAAAATTATTCTAAGTAATCCAATGATTATCAAGATCATCTAATATCAATTAAATTAGGGTTATTTATTGTTCTTCAGATAGTTGTTTAAGACTAATCGATGATCATTCAAGGCAATCGAAGGGGCATTCAAGATTATTTTACATCTATGAGTGATCTTTTGAGATCATCTAACTATCCTCTTAAGTAAATTGAAAGTCATATAACTCAATGAATATGAGACTATATGACCCAACGATTATTTAAAGTTAATTAGGTGTTTGTAGAGTATTGTGGTAGGTCCTACTTTATTTATTTATTTATCTTTGGTCTCCTTTTTTGATAAAAAGAACATACACCAAATTTTGGGCGAAAGAGACATTGGCGGAGTTCACAATCACAAATTGTGTTCTTCCACTCAAACCCTTCCTTTTCCATGATGACGAAGGAGCAAATATACTTTTGGGCATTCGGATTCTTCTATATATGCTTTTATCTCATTTTTGTTTCATTTGTATGACATACTCTTTAGCTGTTATTGTCAGCATGACCTCCACGCATTTTGTAAGAACATCATTGACTTGTTCGCGCTGGCTGGTTAGTAATTAAGGTCCTTCATCCGCATTAGTGCAACGGCTTCATCGTTGATTGTTGTTAATTCGGTGTCGTCTTCCCGCAGGAAACTGCATTATTCAACCCAGGTTTGCCAAAACAGCTCCTTTTTAGACTGGGAAGCATATTCTGGTTCATCTGCCTCATATATGAATGATCATTTCGCCTCCATCATCTCGCCCAGATCCCCGATCGCTGATTTGGTTTTTATGGGCTTGTTTTGAACCAAGATTTGACAGAATTCCGTGGTCATTAGTTGATTCCTTTTCTTCAAGGTCACAGCCGGTAAAACAGTACGTCTGGCTCAATCGAAGTGTCACCTTATAGCTCGGAAGTTAACTTCTAGTCCAGATTCCTCGTTGAAGTCAATTCCTAGGAGAGTCTGGACTTTTGGAGTATCCGGGAGGACGATCATTGACGGTATGAGGAGGGGTTGGAAGGGTCCTTGTTTTTTTAGATCATTATGACTTTGGCAGCACTCCAGAATAGGGGAAAGTATCCAGCAGCGATATAAGAGCGGAATATGACATTAGGTAGGATAGAAGGGGTTTTAGAGTACAGTAAAGTATACCGCGAAATTTTTGGTCAATTTGATTAGGAATATGATGCGTTTGGATGTATTGATAATCATTGTTAGAGGTAGGTCAAGAGAATGATTTCCGGGGACAAGTTAGGTTAGATTAAAGGTTTAGTCAGCATAGATATCAATGGAAGAGTCGCTAGGGAGAGAGGTGGAGTAGATTTTAGTTAGATGAGAGGCAAAGCACTTAGCAACGTCTGTAAGGTCGCTAGTGGGATTTTGAGAAGGGAAGTATATAGGTTGGATGGGAGGAGACGTTACGAAAGTTTTTACAGAAAAGAGAGGGGACTCACAGTTCAAGACTGTGTGGTGTTAAGCTCTTTTTTGTTTTCGTTGATTCTTAGTTTGATTTGGGCATTGAGTCTATTCCACTCAGCTTGGTCGTTTGATAGATTATAGGGCCCAATTTTTCTATAAAGCTGCCTTTTCTGGCTAATAAGGAAAGTTATATGGGAGAAGGAAAAGTTTATAAATGAGAGAGGAGACGTGTTTGTCTATTGACAGCCAGTTGGATCGGGGAGGTTATTGTTGTTTCTACTGCTGGGTCTGTCTAGAAGAGTGTCCCCACTCAGTAGAAAATACGTTTCCGGGAGGACTTGAATGTACTCCGATTGTACAGTTGGTCCGGCAGAAGATCTTCCTTGGGGGAAAGTGTGGGATGTAAAGAGGGAGCAAGGGGATAAAAAATGGCCAAAGTGATTGATGATATCGTCCGTGATTAGAATGTGGTCAGTGATCCCTGTACTTCATACGGGTAAAAAGGAGGTTGCGAAGGCGAAGAAGTGGACCCTGGCGATTGGTGGCAGTCAACTAGTATGATTGCGGGGTAGGAAGCAAAGAAGATTGAGTATTCTGGAGGGGAAGGTGCTGGGAAATAAAGTGGACAAAGATCTGTAATGTCCTTTGTAAGCCCAGTGGATGTTGAAGCCACGGATAAGGAAGTGTGATGAAGAGGTGACCAATGTTTTTTGGAAGTATTGGGTAGTTGAGGTCAGTTAGAAGGAACGAATTGAAAGTAATTTGCTTCTGTGATGAATCCCTTTTTTGTTTGTTATCCCACGATTGTAGTAGAAGGGCCAGACAGATTAATTAAGGTTATTCAAGACATTTAACACTGGCAAAAGATTTGCAGGTAAACTAATGCACATATCACACGATTGGGATACACTTTCTATGATACAAGGCACATGAAGAAAGAATAAGACATTTAAGGTAATCAATTCTTCCATGTTCAGCAAACTGCTTCTGAATGATTATTAAAAACCGTTTAAAGTTATTAGATTCAGCATTAATTCAAGGGCAACAAGTGATCATTCAAGGTCATCAATCATTCTAGATTAATTTTAGCTTTTTAATGATGATTCAAAATTATCCTGCGGTCTTTCCCAAAAAATAAGGAGGATTATTTAAAAAAAGTCACAATTGATTATTGATTATTGTGATGTTTTGGATTACCTGTTAACAAAATACATGAATATACATACATACAAAAATACACAAAATTTTGAGCACAGGAATCACAGGCGGACTTCATTCTTCGGAATGTTCTTCCAGTCAAACCCATATAGAATGTTTCCATTTATTGGAATTCTGGAGAATTTTTTCTTTCATTCAAAGTGAACATATTAAAATTTATACATATTTAAATTCAGAAAAATTTACCTTCATTATTTTGACGCCTGTTGGCAATTTTAACTTTGTGGAAATTCACTGCATGTTTCTCCTCTACTATAATAACCTGTTTCTCTTAGTGTTCAATTTTTAATTTTTTTATGAAAGGTTCTACGTATTTGATTTCGTGATACGCCACTGCTGGTCGTTCTCAAAAACCACCGCCGGTTTCTCGTAATTGTAGCCTTCAGATTGACAGATGGTAACCGCTGGTTGGATTTTTTGAGTGGTGTTTAATTTCTTGCTAAGTTAAAGCTGGTTGTACAATTGTTTAATGTTCGGCCACAATCGGTTTTTAATCAAATACAATCGTTAGTTTTTCATAATGCTAACCTTTAGATTGACGGATGGTAACCTCTAAATATACTTGCCTGTAGATGGTTATTGGTTAAATATTTTTTTATGCTCTATAGCTGATTATACAAATGTTTTAGATTTTACTTCAAAAGCTCAGTTTTTCATAATACTAGACGGTGCTAGAAGTTACAGTTTGGCTATTTTAGAGAAGGGGTTTCTACCTGAACTACTTCGGACTTATAAAATCGTATTAAAAGTGACAAATTACATTGCCAATGGCTTTTCAAAAAGTGAAAAAAGCGTTATTGCAGTTTTTCCTAAAGTTTGAAAGGCGTTTGATAATGTCTGACTTGACCGTCTTATGATTGTATTGATAAAGCTTTTGTAGCTAGAATACCTAAAAAAATTGTAATTATGAAAGTCTGTGGCATGTTATAGTATCAGCAGGCATTCCTCAAGGTTCAACACTGTTTACTGTATTATATAAATCTATACAAGCCACATACTACATCTAGAACATATCATAATAATTAAATTCGTTGACGGTAATGTTTTTTTGCACCGAGAGACATCAAGTGGTTGAAGAATATCTTGCAGAAGGTCCTAAACTTCTTCAAAACCAAAAAAACTACTCTAACTAGTTTAATTTTGATAAAAACGTTCACTAGTCTAGAGTGAAGTTATCAAAATGGCTGTGTAAGCTTAGATCTTTAAGCAACTATGTTTAGAAGGCTAGAATCAATTTTTACAAAATTATTAGAAGGCTTGATTGGAGTTATTGGAACTTACTTTTAAGGACAAGGTCCAATACTTTTGTTTACTCCCCGAAAGCTATCTAAGTTGATCAAAAACTATAACTTATGTAAATTGATTAATAGTTGAGGCGTTAACTTCGTGATACATCTTGGAAAATTAAACAAAACGTTTACTTTTATAACTTATGTTTCGCTTCTCTGTCAAGACTCTAGTCTTTGAACCAGTATGGCTTACAAGACCAGAGTTATACTTATAACGTTGCAATTCAATTGAAAAGGATGTTGCAAAATTCAGGCGATTTAATTTTAAACTAGAAAAGCCATTAATTTTACTCGACGCTGGTCAATATAATGGTAACCTTCATTGAATTGTTTCTACGCTCACCACCAGCTCGGTCTATTAAGGGTCGGAAAGCCGATGATTTATAGTGTTTTCTGGATACGGCCGAGATAAATAGTACGTGATGCATTTCGCTGTGGCGAAAGGGGCGCTCCAGGTCTGCGTTTTGAATAATGTAGTTGTTTACAGAGCAATCGAGTGTAAATTCGAACATTGATTTCAACACTGCGAAATATAAAAGGGGGCAACAAGGGAAAACCCGTTTACGGCGTCTATCCATTCAGATCACACATCCCGTATTCAGCTTAACTTCGTTCCGACGGATTAAATCCGGGGAAAATTTAAAATACACCCCTCCCAGTAAGTAATAAACAGCAATCGGTAATAATAAGTTATTCATAGGAATGCAATATGATGGGGCGCAATAAATACTGTTAAAAAAAATGAAGACATAAATTAACAGGGCGTCGTGTTCCGCTTATAAAACATGGCGATGAGTTATGGCGGCAATAATTAGCTGAACACGAAATGAAATTTGTTAATTTCGCATAAATTCCAATCGATTAATATCCCTCACTGGCAACGCAATAACCGAAGATTTATGTTGGCAGCATTGTGCACGCCCTTTTTGCAATTTAATGTTATGCGTTCGCAGTTGCATTCTGCCTCATATCTTGAATGATTGTGGATTAATTCAGTCTGACCGGGATAAATCGTCCGCCATCGTCCTCACAGCCCTGGCATTTTAATGAATGACGTACACAGCCATTTCCGATATTTCATTTAGAACTAGATTAATTTATACTGCTGCACTATAATATTGTTTTTTTTTTTTTTTAATTTCATTTTATACATTTCATAAATCACCTCGTTTTAACGTAATCGTTTTATTACAATTAAAACAACTGAAAGCTTTGTATCATATAAAATAACAGTTATTTTATTTAAACATTTCAATAAACTTTAAACAGCATTCCAATACATGCGAATCCGGTGTTTAGAATTTTAAGTGCGTCCCATATAAAGGTAATATAATATGGTTCGCTGGCAATTCGCCGAATTGCAATTAGATGATGGATGAGCTTTCAGTAGACGGATTATATAGGCGCGGAAGTTATATGTGACATTTGTAATTAGCATCATAATTATAGCGACGATAATTAGTAGCTTCAGTTCTGCATTTCAGTCCGATTAGTTTTAATGGCAGTTGTAATTGAAATGCGTATCGTTATTGTGAGACTGAATTAGGAACACAAATACAAAATTGTAATAATTGCCAATTTACTAGTAACTATTTTGCGTCCGCGCAAGGCCGACGTAATTAGTGTTTAATATAAACGTTTCGCGCTAATTTGATCGAATTTGCGGTAATGCAAAAATACGGTTAGTGGATTTGATTAATTGGAATTGGTTAAATCATTAATAAAAAAATTAACAGAGGAAATTTTGTGAGATAAGTATTTATTTGAAAAGAAATAACTTTTTTCAAATCTACTATTCAAAATATTTTTTTTGTGTTTTAAAATAAATATCAAATAAATATCAAACTAGTTAGCTCCGCCGATTTTATTTTCTAAGAACTGGTAAATAATAATAATTATTGTCTAGGTAAAAAAATTGGATGAAACATTCTAAAAGTTGAAAGACAAAATGGTGGAAAAATTAGAAAACTTATACAGCAGCTCTAATAAATTTACAAGAAAATTTTTTGAAAATGTAATAATAGTTTTGAATTTTGAAATCATTTTTAGAATATTTTTTTAGAAAATCTATGTTTAAATGGTTTTTAGTAAAGATCAAACTGCAATATTCCCTGAAGCAAATTCTTGAAATGCAAAGAAATTAAAAAATTGCTAATAAATAGAAAAATTCTTGATGTTTCGAAAGAAACATTCCAAGCATCAAAAAGAATAATACTAGATATTTAGGAACTCTAAAAAAAATCTAGAAAATTTACAAAATATTTGAAAGAAGAGAGAAAATCCTCGAAAATAAAATAATACTTTCTTAATATTGTAGAAATTATATATCTAGAAAAATTTTAATATTCTAAAAACACGTATGCAAACCCTTAAAACCTGGAAAAAAATGCTAAATAATCGTAAAATTCGGTAGAAAACTTGCTGAAAATTTCTATAAACATCGTAGAAAATTTATAAAACTTTTAGAAAATTGTAAAAAATCTACAAAAAATAAGCATGAAAGAAATTATTTCTCCAAAATGTAACAATATTTTTGAAATATTCTAGAATAAAACCAAACCATCCCTCAATACCGTTAGCACGAGATGGGACACCACACCCGCAAATCCCAAGGCGAGGAAGGAGGGAAAAACAGGAGTGAATGCAGATACAAAAAAGTACATATTTATTAAATTTTTAACTATTTTTTTGTAAATGTATATGTAAATAAAAATCTTAATCTTTAAATGTCTATATTTTAACATTTTGGATTAAATATTTCTAAAAAATTCCGTGGCAAATTTTTGAAAGAAGGGAAGAAATGCTTAAAAAATTAAATTTGACAGACATTGCTAAATATATTCAACAAAAAATTTTGTTTTTTAAATAATACCACATGAAACAAAGTTTCATAATACTTACCGTGTAGTCAAAACTAGCCACTGCAAAATCATGTTTGAGGTGGTATAAAAAAGTAAAAAAAGCTTTTCCGTATTCTTAATATTGAAATGTACCACAAAGAATGCCTTTAAGATCCAAGAAAAAAAAAAGAAAAATTCTAAATGTCTAAAATTTAATTGAATTATTCAAAAATTTCTCAAAGGGTCGACGTATAAATTTCTCTAGAATATAGAATATCTAGAATTTAAACTTTAATTTTTTTTTAAATTTTCTTTCTTGTTTTATTTTATCAGAATTTTACTCACATTTTTAGAATTTTTTGAAGGGTTCTAAATTTTTCTTTTAGCATATTTTCTTTCAAATATTTGCAGACATCAGTAAATCTTATAATACAAAATTTCTAAACTTTTTTAAAATTTCTCTTCTAGGTTTCCACAAGAAGAGTTATGGAAGTTTCCAGATTTATTTGGAATATTTTTTTATCTTAAAAATGTTTTAACTTAGTGTTTAAAGACATCCAGAATTTCGTTGATGCTACTAGAATTTTTACCAGTTCTTTGCCAAATTTTAAGAATTATTAGCATTTTTTTCTAATAATAATAAACATCTGTATCTACAGAAAAATATTTCAAGAATTTGTTACTCTAACATTTGTCAGTAATTTCCTTTCAAAAATTTTAAAATACAGCATTTCTAAAATATTTCGAAAGCATTGTAACACTTTCAAAGCTTTTGTTTTTTCTAAAAGTTTTTCATTATGTTCCTTTTTGATGTTTGAATGTAATAGTAATAGTATTTTTATTCGTGCTAGAACAGTTTTTTAAACTCTAATCAGGTTTTTTTAAAACATCTAAAAGATTATTTTTATGTTTTCATAATTATCCAGTAATTTCTTATTCAAATTTCTAGAAAATAGAACTTCTAGGTATTGTTTCATTTTCAAAATTTTTTATCGTATATATTTTACCAGAATTTTCTACGATTCTAAGATTTTTTTACAGGTTCTCATGTTTATCTAACTTTACAGTTTTGATTTTTTAAAATGTTTTTTGACATCTAGAATATTCGATATTTCTACAATTTTTCACCAATTTCGTTATCAAATAATATATAAGATTTTTTCCAGATTTCAAATAATCGTTTGAATGAATCTAGAATTTTTTAATAAATACCTATCAAAATTTTTAGAAAATTTAATTATTATTTTATTTTCCATAATTTCTTTTCCAAATTTAGATTTCTTTAAAGGTTTATAAATTTTATAGTATTTTTTCTTAAAATTTTTAAAATATTTAAAACCATTTTTGTTTCTACTCACTTAGAATCTTCCTCGATGTTTTTGCATTATTTCTGCAAATTCTCTTTTAATTATTTTTTAGCATACCTTTCCTGGCTTTAAGAGTTTACTTGAAAGATTCTACACTTAATTAATTAATTAATTTTTTTAGAATATAAAATAACGTATTGTTTTATTTTCCAGGATTTCCTCTCTTTTATCGTTTATTTTGTAAAGTTTCTAGAATTTTTTCAAAGTTTTTTAAATTTCTAGTATTTCTCTTTACATCCTTAGAATGTTTAAGCAGTTCTTCGAGACATCTAGAAATTTCGTATTTGTTTTCAGAATGTTTCAAATTTTATGATTTATTTATTTATCGAAAAACCAAAAGGACAATTACAAAGGCAACTTACCATTAAAATGTCAAGTATTGATGCAATTACGGAACTCTGTAATAATTTTGAAAACAAAACACCATGCATGACATCATTCCTGGACTTCAGCAAAACATTTGACTGTGTTCCTCATGATATACTCTTAAGCAAGCTTGAAAAATACAATCTTGACAAAAATAGCTTTGGAATTTGATTAGATCACATTTACAAAATCGAAAGTAGCTAGTATATCAAAATGGAAACCAGTCAGATGTACTTCCTAGAAATATCGGTGTACCTCAAGGATCAATTCTAGGCCCGGTTCTATTTATCATTAATATAAATGATCTACCATCTATCCTTAGTGACGCTGAAATACTATTCGGTTTTCCAATAATAGGTTTAATTTTGAATAGCCCGCTTTTTGCTGTCACTTTTGCAGCTGTCATCTTTTGAAATTTGACAAGTAAAAACTACGCCATTAGTAAAAATGCAACAATACACGCTTCAACAACGCTTGAAATTGTTAAAATTCATTACAGAAATGGTGAAAATTTTGCAGTCACAGTTCGCTAAATTAAAGCATTGATTCAATTTTAAAAGTTTCTATACAATTGCAGTAAATTCTGTAAAATATGATAATGTTTAGAAACATTCTAGTCAATTATTGGAGGTTAAAACTTCCTAAAAAGTTTCAATCTTCAATAATTTCTTATAAATCTCAATACGTTTAATGTTTATAGAGAATTGCATATAATTCTGGAAATTATAATAATAATTAGAACGAATTTAATTAATAATTTGAAGTTAAAACTTCCAAAAATGTTTCTAGAACATTGGAAAGAATTCTTTGAAAAAATATTAATGTTTAGAATCAATCTAGTCAATTATGGATCGTTAAAACTTAACTTAAAAGTTTCAACCTTCTACAATTTCCTGGAAAATCAATATTTTCTAAGTTTATAGATTTTTGTAATAAATTCTGAGAAATCTAAAAATGTTTAGAATCATTCTAGTAAATTATTGGAGGTTACAACTTCCTAAAAGGTTTCAACCTCCAATAATTTCCTAGAAAACTCAATATTTTCCAAGCTTCTAGAATATTACAAAGACTTCTGGGAAATATAAGTATGTTTAGAACCACTGTATTCAATTATTCGAGGTTAAAACTTCCTAAACAGTTTCAATCTTCATTTAATTCCTAGAATACTAATAATTTTCAAAATTTCTAGAATATTGCAAAGAATTCTGAGAAATATAAAAGTGTTTAAAACAATTCTAGTCAATTATTAGAGGTTAAAACTTCAAGAAAATCTAGAATTCTAGTCAATTATTGGAGATTAAAACTTCAATTTTCAGTAATTACCAAGAATGCTCAATGTTTTCAAAGTTTCTGGAATATTGCAAAGAATTCTGGAAAATATAAGAATGTTTAGAACCATTCTAGTCAATTGTTGGAGCTTAAAACTTCTTGAAAAGTTCCAAAGTTCAATAATTTCTTATAAATCTGAATACTCGTAAAGTTAGTAGAGAATTGCATATAATTCTGGAAAATATAATAATGTTTAGAACGAATTTAGTTAATAATTTGAAGTTAAAACTTCCTAAAATGTTTTAGCTTCCAATAATTTCCTAGAAAACTCAATATTTTCAAAGATTCTAGAACATTGCAAAGAACTCTTTAATAATAATAATAATAATAATAATAATTTTAACGGGAAATTTCCCTTGATACAACATATTTTACAATAGTAAATTAATAATCAATTACAAAAAGTTATACAAATAACATACATAAATATTACAGTATACCTCTATATATATATACAGGAATAAACAAGACAATATAGCATAAAACATATATCAGCATTAACCATATAAATACATAATATAAAATGAACAACGCGATGACTATATATTAAATATTTTAAATCGTAGAGAATACTTTGAAAAAATATTAATGTTTAGAACCATTCTAGTCAATTATGGCACGTTAAAACTATATATAATATTTTCAAAGTTTTTAGAATATTGCAAAGAATTTTGAGAAATATAAAAATGTTTAAAAACATTCTTAGTCAATTATTAGAGGATAAAACTTTCTAAAAATCTTTAAAGTTTCTAGAATATTGTTAAGAATTCTTCGAAATATAAGAATATTTAGAAATATTTTAGTCAATTATTAGAGGATAAAACTTTCTAAAAATTTCAACCTCCAATAATTTCCTAGAAAACTGAATATATTTAATGTTTCTAGAATATTGTTAAGAATTCTTAGAAATATAAAAATGTTTAGAATCATTTTAGCCAATTATTGGAACTATTGGCGATTAAAACTTTCTAAAAAGCTTCAACCTTCAATAATTTCATAAATTTAATACTATAATAATAATAATTCAAAAAATTCTGGAAAATATAAAAATCTTTAGAGCCAATTGACTAAAATTATTGGGGGTTACAACTTCCTAAAAATTTCAACCTGCAATAATTTTCTAGAAATCTCAATATGTTTAAAGTTTCTAGAAAATTAAAACTCTTCTAGTCAATTATTGAAGATTAAAACTTTCCAAAAAGTTGAGAATGAAAAAAAACATAACTCATTCTTGGATATTGTACAGTTATAGGGAACATTAAAATATATAAAGTCTTCTTATTTTAAACCAGCTTCATTAAAAACCTTTTAAAAACCTGAACTTATACATACAGTCGCAAATGTGCAAATTGGTCATGGAAAATTTCATGAAAAGGATATGGTGCTGCAACCGAACGTCATGGCGGCCATTTGGCCGATATCGTTTTTCATCGTTAATGGTAAACCTTTCTCTATACAATGAAATAAATATACATAGATTTCTCTTAAAATGTACTGTTTTTTTTCTAAATGTCAAAATGAAACCTCTTATTGAAAAACCCATTATTTCATCCTGTTACTTTTTAAACTGTTTAGTGTTCTATATTTTAATTCGCTTTTTCTTGGTACCCGTTTTATTTTTATATTACATATTTTTAGAAATTTTGTTATTACTTATTTTCAGTTTACATAATTCTACATTTTGCATATACCACAAATATTACTTTTTACTGCTATTATTTAGATATATCCTTGACAAGTGTAAAGAGTAATGTAATCATATTTTATTCTATTCTATAATCTGTTTTGGGTCTCATCAGCGCAGTTTGAGATATAAAAACTGTAAATAGAAACTTTTGGAGAATGTAAAACATAAAAAAATTATAAGAGGTTTAAGTTCTAGATAGCTTTTAGTTTATAAGTTTTGATACGTTTGGGTATTGTAGGGTATCAAAAAATATGATGTCGACATTGTGTAAACTATCATTTTATGCTGTAAGAAATGTATTCATATGAGTTTAGTTTATACAATTAATACAGAGTTTTCTAGCTAAACATATGATGATGAATGATTATGTTTTTATTTTCAGTATTAATGGTACTACCTATAGAATGTTTCACGTGTTATCTCTGCTTATAAAAGTCTAACTAAAACCGGTTTATAGTTGTTGACGAAGAAATAATGTTCTAATTCTTCTGGGTACTGATGCTAGTATCGATTAACAGTGTTTATCCTTGAAAAGTGTGATGGTTCACCTCAAAATTAATTTACTTTAAAAATTCGAAAACAAAATTCCTACTGAAACTGACAGAGAAGTAATGATGACTAATTGTTTCATTTAATTAAATTAATATTCACGTAGCTCAAAACAAAATATCTCAAAAAAATAATGCTATATTTCTACTGGTACTGATGGTACTAACTATTATATATTTTACGTGTTTATACTACCCATAAAAAATCAGATGTTACTGCTCAGTGTAAATACAGAATTCGTACAGAATAACGGTTTCTTGTTGTTGCTGAATAAATATTCTACTAGTTCTGGGTACTAATGGTACTACCTGCTAAAAGTTTCATGTATTTATTCTATCAATAAAGATTTGACATTATATTTTCTAGTACTGTTTTCTTTTTAAATTAAATTTCCACGAAAAACATTTTGTTTTTGTCGGGAAATTATGTTTTGCTTCAATTGGTCCTGATGGTACTACCTATTAAATATTTCATTGGGCCCATAAATTCGAATAGTACTGCCCAAATAACGTTGTGTTTCAGGAAAGATTTTTTGAAGATTCAAAAAGCAAAAACACAAAAGATTAAAAAACAATCCAAAATTTAAAATTTCATCACATTTTGGTGATACTATATGGATTACAGGTACTAAAGGTACTACATTTTTACATTTTTCTATCTAATAATTTTCTATTAGTACTATAACGTGATATTTAAGCAACAGTTTTTTTGAAGATGAAATAATATTATAGTTCAATCCAGATTTATTTATTTTTCATACTTTTTTGATGGTACTATCAATGGTTTACTTAGTACTACTTGTTGTATTGCCATTGCTATTGCTATTGCAGTTGTTATTGATAATGGTCACTTAGTGACTAAAATGTACATCTAGCGATTAATAAACCAAGTGAAAAAAGTGCCAAACTAGTGTTTTATTTAATTACTTAGTACTACCCTTACAGATTTTTGATTTACTACTTGCAATTAGAAAAATGGTTTTCTTCTACTGACACGGACGGTACTATTTAAAATTTGTATGATTTTTTCCTGGTACTGATAGTATTAACCATTAAAATTTAATTAAACACTCACTTTAGTCTAACAGTGGACATAGTACTACCAATACAGATGTAGTTAAGGTAAGCATTTCTCTTTATGCTCCATTATTTTAATTAGTACTACATGTTCAGGCTCTTAAAAACTGAACAAAACCCATATTTAACGTTTTTTTAATTAGTACTTACGTTTATTTTCAAATAGAACAAAGGTCTGGTTCTACTAACACGGATGGTACTTATTAAAATTCCTATGATTTTCTTCCTGATTCTCATAGAATTAAACATTAAAATTTAATTACACATTCGTTTTAGTCTAAAAATGAGCATGGTACTACCAATAGAGATGTAGTTAAAATACACATTTCTCTATACTTCAAGGTATTACAGTTTTTAATTTTTTTTGGGAATTTATTTAATAATACTATTAGAAGAAATTTTAATTTTGAAAGTACCAAAGGTATATAAATTTGTCCCCACATTTTAGTAACAGTAAAACGGGATTAATTGTTTTATATAGACTTTTATGGATGGTACTGTTAGTACCGATAAATTAAAAATAATATTTTTAAAGACATTTAAATTGTAATGATTAATACTATGTGTACCAAAAATAAAAATCGTTCAAATTTTATTTAATTTAACTTGCAATAGGTACTAACGTCCGTACCAGCAGAAACATACCATTACTCTCTATGTTCTATCATTTTAATGGGTACTACATGTAAAGGCTACTTCGTCCCTCGTAATGTATCTAAAGTGGTAATTTAATAATTATAATAATAATAATAATAATAATGTTTATTAACGGTTTAACCTTTTTTACAAAATTCTACAATCATAAATATTACAGTATATTTAGTACTTAAGTAACTCAACCTAAAATAGAATAAGGTATTACTAATGCGAACAATAATGAATATGTTTTAGAGAAAGCATAAACTTTGCGTGTGAATTTGAGAAAATATTAAAATTAGTATTAAGCGAAAGTGCATTCGAAATACGCATAAAACGTGTTATTGGACTATTAAGACCATAGTTCGTTCTATGGAACGCTATACGAAATATAGGGGGATGTCAAACTGAGCGATTGTCATATTTAATGTAAAAGTCAACGAGAGATAGGAGATCGGAACATTTAATTCCACCACTAATGATTTAAAAAAAAGTCAACATGTCGGCATATGTTTCTACTATAATAATAATATCATAAAAACTACAATTAGCATTTAACATTAAATTTTGAAGTTTCGTCCGGATGCCACCTGCGTTGTGGAAGAAAACATTTAGTTTTTTTGGCAGATTTCTTGATTCTGTGTGTGTAGACGACGTCTTGACGATTTTTGGAACACCAGAGATAAATTTTATAATCAAGTTATCCTCACCATTTCCCTTTCTTCGAAGTAATTCTTTTTTAGTAGAATTAAACTCGTCCCTTTGAATTTTGGTTCTATCGAAACCAAATTTGATGGCATTATCCTTTAAATTAGTTGTTTTCGTAATTATATTTCTCACACGATCATTTTCTGAAGAATTGCTTTTAATGGTCGAGCTCGAGAATTTTTAGAACCAACACGATATATTTTTATTGTACTAAAATCAATGGCAAGAGGCGTTAAAATAGTTTTAATGGAAGATATTTCATATTCTTGTCTGGCTTGAGGTGTTGTTGCCTGTGATTCGGGAACATTGTAAATTATCAAATTATTAGTTCTTCTACGACGATCTTCTACTTCATTAACGATCTCGAAGTCCAAATTACCAGTATTTCCGGATATGCATTTAGTTTCCAGTTGTACAATCCTTTCTTTAAGTAATGCAATATCTTCCTCAATCGCATTAAATTTTAAGGTCATATCATGTTTTAATTCCCGAACCGCATTTTGAATCGCGCCCTGAATCTCTAGCTTCATAAGAGGAACAAATTCATTTTTGAAAATAGCACGGATAGAATCTAACAATGAAAGATCTGATGAACAATGTACGTCGTCGACTATTCCTATGGATGGCCGTTTCGTTGTAAGTTGTGCTGAATTAGACGAAACGCACTTTTGGCAAAACCATTTTTCCCCTGACTCTTTAAAATATGCTACTTCTTTTAAAGATAAACCATCTAAGCAATCAGCATGAAAACGACTGTTACAACCCGCACATTTTAAACCCTTCGAGCGAGTCCCAATATAATGGTTACATCCTCCGCAGGAACGAGTCATTTTAAGATAAAAAGGGAATTAGTAATAAATTATAACTCAATAAGATAGTGGAAAGGACTAACACAATAGTAGGTAAATAACAGGGATACAATTTCTTCACAGTAACCCCGCCCTTGGTAGTGACTAACAACAATAAACAAACAGAATAGGCGACGGAAAGGAGTGAACTCGGTCGAGTTTCGGAATAAGGAGAAAAAACATAAATATGGAATAAACGGAGAAATAAATGAGATCCATCCAAATATCTACTAAATAAGCACAAATTACACTGATAACCTGTATCGATAATAAGGGCGACATGCAGGGCTATAGAAGTACGTTTGCACTGAGAATTAAAACTTTGTAAATACGACAAATTTAACTTTTCACTGTCACCGATGTACATACACGTGCACTCTTAATAGCCGTCCTCTTACTAATTAATCATTTTAAATAATAATAATCTCAAATGATAAGAGATAATAATTAAATTAATTCGTACAAATTTTAATGTTTTCGGGTGAGTTACGCACGAAAAACGTCTCAGTAATGAAGCCAAAAGGGAAAGTGCCGGACAGTACCCGCATAAAAAATAATTGCGAGCAGATTAAATAACTTTATAACGACTCCATTGCCATCAGCGTTAAGCCTTTAATAACAGTATTCAAGTGGAGAACGGCAAGAAGAAAAAAACCACGCGTACGAACGGTAATCATTATCCATCACCCGATGAAACACTTTTTTTATTCGGGTTAATTCAATTTGATTTTGGAAAAATTGTCGTCCCTTGAGCCGGCGGGGGCGGGGGGCGGATGATTCCGAATTGAACGTGGAGGACCGTAACGACGTGGATAATCTATTTTTATGGCTTGTTTTATTGCTTTTCTATATCAAAATATTGCGAAATTGACTTTCGTCGGCGTGTCGTAAAGGGAGGGAAAAGTTTATGCGCCGCCCGGAACGCAGCAAGTTTTTCTCTGTGTGTGTTTTTTTCTTCTTTACTGCTGTCGCGAAAAATCCGATTAATTTAATAAATGCGTCATAAAACGATTGTACTCCCCGGCTTTTTATCGGTCGTAAGATTTGTAAACATAATTTACTGGCATAATTTGTAAATTTTTTGCAGTGATTCATCTCGCTATTAAATCATCCAGTGGTATAGACGCATTATACAATTTTCACTTAATAAAAATAAAAATATTTTTAAATGTTTAATTGTGGAGGCGTTTACTTTGTATATCTTGAATATAATGAAGAAGGAAACACGATGACTTCGTTTTATCACTTAAAAAAAAGTTGTGTATACGTAATAAAAAAATACGATAGACACTTTCTTCACCGCACTCTTGATGAAACGAAATTATATAAATTAAATAAATGTGTACGAAATTTTGATTAAGTGTTATAGTCCTTAAATAATTAATTATTAGTAGAGAAAGAGACACGATGGCGATGTTTAAAAGTGGTAAAACAAAGTCATCTTTATAATATTCAAAATGTACCAGAAATTAAATGCCTCCACAATTAAATAAATAATTATTTTAAAGATTTTAAAAAGTGTGGAGTTTATAAGTAAATAATTAATTAAATCTTTAAATCATTAAGTATTCGTGTATAATTATGCAAGCGTACACAAACACTGAATTCGGATCGAGCACGCGTGTGTTTGCAAATAAAATAATCTCGCGTGAAAAATTATTAAACCGGCGCAAAAATACAACACGTGAATGTTTTGTAAGCAATTTGAATTAATAAAAATCGCGACCTGTACATTCGTTCTCGCACCTGACCGTTTGTCAGCGCGCCGCGTTCATAATTCACAAGGGTTAATTGTAAATTTATGCGACGCCGGTGGCTGAGAGGGAAATTTATCCACCCCTCGATTTACGGCGGGAAGATCTATAAATACGTATGCATAAAATTTTTATAACTCGCGAAAGAAACGTATTTATTTGGATATAAGGCCGTAAAGTCGAATAGAGGGTGAGGGCCATTCAAGGCGCAGCCATGCAAATGCAGAGAGGTAAATATCGGCGCCGATTGGATTTCTATGTAAGAAAAATTGGTTCCCATTGTGCGCCCCAGTTTTCCGATTTCTCTCTTTGCCGCCGTATAGAATGCAGCGGCTTTTTTTTTGATTTTCCTGCGACGGAATTCAAAGCGATGGGGGTGGTATATCCAAACATATGTAGTCCTGAACGTGTCATATAATTAAATTTAAATGGAAATTCAACAATTTATAGTTTGTAGTTTTTTTTGTATAGGGATTTACAAATCAAGGGAAATAATTTATAGCACTCATAAATTGTTACTGCGTGGGCGGATAATAATAACTCTTGAGGATCTGTCTGGTAAAATCCAGGGGTTAATACGCTTAAGATAAAGTGTGAAATGTAAAGTGAAACACGTGTTTTTGTCAAGAGAAAGGGATCCATAAACAACACTGCATCCTGCTACATGTGAGCGAACATTGGACGCAGCAGTCGATGCACATTACGATCAAACGATTTCGTGTACGTTATCGCCAGAAAATCTACTCAAACCGTCTCAATTCGTAACACTATTAAATTTAAGCGCGGCTTTATTTTATTAGTTTTATTGTTCCGTGCACACCGGCTCATATTTACCAGACGTAAGGCAATTCGGTGCAAGTTTTCAAATTTAAATAAGTTCACAATATGTTTTGTAGTCTATATTAAAAACCTGAATGAAATTAAATTGATAATTACATTGAAATATCGTGTTTTTGTAATACATGTACATTTACTTCATTATTTTTAGTGGTATAGTAAGGTTTATGTTTTTAAGTTTAGGATTTATTTTTGCTGCAAGAAATTTGTGATTATTTCTCCTGCTATAAGGCATATGAAAAAATAAGGAATTTGGCTTATTATTATCTAAAGAAGGAACTCAAAACTATCATATCATAATCGAGAAAAATTTGCTGGATAAAGAAAAAATCCTTCACCGCTTTAGAAATCAGAACTATGATGTAAATGAATTCTAACCAGTGTTTTATTTACTTAATTAAAATTCTTCAAGTAACTCAACAATAATAATTTCAAGAAAATTTAAAATCTTTAATCTACTACTTTAATGATAGCAAGAATGTTAACAAAATTACCTCTAAATTTACACAAAATAATAAAAAAAACTATCAAATCTGAAGTTTCTGCTACTGACAAATATAAATCTTTGCGTTGGATGCTTGAAGCCATAACTTTGTGATACATCTTGAATCAGGAACTTTATCAAATGATAAATGAAACTTACTTTGTTAATATCACACACGGAATTTATTTCGTAATTATAGTTTCTTTGTAAATTTCCGTAAATGAAATACGAAATTTACAAAGTGATTAGAATATGAACATTTAACAACTAATAGCCTCAACTATTCAGTTTCAACCTTACAAGGCGTTTAATAATTGATAAATATACTTGCAAAGTAATATAATTTTCTTTAAATATTAACTAAAAAATAAATTTTCCATACAACGAATTTTCTAAATTTTGTTTTTTTTAAACATCGACTTTTCTATATATAAAATATTCTGTACATCAAATTTTCTTAGTATTAAAAAACTTCTATGCATCGAAATTTCTTAATATTGAAGTTTCTATATGTCAAATTTTTTAAATATTGAAATATGAAATTTTTTATACTTCGATTTAATTTAATTTTAAAATGTTCTATACCTCGATTTTTCTAAGTAATAAAGTTACTACTCATCCATTTTTCTTAATATTGAAGATTCTATGTATCAAATGTATTAAGCATAAAATTTTCTGTCTCAATATTGATTTTTTTGTAGATAATACATATTCTATACATATATTTTTAAAATTAAATTTTCTCTATATCAAAGATTATAATTATAAAATCTTTTGAGCATCGATTAGTCTAAACATTAAAGTTTCTATTCATCGAATTTTCTGAATATTGAAGTTTCCATATGTCGAATTTTTAAGAATTGAATTTTCAATATTACGAACTTTCTAAATAACAAATTCTGTGTACATCAAATTTTCCAGTGATTAAAATTTCTATTCATCGAATTTTTTTAATATTGAAGATTCTATGTGTCAAATATAATAACTATTAAATTTTCTATACAACGAAATGATTTTTCCATGCAATAAATCTTCTATACATAAAATTTTCTAAATATTAAATTTTCTATATATCGCAGATTCAAAGCATTAATTATTCTAAATATTAAATTGTCTATTCATTCAATTTACTTTTCTGTATATTGAAGTTTTTTAAGTATTGAATTTCCAATATAATGGATTTTCTAAATATGAAATGCTCTATACATCGATGTTTCGAAGTATTAAAATTTCTATTCATCGAATGTTTTTTAATATTGAAGACTATATGTCAATTATATTAACCATTGAATTTTCTATATATTAATTTTTTATAAAACAAATTATTTTCAATGCATAAAATTTTCTAAATATAAAATTTTCTATATATCAAAGATTCTAAGTATAAAATTATCTGAGAATAGATTATTCTAAATCTTAAAGTTTCTTTTCATCGAATTTTTTAATATAGAAGTTTTTATATGTCGAATTTTTAAAGTATTGAATTTTCAATACAACAAGTTTTCTAAATATCAAATGTTCTATACATCGATTTTTCTAAGTATTAAAGTTTCTATTCATCGATTTTTTTATTATTGAAGATTCTATGTGTCAAATATATTAACTATTACATTTTATATATAACGAATTTTCTAAACATTGATTTATTTATACAACAAATCTTTTATACGAAAAATGTTCTAAATATTAAATTTGCTATATATCGAAGATTCTAGACATTAAATCTTCTGAGAATCGATTATTCTAAATATTAAAGTTTCTTTTCATCCAATTTTCTGAGTATTAATGTTTCTATATGTCGATTTTTTTAAGTATTGAATTTTCAATGCAATGAATTTTCTAAATGTCAAATGATCTATGCATCGATTTTTCTACGTATTAAAAATTCTATTCATCGATTTTTGTAAATATTGAAGTATTAAATTTTCAATATATCGAAGATTCTTTGTACAAAATCTTCAATATTGAAGTTTCTATATGTCGAATTTCCTAAGTATTGAATTTTCAATACAACGAGCTTTCTAAATATCAAATGTTCTCTACACTGTTTTTTCTAAGTATTAAGGTTTCTATTCATCAAATTTTCTTAATATGCCTAATATATTAACTATTAAATTTTCTATATATCGAATATTCTAAGTATAAAATCTTCTGAGCATCAATTATTCTAAACATTAAAGTTTCTATTCACCGAATTTTCTGAATATTGAAGTTTCTATACGTGGAAATTTTATCTATTCAATTTTCAATACAACGAATTTTCTAAATATTGAAATTTTTATACATTGACTTTTTATACATTCAATTTTGTATACATAAAATTTTCTAAATATTAAACTTTCTATACATTGCTTTTTCTAATTATTAAAACATCTATTCAAGTTAGGCATGCCATCAGGTCCTGGGTTACATGAATCAGACCAATTTTGTTATCAACCTAAGCGAATCACATGCTTCCTGAAAACCTAATGTTGTGGTTTCCAGATCGACCATTGAGAGAAGAAAGGAAGGAAATTCAAAAGTCAACAGATTAGAAAAACAGGCCTCCTAATCAACAAACCAAAATATCAAACACCCCAGTAAATAAAATATTGGTTTTATTTTATTACATATTGGCTCTCCTTTCTAATATAATATCACAAAATGCATATACAAAATTTGAAAAATTACTTAAAATTTTAGCCGAAGGGAGAACGGCCGGAGCTCACTTCTTCAAATAATCTTGCACTTAAACCCATAAATAGACTTCATCAATACTGCTTCAACAAACGTTTGTTCACTTAGTTTGTGTCTTTTTTCAGAGAGAATATTTGAGGTGTTTATGTCAGGATGATAGATATACAGTGATGGGATTTCCTATAGGGAAAACTTTTTGATATGATTTTTTTTAAAGTAATTTGGCCATTTAGGCCTGGCATAAGAAGCTTATCTACAACCAATCAACTATGTTATACGGTAATAATATAATATAGTACATTTGGTATATAAGTTTATTAGTATGTTACAATCAGTGCAGCACTAACGGTGGACACAATACGGATAGGGATTTTACCGAGGGATCCGTCACGGCAGGTATATAACAAACAGGGAGGTAGACTATGGAAGGTTACACATAATGATTGTTATATTTTGATATTATTGATTTTTAAACAGGATGCCAGGATGTTTAATTAGGTGGTTTCGGCTTGGTACAGTAGTGAAGATTTAGATTGAGGTAGAGGTATTTTATTGTTTAGTATTGCTTTCATAAAGTCCAATCTGTCGAATTTCTGACACTCAAATATAATATGGTTGATATCGCCATTCTCCGATCCGCAGTCACATTATTTTATTGGATTCATCTTAATTTTATATAAATGGGCTGGATATGAACCATGATTGATTTTTATTCTAGTGATAGTTGTTTCCAACCATCTCGGATATTGCTGCATCTCAATATATAATATTAGGTATTCTCTCGACCACTCTTCTCTAAATTTAATTCTTTCATTGCGGATGATATCAATTGGACATATCACCATCACCATCTATTGAGGCACCATAATCTCGACTATTTTTGGCTAATACGTCTACTTTCTCATTTTCGTCAATTCCACTATGAACTTTCGTCCATATAAAGTTAATATTTACATTTTTATTAAATACTTTATGTTGTTATATATGTGATCGGTTAATGAGTTACAATCTTGTTTTCTATGGTTATTTTGTAGAGCTTTGAGCCCTGACATCGAATCTAAGCATATTATATATTTATTATGTTCACAATTAGTGTTAATATATTCTGTCGCTTTAAGGATTGCAGTTAATTCGGCCATAGAGAGAGTACTGATTGTTGGTAGGTTGGATGTATTTGAATATCCATTATGTTTAACATAAAAAGCACAGCCTGTAGTATCCTCAGTTTTTGACCCATCACAATATATTTGTTCAGCATATGGTAAATTGTTGCAGAAGGTTTGTAAAAGTATATTTTGGAAAAATAAAATCTGAGCATTTTATGTGTGAAATGTCCTTCGCCTCTTGACACATTGCTGAGCTTGATGATAATATATTTGATTTTATTTAAATTAACTCTAGGTATGCTTGACACAAGGGGGGGGGGGGGTCCTTTTTGTGTTTCCAGAATTTATAAGTGAGTGTAGTAATTGTTGTTTTATGGATAATTGTAGTATTAGCAGGGTTATAAGCTGACACTTTAGTTACGAATTTTTTACTGAGGTATTTTATTCTTAAGTCTAATGGTGTTTTCTGTGCTGCTACATAAATAGTAAATATAAGGGGCGTTTTCATGGCTCCTAATGATTTCCTTAGTATCTGATGTTGCATTCCTTGTAATTTCTGTAGATGACTGTTAGCAGAATTGCCGTACAGAATGCACCCGTAATCAATTATTGGGCGAATCATTGTTTGATATACTCGAATCGCGGATTTTAAATGTATTAAACCCCATACTCGACACATAATGTTAAATAAATATTGAGATGTTTTTAGTCTATTGCATACATACTCTATGTGTGGTTTTCATGTGAGTTTTTTATCTAATACGATTCCAAAATATTTAACTTTGTCTGTCACTTGTAAACAGAGGTTATTTGCAATTACATTTTGTATTGGGGGATTTCGGTGGCGGGAAAATATGATAGCTTTTGTTTTATTTTCAGATAATGACAGATTTTTTAGAGTAATTCAATTATTTGTTTCTTTAATTATGTTTTTATAGCCTTTATGCTATTGTCATATATTTGCTCATAAGTGTACATACAAAAGTAATCTGCATATTGTATGCAGTGGATTTTAGTTGATTAATCCCTATGTAGCTGAAAGGTGTAAATGTTAAAAAGCAAGGGGCTCAGTGAAGATCCCTGCAGTAATCCTATCGATGACGTTCTGCCATTGGTCAGTGTGTTATCATTCTTCCGTACATATATCATGCGATCTGTGTAAATGTTAATTATATTAGATGCGATTTCTGCAGGACATCCAATTTCTTGCAGTGCGTTATATAATATGTCTAGGTTAATGGAATGCTTTATTGATATCCACGAAAATGGTCGGTATATATTGGTTTTTGCCAAAGCCATGGTAAATTCCATAAACTAGGTCTATAAGGGCCTCCGAAGTACCTACATGCGATCTGAATCCATACTGTCTATTTGGCTCTAGTTCTAATTTGGCAATAAATTTCATTAGTCTATGTTTTATTAATTTTTCCAATATCTTTGTAATAATGGGAATTAAAGCGATGGCACGATAAGAGTAAATTCCTTTTATTGGTTTATTCGGTTTTTTTTATTGGGAGTATGACAATTTGTTTCATGGAGTCCACAATTTCTCCGTGTATCCACCATCGGTTGTAAATATCCAGCAATCGTCTTTTTCCTCTGTCAGGTAGGTTGTATTGTAATTAATATGTAATTGCATCGGGTCCCGGAGCTGTGTTGTTGCAATTTTGTAGCTGAAACTCCAATTGCGCAAGTGTGAACGGGGGAAAAAAAAATCCCTATTTCTAGTAGTGTTCAGATGATTGTAATTTGGCATTAAGGCGTAATCTGCTTTCCATTTATTTTTCCAATGTTTTTAACATCTGGAAAAATATTTTCGCAAAATTGTTCCCATGATTTTTTCTTTTTTTGCTTAAACAGTTTTTTTTCTGGAAGCGGCAATCTTACTTAGCTGTATAAAATTTTCAATTTTTGGATTTGTTATATTCGTTTTGAGAGCTGCAGAGTACTTTGCATTAAGGATACTGCACTCTTGATCCCACCACCAAGGCTTTTTAGGGTTATTTTTGAGTTTTTTTTGGAATAATTGTCTCAAATAGGACATCCGCTTTTTTAATATTATTTACAAGTTCCTTATAGCTATCATTATTATTATTTATTTGATTATTATTCCGGTTGTCAACTATTGCCATAAAATTGCTTTTGTATTTTGTCCAGTCATCTGTTCTGAATTTCCATTTAATCCACGGTTTAATTTGAACGGGACCATCAGAATTGTTATCCAATATTTTTCGATGTAGTGTAGTGATAATAGGGAAGTGGTCAGATCCCATGGTGTCTTCGTCTCGTCGCCATAATGAATTTTGTGCTAATGCCAGTCTTGAGATATTTGTACTGCATTCCTATTCAACCGGGTCGAAACCCCCTCATTTATAACAATTAAATTATATTTGGTTATAATTTCGCTTAATAATGTCCCTTGGGGATTGCATTTCGTGGATCCACAGGTCGTGCTATGTGCCTTGAAGTCCCCGCCAAAAAATTTGTAATTGTAAAGTTGTCTGATAATATTATCCCAATCAGTTTCTGTAGTCTTAATTGTTGGAGGTTTGTATATTGATAATAAATCGAGGTATTCCCCTCTAAACCTGTTAGTGATTCCATAAATTTCAATGTTTGGATTAAAATTATTAATTAATTTTATTTCAGAAAATGTGATTTTTTTCAGTATTGCAACTCCTCCTTTTCCTTTGCGACGATCTTTCTAATTATATTACAGCCAGCGATATTGAAATCAAGATCAGGTTTGAGCCAGGTCCCACAGATAAGGCAAATATCAAAGCTTCCTTTATTTAGGGCCTCTATTAAGAATATTTTATTAGATATGATTGAACGAGCGTTCCACTGAAGTATGCTGAGTGTTGTTATATTTTGATTATATTGATTGTTATCGTTGTTGTTATTTGCGTTATTAACCATTTTTGTTTGATGTTGGTAATACCTCCGCTATTATTTATTCAATACTTTGTTTGAGATTAAGTCCGACAAGATCATAATTTTTTGGTACAATTGGGGCTACTAACCTAAAAGAAATGATTCGATTGTCTCCACTAGTTTAATTTTATGCGCATTAAACTCATACCTATATGGAATGGGTAACACCGACTGTCCTTGTGAAGAATCGTTAATTATATTTGGTAGTGAAGGGGAGATTGGTGAGGATGGTTTGCACCTCTTTATACCAATTTTCTGTGATTTAGTATATTTATATTTACTACCAGAATGCGGGTTTATTATACTGTGTTTGCGGGTGTATTTTTTTGGGGATAGGCGGGAATTCAAATTGAGACATGAGTTTGGGTTGGGGCGGTGACTGATTAGAGAAGGTGAATAAATTTTTACTTCATGCAATATTGGAATATTCAACTTCGTTTGAAGCTTCCGCTTCTTTAAATGAAAGGTTCGTTTGAGCCATTTTTTGTTTGATCAGCCTGTGTTTGCGATATTCAGGACAATTTCTATTCATTGGTGAATGATTTGAGTTTTTACAATGTACACAGAATTCGGTTGCTGACTGACAATCATCCGTATGATTTTCTCCAGATCTTTTACAACGCTTATCGCCTCTACAGTTTTTTTAACGTATGTCCGTAGCGCAGGCATTTATGATACTGCAACACCGGTTGTACATAAGGACTAACTTAAAAGTTACAACTGTATATTTTAACATTCACCGGGAGATCAGTACCAGAAAAAGTTAAAATTACTACTTCGCGAGGCACTCATTTATCGTAAGTTACGTATTTTGAAGATAACTAATTCGTCTCATTATCCGCTTAACCTGCTGAACAGGTTTTTTTACAAATTATATCATTTTTGATATCTTATTCAGTTAAGGAGCCCTTTACTACTCCCATTCCTTCAACTAAATGTCTGGGTATGTAACCTGCTAAGTTATGTTTTGCTAATTTACAATTAATGAGTTCAATTTTTATTTTTTGTCTACCTACCTTATGGAGGTAATTCTAGTTCTTATTGGCAAGGGAAAAGCCGACGAGGGCTTGTCTGCGAGCTATAGGCGGCTCTGCCCAATTGATCACGCCGACAAGATGCTCGAAAGAGTACTTCAGCGAAATACAGGCATGAATGGTACGATACGACCTTCAGTTGGCACCGCAGAAGATAGAAGCGGTGGTGTGTAAAGGAAGAAGGGAACTTGGTTCATGGGATACACAATACTCCCCCATAGCAAGCTAAAGTACCTAGGGATCACACTCTCCACAAAATGACAATTTCACCAAACAACTTGAGAAAGCGGTAGAGAGAGCGTCGGATTTAGTGAGACGACTAAGCTGGCTAATCCCAATTTAGGGAGTCTCAGGCAACACAAAAGAAAATTGCTGTGGTCAGCAGTGCATCCCGCCTTTTTTATGGCGTGGATGTGTGGATTGGCGGCGTGAACGTAGAAAAAAACAAGAGGAAAATGCTTTAGGTTCAGAAGAACACGACACTGAGAATCATCAGTCTCTATAGGACAGCATCTACAGATGCGGCGCTAGTGATCGCGGAATGACCCAACCAAGGAAAGGATCTACAATCTACAGGATTCCCTTATCCTTAAAAAGGTGATCAAGAGAAGGGTACAAGAAGACACACTTGAATAGTGGTAGCACAGATGGGAATCTTCGAGGCAGGTATGGTAGACGTCCGCAATGATCACCAAAGTACGACATTGGCTTGAACGAAATTGGGGAGAAGTAAACTACCAGAAGGCGGAAATACTGTCAGGGTACAGATGCTTTAAATCATACCTCTTTTAGATGAAGCGAGCACAAGAAAACAAGTAGTTCAATAAGCACGATGTTTCACTGTAGGCTCTAGGAGGGAGTCTAAGTGAAGACCTAACAGTAGAACGACAATTGACAAGAATAACTATCTCTACAATGTTCTGTACAATGTAAACCTATGCAGATGATATGACAATTACATTAACAGTTATACAGACGCTGTTGTTATTAAAAGCACTTCGAATCTCAATAGCCTTCTCCGTACATATGAATATAATATTAACTGCACCCCGCTCATCAGAAATTGTGAAATGAAGAGTCTTCGAGTTATTTTTAATTGTCACCTCACCTTTAACAGCCATGTAAATGCTACCATGTCTTCCGCCTTAAGTTTTGATTAATTTACTAAAATTTTAAAATTTCAATTTGACATTTGATCATTTTACTTCATCAAATTATATTATTCTATATTCTCATCACACATAACATAAAATTTAATACTTGAGAAAATATTTATATATATTTTGTTAGCAGAGATACTTTTTAAATCTGGTAATCAAAACCCTTATCACGAATTTCTACTGTAGTACCCTACAGATGAAAAAAAAATATGTAAATGTATACGCATTCATGTACACATCAACAATATTTTCCTTCAAACAGACAAGACAGACGAACGTTACGTAACACGTCGGCTCTTTTTTTAAACATGCCAGATACCGGTCCGCGTGACGTCGGCAACGGAAGGTGAGTTTCGGTAATGTAATCCATTAATTAAATTACGACCCTTTTTTTACCCGGAGCGGCCGGAATGAATCGCCGCATGAAATATCCCGACATGTTTCAGTAATTCACTTTTTTTTTCCGCGAGCGAAAAAAAGAGAACGTAATTAAAGCCGACCCGATTTGAAATTTTAAAATCGCCAATTAATTTCATATAGGAAGGCGCGCTGGACGTAGGAAGCAGGAATTCTCCGGAATCGAATTTCAGCTTAAAGGATGACCCCCATATTGATTTTATATTACAAGGACACTATGTTTGAGAGGATATTATCGGCTGCTGCCGCTGTCGGGGCTCGATTATATTTACTTAATAAACGATATTGCCCTGGGGTTTGTATTACCTTCGTTTTATTCGATCCCGATGTAATTGATCATTAGTAGTTCACGATAGATTCAAGCTGATGGACTAGTAAATATTAACCGAAGTTTCGAGTGTGATCGACGGCGAGTGTAGAGCGTATTGATCTTGAATGAATTTTTAGGTCGAAACGTTAAATAATATCGATTTCGTGTAAGGTGAGAGTAAATAAAAGTAATAAATGGGAAGGTATTGACCTTTACGCAGAAGTTCCCGATAAAGTTTAGGGGAGTGCAAGTGCTACTTTTATTCTTCTGTCGGAAGTCTTTTAAAGGGCATGATGAAAGACGTACAGTTTGTCCAATTGCAAAAATATCACCAGTTGTTACGACCAGGGAAATAATAATTGTTAATTATTTTTTGATTGAGTTTTATTTATTCAAAACACTGATTATCTCAAAAGGAAGTTTATATTTCATTAACTTTGGGCGTAAACGCAGAGAATCTAAGGAGTGCTAGGGTGTATCAATCGGTAGACTCTTTGGAAGTTAGTGGTTGAAGAGCGTTTCTCTGGAGCGGACCGCGCGTTGTGCGTCAAGAGTTTTACAAAAATTATGATTTTGCGTAAAGAACTAAAGCTGCACCCATATAAAATTCAATTGTTACTAGAGTTAAAACCTCATGATGCCAATTTTTCCTTGCAATTGATCTCCAGGTGATATAAAATCGTATTTTAAATTAAATTTTAATCATCATATAATAAATTCTTTTCAATTCGACTTAGACGTTTAATTAAAACTAAACTGCACATAATAAAAAGAAGGCGACGTATTATGCACGTCGCGCTTTTGATATCGCCCTTTAAGTCACCAGCTTTGCAGCTTGTAAGTGTTCCAAGGAACATTTTCCGCGCGACTTCGCCAGCTCACATCATTAGTCTGAAATATGAAAATGCATATTTCCTACATACTTCATTACCCTCCAATAGAATGTGGTGTGTGCTTAAAACACAGGCAGTCTAAGTAAACTCCAAAGGGTTACGACGGCGGAGCGGACGTAAGGGGGCCCTTATTATTTCCTAATTTGTTTGCCCTGCAAGAGTTCTGCACGAGGAGAGATGAAGCGCCCCGCTTTCCACACACGAATCCGTACATATTTTGTGTTTATTTTAAATTAGTTCCACGCTTCTTTACTATTCCAGAAAATAGGTTGAATTTATTGTTATGATGAAGGGCTGTTCTTGTGAATGTGTGTGTGTAGTATACTCTAATGGTATTTTTTACCCTAATCGTCCGTTATTTTATTGCTTCGCAAACGAGGGCAATGCTCGAGGCAATTCAAGTAATTGTTCCTCAGGTGGAGATAAAGACTACTATGTGATTCGAAGTGTGTTTCGTAACTAGTTAAGGTAATTACGCGTGTTAATAGGTCTGAAATTAAGCAACAATATGATTATTTGTATTGCCAGTAGTGGCCAAAAATTAACTATTAAGTACTGATGAGAATACAATTTGTCAAATTCATTAAATACTGAATTAATTCAAGTATGATGATGACTACAAGGATATCAGCCACCACCTATTGAAGCATGATGCTTGTTATATATTTTTTAATATACGATATATCATTTAGGTGGTGGAATCTCTGCAAATAATTAATTATTCCGCTGGTGGCGGTTTAAATAATTGCGGCTTGAAGAGCCCGTTTCCATGATTCTTTTATTGACAGGTCGATTGTATTGTAACGGGTGCCATCAATCTAGCAACTGGCAATTTAGTCGGACTAATAGTGCCCCTTGTCGATTTCCAATGGACAGAATAATATTTCAGCCTTGGACGGACGCCTCTTCTGCCCTCGCACACAATGGCCGATAATAGAGAAAATATCCTAGATTCGCTCTCCCTGTAGTTAATTTCATTGTACGAATCGTCGGACGTTATAAATGAACGAAAGGAAAGGGATAATCTACGTGGATTAAAACCTAAAATGTGAAAAGTTTTATTTTACAATTGTTAATTTATTTCGATTAAATCAATTCAAATAGATTTTTGAGGTAGGTCAAGAATACGCTAGATTATAGATAGATAGTTTATTAATCTAAGGAACAACAATGTGTTGAACAAGTTACAAAAAAATACAAATCATATTAATATCTTATTAGTTAAAATAAATCTTATCGGTTGACATAACTTGATAACATTTGAAATCGATTTTAAGAAAGGTTTACAGCTTAAAGTCGATGTACCAGTGGAGAATGAAAAGTACGTCAGCACAAAACCGCAGCTCATGCGCCAGCGGTGGCCATTCATTAATAAGAAAAATCGCCATGAAAGAAACTCCAAGCCGGCGAGATGGATACGTTCCAGTGTGAATTCATCCCCCTTTTGAAAACCGTTCAGGATTGAATAAATAATTCCGATTCATTCCGAGTCAGATTTTCGTTTTTAATTCGCGTCATCGGCCAATTTTTAACGTGGCCAAACAACGAAGGTATCGCACTGTGAATTATTGTCGTACGGCCGATTTGCACCCCCTCCCTCCCCTCCCCAATCGGTGTTTGACTTTCGAACGCACGTTTCGCACGAATACATGAATAATTCCCCCGCCCCCCCCCCATACGGTCCTCGCAATCAATCGGGAATTTGAATAGTTTTTCGTTGGGATTTATTTTACGTCGCCGACAGACTAATTGAATTTATCCTTTTGATTAATCATCCCCGCCGCCGAGGAAAGAAAGGGCTGATGAAAATTGAATCAGACTGATTTTCATCGGGAAGTTAAGTTACGATTGGATAATTAAGTATGGAGATTTTAAAAGTTTTTCGAGCGTTGCGGTTTCTTAATGCAAAGCTCATTAGGATGCACGTGTTAATTTTTTTTTTTGATAATTTTCATGGATATAAATTAGAATTTTTTAAGGTTCTTAAAAATTTTAGATTTGTATTACGATTCATATTTTATAAACTTTTTTTTAAATAAATTAAAATATACTACTTATCTTCGATGCATAACTTATATTTTTCTAGTTTTTCATTTCAATACTTTCCAATTTTAAACTCTTATTTTAAGCATAAATTATTGGCAATTTTATACATATTTTTAATATTTTTTATGAAAAGTCATATGACATCTATTACCTGCTATATATCATCTTCCATCTATCTTTTGCCATATTTCTTCTATCATATATCTCATATCACATCTGCCACCTGTCATCTTTCATTTTTCATTATCTGTCATCAGTCATTTATCAGTTTTTATCTGCCATCTACCGTCTTTCTACTGTGTATCAATTTTAATTTATCTTTTATTTATAATAATGTCATTATTGACTTTAACAATTTTATAATACTCCCTGTAACTTATTATCATCTATCACGTATCGTCTATTACTTACCATCTGCCATCTCTTATTTGTTACCTATCATCTGTCATTTGCTACATAATTTTTGTTATCTGGCATCTATTGTTTGTCAGCTTCTATCTACTGTCAATCTATCATCTACCATCTGCTATCTATTTTTCAACTATATTTCTGTTGCAAACTATTAAATAATATTAATAAACTTAAAGAGTTTTATAGTGCCCCTTATTAATAACTATCATCTATCATCTATCATCTATCATCTGGCATCTGCTAAATATGTTTTCTATTATCATTTGTTATTCGTAAACTTTCATTAACATCTATTATTTATTATCTGCAGTTTGTCTTTATTATCCATCATCTATTGTCTGATATCTCTCATTTGGCAAACATAATCTGCCTTATATTAAGTCCCACTTTCATCTATCACTTATCGTCTGTCATTTGTGATCTGTTTTCTATGTTCAGTCATCTGCTGTTTGTGAAATATTATTTAACATCTGTCATCACTAATTTATTATCTGTCATGTGCCTCCTGTTGTTTATTATCTACCATCTGCTATCTTCTATCTGTCATCTGTCATCTGCAGCTGTCGACTGGAATATATTATTTGTATTCTATAATCTTTCACCTGTTCATTAAATTATTAACTTTAAAAGTTTTATAGATTTATTTATACATTAATATCATCTATCATCTATTATCTGTCATCTGTCATTTGACACACATCATCTGATATTTATCATTTCTCATTTTTATCTGTCATCTATCGTCTGTCATCTGCGATCTGTTTTCTGTTATCAGACATCTGTCATTTGTGAAATATCATCTGCCATATGTCATCTCTCATTGATTATCTATCATCTATCGTCAAACAACATCTTTTTGTCTCTTGTTATGTCCCATATGCTAACTTCTATCTACCATATGTCATCTGTCAGCTGTGAACTAAAATCTATCAAAACTTTAAAAATATTTTGATATTTATTAATTTCATCTGTCCTATGCTAATATTATGTATCATCTATTGTCTGTCTTCTCTAATTTGACAAACAATATATGCCATATATCATCATCTATCGTTTTCGTTTATGTTTTCTATTATCTTTCATCTGTCACTTATCAAATATCATGTCCCATCTGTCATTTCCCATTTATTATCTATCCTCTATCGTTTGTCATCTACCACGTATCTCTTGTTACCTACCAACTGCTATCTTCTATCTATCATCTGTCATCTGTCAGCTGTTAACTAAAGTATATTATTTGTATTCTATAATATTAAATATGTTTATTACATTATTAACTTTAAATGTTTTATAGTGTTTTGATATTTATTAATATCATTTATTTTATGATATTATTATCATCTATTTGACAAACATCATCTGCCATATATCATTTCTGATTTTTATCTGCCATCTATCGCCCGTCATCTGCGACATGTTTGCTGTTTTGGCAAACACCATAGGTCATATGTCATATGACCTGTTTCCTGTTATCTGTCATCTGTCATTTGTCAAATATTATCTTCTATCTATGATATCCTACTTATTATCTATTATCTAACGTCTGTTATCTCTCAAGTGTCTCTTGCTATCTACCATCTGAAATCGTCTATTGATCATCTGTCATTCGTCAGCTGTGAACTAAAATATATTATTTGCATTCTATAATATTTCATATGTCTATTACCTTATTAACCTTGAAAGTTTTATAGTGTTTTGCTATTTATATCATCTATCAAATGGCATTATTTTCTATCATGTATCGTCTGTCATCTGGAACATATTTTCTTTTATCTGTCATCTGTTATCTGTCATCTGTTATCTGTCATGTGTTATCTGCCATCTGTCATTTGGCAAACACCATAGGTTATATGACTTACTTATGCGAGCTTTATCCTGTTATCTGTCATTTGTCAAATATTATCTCCCATCTGTAATCTCATATTTATTATCTATTATGTATGGTCTGTCATCTGTCACGTTTCTCTTATTATCTACCATCTGCTATCATCTATCTATCATCTGTCATCCGTCAGCTGTGAACTAAAATCTTTCATCGGTTTATTACATTAATAACTTTAAAAGTTTTGAAGTGTTCTTTATTAATTAACATCATCTATTTTATGTCATTATTATCTACTATATCTTGTGTGCCATTTGTCATTTGACACACGTCATCTTTTATATATCATTTCCCAGTTTTATCTACCATTTATCGTCTGACATCTGTTATTTGACAAATACCATCGGCCATATGTCATTTCTCATTTATTAGCCATCATCTATCGTCTCTCGTCTGCTACGTATCTTTAGTTATCTATCATCTGCTATCTTCTACCTATCATCCGTCATCTGCTAACTGTAATATATCCTTTGTTTGCTACTCTATTTTAGCTGAAATATCAACATCACTACCTTTAAAAGTGTTTGAGTATTCGATATGAATTCCTATCATCTATCGTTTTTTTAATACTGCCATCTGTCATTTATTATTTGCCATCTCTGATTTAATTTCTATCGTCAGATGTCTGTCACTTATTTTCTGTTATCTGTAATCTGCCATTTGTCAGCTTCCATCTGCTATCTATTATCTGCCAGCCACCATCTGCCATCTATTATCTACCAACTGTTAGTTGTCATTTGTATTATATAATCTTTCATCTGTGTTATTGCAATATTATTACATTAATATTTATAACAATTTTATAATCTTTCTTATTAATTACTAGCATCTATCATCTGTCATCTGCCAAATATCATCTGTCCAAAATTTATTATTTGCTATCTACCATCTGTAACACTTGCCTACTGTAAGAATTTTTTTTTATATAATCTTGCCTCTATAATAATAACATCATTTTTAATTTCATAAGTTTCTTTTAACTGGTTAACTGCTATCTCTTATTTATCATCTATCATCTATTGTCTGTCAGCTGCAACACATTTTTTAGTATCAATCATTTGTTAATTTCCATGTGCTATTTATCATCGACCATCTATCTATCATCTATTATCTTTTGGCTGAGAACAGTAATATATCGTTTTTATTTTGTAAATCTTTTAACCTTAAAAACACTATTAACTGAAACCGTTTTATAATGTACTTTAATTACTATCATCTATCACTCGTCATCTATAATGTTTCATCTATCGCGTCTTATTGAATATTTATCATACACCATATGTCATATGCTAATATCTCATGTCATATGCTATTTGCTTTTTGCCATATATCATCTAATACATATTATCTATCATCTGTCATATCTCATATGTTAGCTTCCATCTGTCAACTATCATCTGTCATCGCCCATCACCTATCATATATCTATTATCTGTAATAATAGCATTAATAACGTTTTACAGAGATTCTTATTAATAACTCTACTCAACTGCCATATGTCATCTGCTATCTGATCGTGTTGTTTCTTATCACCCACTTATGTTCACTTTTGGTACCAGTATTTACCAATTGTTACCTGCCATCTATCATCTGCCATCTACTATTTTTAACTATTATCCAACATCTGCCATTATGTACATTATGTAATCTCTGAACTGTGATATCATCAGTAACTGTAACTAGTTAGAAATATTCTAATTAACTGCAATCTAAGCTAATCTACAATCTTCTATCTATCGCCTTTTAATAATTATTTATCATGCATAGTCATCTGCTACATGTCCTATTTCATTTGTCATCTACCATCTGTCATCTATCATTTGTCATCTATCATCTTTTATCCATTATCTATCATTTGCCATCTGTCATATATATTACCTGCCACTTATCACATATCATTTACCATCTAACATCTACTTCGTGTTTTTCTTATCTGTCATCTACCATCTGCTATCAAAGATCTATTATCTACTATCTGTAGTAATAATATTAATAACTTTTTGTAGCGATTCTTATTAATTACTCTAATCTAACATTTGCCATCTGTCATTTGCTACTTGATTCTGTTGCTTGTTATCAGTCATTTGTCTTCATTTTTGATATCTGTCATCTACCAATTGTTAGCTTTTATCTGCCATCTATCATCTGCCATCTACAATTTTCAACTAAAATCCATCATCTGTCATTCTATCATCTGTCAACTATAGGATCGTTATTAACTGTAACCGTTTTAGAATGTTCTAATTAATTACTATCATCTATAATCTTCCTTCTATCACCTCTCTTTGGTTTTTTATCATGCATCGTTTGTCATCTGCTACACTTTCTTTCATTTGCCATATGCTATCTGTCATCTATTATCATTTTCTATCTGTCATATGTATTAATTGCTACCTGAAATATTGCATTTAGCATCTATTACTATAATCTGCCATCTATCTGTCATTTGTCAATTGTAAGCTTTCATTTGCCATATATCATCTGTCATCTACAATCTATTATCTAAAATCAATCATCTGTCATCTGCCAACTGTAATATGTCAATTTTATTCTCAAATCTTTCATCTGCAATAACAATATTATTAACTGGAACTATTTGATATTCTTATTAATTACTATTTTCTATCATCTGTCATAAGTCATCTGTCATTTATCATTTATGATCTGCGAAACTGCCATCTATTATTTTTTATTATTTTTTTTCTTCCGCCACATGTTTCCTGTTATCTGTCATTTGACGTTTATCATCTATCATCTACCATCTGACAAATATAATCGACTATCTATCAACTGTAAACTGTAATATATATTTTATATTCTTCTGTGAATGCAAGATTATTAAATGTAAACTTTTTATAGTGTTCCTTATAAATTACTATCTGTCATCTATCATATATCATAAACCATCTGTCCATCTGCCATCTCTCATTTAATATATACCATCTATCGTCTGTCATCCGCCACCTATTTCTGTTAGCTGTCATTTTCCATTTGTCAGCTTTTATCTGCCATCTATCATCTTCTAGCTATTAACTAACATCTGTCAGATGTCAGCTGTAATATAACTTTTGTATTCTATAATATTTCATCTGTAATAATAGCATTATTAGCTTTGAGAGTTTCATAATATTCCTCATTAACTGCTACTATCTGCCATCTGTCGTATATATTACCTGCATCATGTCATATATCAGTTAGCATCTATCATCTGTCATCTGCTACGTGTTTACTGCCATTTGCCATCTTTCATTTATCAGCTTTCATCTGCCATCTATCATCTGACATATACCATCTTCTATCTAATATCTACTATCTTCTATATTTTATCGGTAATAATGTCATTAATATCTATCTATAGCGATTCTTATTAATTATTATAATCTGCCATCTGCCATCTGACATCTGTCATCTATCATCTGATACCTGATAGTGTTGTTTGGTATCAGCCATTTGTCTTCCTTTTTGTTATCTGTTTTATGTCAAATTTTAGCTTCCATCTGCCTTTCATCATCTGTCATCTACCATTTATCATCTGCCAGCTGTCAACTATAATATCTCATCACTATTCTATAATCTTTCATCTGCAATAACAACATTATGAAATTTAACTGTTTGGTGGTGTTTTTTTTTATTAAGAACTATAGT
This sequence comes from Ontholestes murinus, assembly GCA_963969525.1. Taxonomy (NCBI): domain Eukaryota; kingdom Metazoa; phylum Arthropoda; class Insecta; order Coleoptera; family Staphylinidae; genus Ontholestes; species Ontholestes murinus. The sequence continues at coordinate 6,467,363 of OZ018395.1, read as the reverse complement.
CTGTCATCTGTTATCTGTCTTATACCATCTACCATTTGTCAATCTGCCATCTACTATTTATTATCTACCATATATTGTTTTTCATCCGCCACCTATTTCCTGGTATCTATCTTCTGCCACCTATGATGCATCATCTACCATGTGCCAAATATTATCGACCATCTGTTAGCTGTAAACTGTAATATATCTTTTATATTTTATAACCTTTATTCCGTGAATGCAGCATTAATAATTGTAAACATTTTATAGTTGTTCCTTATAAATTACTATCATCTGTCATCTATCATATATCATATGCCATCTCCCCATCTGTTATCCCTCATTTAATATGTATCTATCGTCGGTCATCCGCTAATTATTTCCTGTTATCTGTCAATTTTCATTTGACAGCTTTCATCTACCATCTTCCATCTATTATTTACCAACTGTAAAATATCGTTTGTATTCTATAATCTTTCATCTATAATAGCAGCATTATTATCTTTAAAAGTTTTATAATATTTCTTATCAACTACTACTGTCTGCCATCTGTCAAATACCACATTCCAAATGTCATATCTTATTTATCATCTATGATTTTCATATGTCATCTGTTATCTGCCTTCTCTTATTTGTCAACTGTCATCTGCCATCTATCATCTATATTATTATTTAGATTTTTATTTGCAATAGCATTCTTATTAACTTTAACAGTTTGTTTGTCATCTATCATCTATCATATATCATTTGCCATCTGCTGTCTGTCATCTCTAGATAATAACTATTATCTATCGCTATTCTCCTGCCACCTGTTTTCTGTTATCTATCATCTGGTTAGCTTCCATTTGTCATTTATCATCTCTCATCTGTCATGTGTCATCTACCATCTGCTATCTAATGTCTACTATTTACCATCTGCTAGCTGTTAAGCGAAATTTATTATTTATATTATTTAGACTTTTATTACCTTTAATAGTTTAGTAGTATCCCCTTATAATTAGTTGTTTATCATCTGTCATCTATCATATATTATATGCTGTCTGTCATTCTCTATCGCTTGTCTTGTGTCACATGATTTCTGTTATCTATCATCTAACATTTATTAGCTTCCCTCTTACATCTATCGTCTGTCATCTGCCAACTGCGATCTTTTGTCTATCATCTGTCAGCTGTTACCTGTAATATATATATATATATATATATATATATATATATATATATATATATATATATATATATATATATATATATATATATATTGCATCTGTAATAACATTTTACTGTAATTGTTTTATGGTATTCCTCATACATAACTATCAAACTATCATCCTACCTATGACAACATCTGCTATTTTCTGTCTGCTATGTTTTACCTACCATATGCCACTTGTCATCTGCCATCTATCATATTCTATCTGCAATTTTTATCTGCCTCCTGTCATGTATTACTTTTTATCTTTTTTATATTATTTCAACTGTAATAAAAACAGTAATAGTTGCGACAGTTTTATAATATTGTTAAATATTTACATTTAAATGTATTTTCCGTTGACGATTTGCATTAATTTGAACTCTGTCATCTGTCATTTGTCATCTTCTCTTCTCTGATACCTATTATATATTATTTGCCATCTACCACATATCTTCAGTTATTTGTTGTCTGCCACCTGTCATTTCTCATTTGTTACATATTATATATTCTCCCTCGTCTGCCATCTATCATCTATCATCTGCCATCTGTTATTTATGGTATGATAATTGTTAGATATCATCTATTTTCTATAATTTGTCATTTGTAATAACAATATTATTAATTGTTGCAGTTTTTTAATGGTGTTTCTCAATTACTGTCATCTATTATCAACCATCTGTCATCTCTCTCACTTAATATCTATCAACTGTCACTTGGACCTGTTTTCTGTCATTTGCCATTTATCAGCTTCCATCCGTTAACTATCAACTTTTCTAAATCATTTGTATTTTATAATTATTTATCTGTAGTAACAGCTTTAACAGTTTAAATTATTAGTGTTTCGTATTAATTTCTGCCATCTGTCATCTATCATCTATTACATTTCATTAATTACTATCTGCCACCTGGCATTTTTTACTCTACCTCTTATCTGACATCTATTGTCAATTATTATTATCTATATTTTATCAGTGATCTGCCACCTGTCATATATGTTATGTCATCTGTCATCTCTTATCTAGAACCTTTTATAGATTGTATGTCATCTGCTATATTTTATTTCTATTCTGTAATATTTTGACTAATAAAAACATAAATAACCTGCTGCAATAGTTTTAAACCATAGTTTTATTGTTACTGTTGAAATTCAGATTCTGCTAGACGATTTGAATTTAAAGTATCTCAATCGTAAAACACGCGAGCGTAATTGACGATTAACGAAGTAAGAAGAAGAAAAAAATTAAAACCGTCGCCATTTACATAAAATATGGCCGAACGAGTAAGCTTGAATTATGGAGTCTTATTTCAGAGGGTGGCACTGCAGAAAGGGGTTGAAATTGCCGGAATGACCAGCGACAAGTTAATCCGCGTAATTTATCGCGTCACGCGACATTAATTTGTGCACCTTTTAATTGCTGAAATTATCAGCGACACGATTACAAATTGCAATTAACGGACGCTCCGATTATTTCTTTAAATTTTTCAAACATTAATCACTGCAAGATAATCGCGAAAATGTAACAAAGGATTGTTTCCAACAAAATATTTAAATAATTTCTCTAATAGAAGGTTTATTCATAAATATTATCATTTTACTAAAAACATAAAGATTAAGAACTAAAGACTAAAGACTGAAGACTGAAGACTGAAGACTGAAGACTGAAGACTAAAGACTGAAGAGTGAAGACTGAAGGCTGAAGACTGAAGACTGAAGACTGAAGACTGAAGACTGAATACTGAAGACTGAAGAATGAAGACTGAAGACTGAAGACTGAAGACTGAAGACTGAAGACTGAAGACTGAAGACTGAAGACTGAAGACTGAAGACTGAAGACTGAAGACTGAAGACTGAAGACTGAAGACTGAAGACTGAAGACTGAAGACTGAAGACTGAAGACTAAAGACTAAACAGTAAATATTAAAGACTAAACACATAAGCCTAAAAACTAAAGATTAAACACTTAAGACTAAAGATTATAGACTGTAATTAATTGTACATCAACTATAAAATATAAACCATAAACAAATCTTTGCATTGCAAAGTTAATATTTAAATTTCTTGTTATCTTTTTTTATCTACTAAAATTAGTTAAACTAGTATAACAAATATTTGTTTATAAAATAAAATATAACATTATGATATAGTAATTAGTTTTCGTTGTATATTTCATGAACAAATTTTTTTGCGAAATTGAATCGTACTCTCGAATAATATAAAAAAACTAACACTCTTCACGTGAAATTCACTCAGAACTAATATACGGAGTTTATTGGTTTCGTCTGGATGCAACAATATTACTGTCCGGTGCAGATTCCACGAGAACTACTTAGATAAAAGGCCCTCTTCTAAACGAGGAGTTGAGATTACAATCTCTTCGTTCCGCGCAATTCTATGAGGGTTTATTTATATAAAGGAACTGTTTATTATCGAGTTGCGGGTGCACCGCTTCGGGGGAGATAGTTTCAAATGTTTCAATTTTTAAGATCATACGTGATTTCTTTTAAATTCTTTATTTAACAATCCTGAAAAACATATCAATAATAATAATAATAATAACAATAATAATAATATTTATATTCTGAAAAACTTTATGTAAAGGAATTCATTTAAAAATTCTAAACATATTGTATATTTCTATTGTAAAAACTAATGTAATATTAATATACAATATACTCAAATTATTTTAATTAAAATTGTTATTGATTTACCCTACAAAAAAGTTTATAGGGTGTAAATCAAGACTTCGTGGAGGAAATTTTTGTGACATTTCCTGGAGATCAATTTTCCAGGAAAAGTCTTACGAACTCGTAATAGAGACATATTGGATTTGTGTGACATTGCTCCGTCCTGCTGAAATCATGTTCTTAGGTTGTAGACAGAAATGTTTTTTAATTCAGTCAGCATGAAATTGTCTAACGCTTCAAATTGAAATATATTCTTATTATAATAATATTTCACACACTATGTATTTATTATCAACAGTTAACTATTTGAGTGAATATAATAGACTACTAAAAAAATTCAAATCGTTTCAGAATAAAAATTTATTCTTACAAACAAGATTTATTTAAAGACTATCTTGCGGTTTTAAAGCAACAAATTCGTATAATCGAAAATTTATAACAATCATTTCGGGCCAATTTTGCGTAGAGGGTTCCTACCTAGGGAATTTATTAAGAGTGGAGAAGATTGGATGCCGCAGATTGTATTGTCTGTGGCAGATTGTCGTTCGCCCCAGCTATACCAGCTACCGAGTTATGCGCGCGCGCCCCCTACCCGCTCCCGTCCGCACTTTCACCCTCCGGCACGCACATTCTCAAGTTATACCCTAATAATGGCGCAAATTGATCCCATTCAGTATCTATAAAGTGCGCCGGGGGTAAATTCATGCACGCACGCTATTGCGTAACCGCATAAATATCACTAATGAAATGTATAAATTTATCAAAATAATATTCGCTTTATAAAACTAATATTACAATTTATTTATTGCTTAAAAGCCGTCTATAATGTTACAAATAATAGAAGCAATTTTATTTTCACCATAAATAATTATTTTTAAATACATACATTAAAAAAATAATATCAAAATTCTGGCAGTAGACGATTATTGCTGCAACCCAAAGTGTAGAATCGTTGTTCCAAGTTTAAGATGCAAAAGAATGTGAAACTATAAAAAAATGGCTAATACATAGATTTTTTAACGTTAATAATATGTACGCTTAATCTAGCGTACTCTTGACCTAGGTTAATGCGCAGTTTATTAAGATAGGTCAGGAGTACGATAGGTCATTGTACTGACTATTGTGGTAGGTCAAGAGTACGCTAGAATAAATAATGATCTAGAGTATTTTAAGTTTATAAAACTACATTAATTTATTATTCAGATTATTGTAGTTTAAAGCAACTATAAATATTGTATTCCTAAGTAACGCAAAAGCAGGCAAAACAATTGAAAATTTTAACAGAAAACAATTGGAATTACTTGAATTAAAAGTAACAATACTAAAATATAAACAATATTTAAAGGAACTGTTAAAAATGCTAGAATATTTTTATACCAATTTATAAATAAAATTGAATTATTAAATAATTGAAAAAAACAATTGACCATTAGATAAAAAATGCGAGATTACTGGAAAATACTAGAACAGAGGAAATAAAAGCTGGAAGACATTCGAAAAATTTTTTCATTGATTTCTGGTGACGACAGGAAGGTACTATAAATCTACTAAAACAAAGCAAGTAATAAAAAAATATTTAGAAATTGACGAAAAATTCTAAAGCTTTTCCATTGTTAGAAAATTTAAATTTCAAATCTAAATTGCTAAAATTTCGCAACCCGGAAGAAAAATTTATTGAAAATTTTCTTAAGGAATTAATGGAAATTAAGAGATTCTTTTTGCAAATTAGAAGAGAGATTCTCTGAGAATAAAAAAAGCTAATTAAATGAAATAAATTGTAAACATTTTTGAGTTTTTTTTGAAAAAATGAGATCTCTTGAATTTAAAACAGAATAGAATAGAAAATTTTAAAATTGAAAATTGTGAAAGCAAAGTTTTTAAAAACTGGCAACTGTAAAAAAAATCGAAGTCTGAAAAATTTAAGAATTTTAATTAAATAAATTGAAAGAACAATTATTTAAACATATTATAACTTAATAATAAAATTCGGCTTGTATAAAGCACGAACTGGTAGAAATTCTGGAGAATTCTGACAAAAACTTTTAAATTGGTAGAAAAAAATTAATTCCAGAAAAATTTAGTAATTAAAAAAAAAACTCCCAACTTGGAAGAAAATTTCATAAGAAAATTTATAACAAACACAATATAAACTCTGATGAAATAATCGAGATTTTGAAGAGGGAAGAGTGATTGCTATGTATAAGTAGGGTGGGTGGGCGTCCACTATCCCTCCCTCCAATTATTAAAAAATACTCGAGAGTTTTACTAAATGACCAATTTTAAGTAAGAGGTTTGCTCTTAATTATTTAATGAAATATTATCTCTTACTTAGTTGTTTTTCCAAATTTGTTGGTTATGTTATGAAAATTGAAGAGTAGGATTGTAGACACCCACCCACCCTACATATACATTAAAACTTAACCTAAAACATTGGTTTTAATATTTGTAACACATTCAAAATAAACACTGATGAAATTATCAAGATTTTAAAAGGAAAAAAGGGGTGGAAGTTTTTATGTATATGTAGAGTGGGTGGGTGGCCTCTATCCCACCATCTAATCATTAAAACACACTCGAGAGTTTTACGAATGACCAATTTTAAGTAGAAGGTCTGCACTTATTTATTTACTTAAATCTTTCTTTAAATGTAATTTCCTTCTACAAAATTTATTGGTTATGTAATAAAACTTGTAGGGTAAGATAGTGGCCACCCACCCTACATATACATTAAAAGTTAGGGTAAAACACTAGTTTAAATATTTATTACAACCTCAACACTAACATTGATGATGTTATCGGGAATTTAAATAAAGAAGGGTGATTAAAGTTAATATGTATATGTAGAGTGGGTGGGTGGTCTCTATTCTACCCTCCAATCATTAAAACATACTCGAGAGTTTTACCAATTGACCAATTTTAGTTAGGGTACTTACACTTAATTAATCGTCGTAATTTATTGCGTATGTTATAAAAATTGAAGAGGGGGATAGTGGCCACCCACCCACCCTACATATATATTGGAAATCAACCTATAACACTGCTTTAAATATTTATAACCTTCTCAATATAAACACAGAGAGAATTATCAAGATTTTAAAGAGAAGTTGCTATGTATATGTAGGGTGGGTGGGTGTACTCTATCCAACACTGCAATCATTAAAACATACTCCAGAGTTTTACTGAATGACCAATTTATTAATAAAAGGTTTGCAACTAATTAATTAGTAACATCTTTTATATTTAATTTCCTTTCTCAAAATTTGTTCATTGTTTCGAAAATTGGAGGGCAGGATAGGGGTGGCCACTACCCACCCAACATATGTATTGAAACTTAAGCTGAAACACTGGTTTAAATATTTATAACAACCTCAGCATTAACACTGATGAAGTTATCGGGATTTTAAAGAGAGAATTGTGGTGGAAGTTGGTTTGTATATATAGGGTGGGTGGGTGGCCTCTATCTCACCCTCCAATCTTTAAAACACACACACGAGAATTTTACTGAATAACCTATTTTTTGAAAGAGGTTTTAATTATTTACTTAAATCTTACCTTTAATTTGATTTACTTTTACAAAATTAATTTCTTACGTAATGGACATTGGAGGGTAGGATACTGACCACCCATCCACTCTAAATATACATTAAAATTTAAGTTAAAACACTGGTTTAAATATTTAAATAACCTCAACGCTTAACACTGATGAAGTCGGAATTTTAAAGAGAGAGGAGTTATAGAAGTTTTTGTATATATGTAGGGTGGGTGGGTGGCCTCTATCCCACCCTCTATTCATTAAAATACACTCGAGGGTTTTACTAAATGACCAATTTATTGATAGCAGGTTTGCAACTTAATTAATTAATTCAATCTTCTCTTTTTTTAATTTCCTTTTTCAAAATGTGATTGTTATGTTCTGAAAATTAGTGGGTTGTGATAGTAGACACCCATCCACCTGTAAAATATACTGCAATATTTAATAAAATTAGATGTAAAAGCTAATTACAAGTCACATTAACAAAAATTTTCCCCAATTGGAAGAGATATTCGTAAAGAAGAGACTATCTGAAAATGTTCTCTAATATAAAGCAAGAAAAATTGGAAAATTTGTAAATATTCGCCCAAAATTTGAAGTACGTTTTTTTTTTTTAATTGATTTGTTGTATTTATAATTTTTTAAGAAAGAAGTCCAAAGTTGTATAAATAAATAATTAAATAAATAAAATTAATCCATTTTATACATCTAAAAGCAACTTTTTTGAAAATTGTAGAACCCTTGAAGAAACTTTTCCTTGAAGAGATATTCATTTCATTAGAAAAAAAATACTGCAAATAATTAAAACTCCTAAAAGAAAACATTTGTAAATTTCAAAAGAAATTTCTGAAAAAGAGTAAGTTTTTTCTAAATTCCGTAAAATTTTTCAAGAATTTCTGAGAAATTCTAAAACTCTCAAATTAGTGCAAAATTTAAAATATCTAAAAGCCAAATTGCTGAAATTTTTAAAAGTTTTTAAGAAAATTGTCGCAAACTAAGTGAAAAATTCTAATATTATAACTAGTAGAAAAATTATAAACTGGAAAAGAGATTCCTGAAGAAGTGAAAAATTTGATTAAAAGTGAATAATTTGTAAGAAAATTTATAACACTAAGAAAAGTGGTAGAATGTTTTCAAAAACTGCACTAATGAAAAGTAACCTTTTAACCTAGAAAAAAAAAGAAAAGTTTTAAAAACAGAACTACTGAAAAGTAACCTCTTAACCTGGAAAAGAATTTCTTTAAAAAACTCCAGAAGTGTAAAAAAAACAACTGGACTGGTTGCTGGAAAAAAATAGAACAAACGAAGAAAATTTTCGCTAATTAGAAGATAAATTCGTGAAAAAAAAATATATTTAGCTTATGCAAGGAAAAGTTTCAAGAATTGTCTAGAAAAAGTCTGTAACATTAAAGTTGAAAGATTTTTAAAATCTGAAAGATAAATTGATGAGAAGTTTTAGAACCTTGGAAAAAAAAGTATCGCAAATCGAAAAAGGAATTCATTAAAAAAAAATGGAAATTCGAAAAACAAAAAAATTATAATGGTGATGTGGTTATAATAGTTATCTGTATATTTCTTGAAAACCATGAGGTTTATGCATAAAGGTTATTCCTAATAATTGGCTCACTTCTGAATTCTTTACAATTACTTGTTGTACAGTGGTTTTCGGTTATGTACCTGAAACGATTTAGCGCACAAAATTTTCTGCCTACTTTGATCTTTTTTTGGTAAATTAGCCGTTATGTTGTCTTGTTAGTAGGAACTTTGCAACGTAGCTCTCCAAACTTAATTATTTTAAGTGAATTACTGTTTTCTATCTCCTTTGCCTTGTGCACTTACTACATTTTCGAAACGTTGACCCAAATTTTGGCCACATTTTCGAAAATCCTTGGCCATATTTCGTCTTTAAATCCTTTAAATTCCGTGCTGCTCTAGAACCGGCCTATTCTGAAGAGAGCAGAATGACTTGATGATTCTTATAATTTGTCTCTCCTTAAGCCTTTTCACTTTGCTTATTTTTACCCATATAGAAGCATTAATAAGTATAAGTACAATAAAATACCATTAAGTATAGTTTACATCCATCCTTATGAAGGTGTTTTCTTTGATTCCTAATAATAAAACAGATTTGATCTATTATCAAAAAATTACTCTGATTAATAGTATCCTTGTAAAATTGTATTGAAAACACTAATTCAATACAATTTTACTATGATAATCTTCACGTAACTTAAGATATATATTTCCACAATGATATCCTTATGCTATTAATTTTCGATGTATTAAATTAAAACAATAGCATCGAATGAAATCGATCCCTTCAACAAACGGAAAAAAATCCACGTTAGCAGAAAGCCGAGACTTGTTTGTTCTGCGCAAAAAGGACGGGAGTCCACTTTAAAAATTTGTATTCGGAAAAAGTAGAGGAACGATCCATTTGGAGGGCGCGCACTTGTTTGTTTTTACTTATTTATTTAGGACGTCGGCGAATCCGCCTGATAAACTGACCCAGAAATAATATATTATACATAAGAAACAAAGTTTATACCAGAGAATAGAAAAGATGTATATGTGGATCTCTTTATGTGTGTGTGTGTGTGTATGGGAAGAGGATGATGTATTTACCCCGAGTTCTCTTGCCTCCGATGCAATCACGAAATTTTATTATTAGAATCAGACTGGATTGTCTTATCTCGATTTGATAAACAAATTTTTACTAGTGCTTTAATTTAATATTGGTAGAAGTAACGATGTAATTTATTCACATTAATATTTGTTTCAGCTTTCACACACGCGTTCAACAAAAACTGACTATTAATCTGTTCGTGCAAACTTTTATAATCCGCCCGGTGGAAATAACCGGGCGTAACTTTTTATCTAGAATTTTACAATAGATTAATTGATGCAGTGCAACAGATGTAAAGTGTTGGGTTTGCGGATAATGAATTTCGCGGGGCGAAAGATTTATTTGTGCGGACGGATGAGGGGTGGCGGTAGGGGATGGGGCTGGGCTTTTGCGGCAATTGAGAATTAATTAGTCATCACGCCGGAGGCGGTGCAACTTTGCAAAAGTGTTTTGTGTACGCCGAGCCACCGAATTGTGATATACGGGAATTTGATAACTGGGTTAATATTTATGTGTATGTGTGTATGTGTGGGTGGGATAAGTAATAATAATTGTTTCATTGTTAGTTTCGTTCGCGCTGCAGGATAATTACTAGTTTGTAGCTTGCAGTGGCTTAACTTTATTTTCCAGTCTTTGTTAATTAGATCAAACTCTATTCCTACACATACTAGTTTTCGACTATAGCTTTCACGTATAGAAATAATTTATAATATCTCAAAATCAAATATTATATGTTGAAAATAAAATAGAATATAATAAAAAAACTGTTTTATACTGAAAACAACAGTTATTCTTTCAGCGAAAGTAAGGACTTAAGATCTCCAGTGGTAAGCACATAAGTCTTTATACACATACATATTCATCTACTCGGCGTAGATAATATAATTCATACGAAATATACGCGATACAAGGAAAATAAACACCCTTATTCACTAAGCCAGTCTATCCCGCACGAACTATTCACTTCAATACGTACGAGACGCGCAGCCCGTGGATGCAATATATCATCAAATGAAAATTTCAAGGCACATTTTTGCGTGAAATCCTTTGTTGCAACTATGCCGCCCCCGCCCCGCAGTAATGCACATAACGCAGAAGAAACTTGCAGCAACATCAAACGGCGCACGTTTCCCTACCATATGCACGTGTACAAGACGGATATCTCTGAATGCATATTGATCTAAGCCGCCTTATTGAATTATTCCGAATACACTCTTCTTTCACAGCAAGAGAATATATTCCGTTTATACTGCCAACACTGTAAACATAAATTGCACCATAAAACGGCGTATTATGTTTTATACATAATAACTTTATAAACTACGTTTCGAGATTTATGTGTATGTGTGTGTGCGTGAAATAGTTGTTTGTGTTGCTGGATAGATAGATAGATAAGGGACCATTAATTTTATACGTTTGCGCTATAAAGTCATACTATGATTAGTTTATGGAATATCTCTATAAATAAATTCATAGTTTTAATTTATACACATTAAAAAAAGTTATTATTATAATCATGACGTTACTACTTGGTAATCCATTATAATTTACTCGATAAATTAATTATGAATTGATTTTAAATGTAATTTTACCTAATTAGTATATGTATAAATTGTTTTTATTAAAATCGAATTATGTAAACTTGTAACAAACTTTATACCTTTTGCTCCACGTTTAGAAAAACATTATTTTAATTTTCAGCTATTAATAACAATCGCAATACGCCTTATGATTATCAGTTATTATGATTAACTTATCGAAAATTTGAATTAGCGTTTCCCCATCAACAAGAGCCACAGACATGTTACGATCTAATTAAGAACAAAAATTTAATATGGAATTTTATGTCTTCAAGCATACACGTTTTTTTTTGTTAAAATTTTCATTTAATTATATTTCATTCGATTTTTATTATTTATAATACTATGGTCTAGTTTCGTGTAACGTGCACATTTGAAATATGTTTATTTTAAAACCGTCGCGCAGATAAAAATATGGAACGGCATAAACTCGAATTGAATTTATACACACCTGTAAAATATCCTTTTGTCAAAATATCAAAGTGCACTTTTATTGCCGGCGAGAGGTCTGAAATACGGCCGGTTTTCTAGGACGGCCCTGCATAAAAATGCAATACTCCACTTCAGAATTTTAAGTTTCGGTCGCAATCAATAAAATATATGGCGGAGGCGCCGGGCGCGAATTTTTCACGGCGCGGACCGTTGTTTGTCATCAAGTATGCATGCACGGCCCTAGTTGTACGTGCTCAAAGGAAATACTTTAAAGTGTCGGGTTATTGTTATTAAAGGTGTTTAAATGTATATATAACGTTTAATTTCTTTGTAAAAAAATTGTTTTATTAAACACAGCCATTCGCTTGATGGATTTTTTTTATTGTACTCAAATTCCGAATTAGGTTTTATTGATTTTAAATTGTATCGATGTTATCGCGACTAGACCGCAAAATCTAAATCGCGGTCCGGAAGATTTTTTATTGCTATATCAAACCTACAGTCTTCTCATAATACCTTTAGTGATAACTCCCTTAATGGAGAATTATATTTATATATTCATGTGGAGAGTAATAAATAATTCTGGGGGTAATTTATATACCACCTGGACTATTCTATCTATCAAAGTCATTGTGAATTCGTAGAGGCAAGACAAAATTTCAATACGTTATTCATGTTTGATGATTATAACTTACCCTCTGCTTCATAGATTAATGATGAATACGGTGATCATCTTGTCTTAAAAAATCTTTTGTTTGTAATACCTTTGGATATATTAATCCACACCAAATTAACACGTTAAATCATTTTAACAATATTATACCAGACCTTCCTTTTGTGCTATTTGAATTTTCAACTCTAACAAATCTCTTTAAATCGCGTTTACCAATTCTTCCTTGCGATACTCATCATCCTCGTTTTGATTAAATCTTATAATTTAGAATTCCACCTATAAATTTATCCAATTTATAATTAATGACTTTTAACGTGTGGATTATACGCTTTTATCAATATAAGATGGGTTGCTTGATTTATAGTATTAAGGAAGCCTGTGAATGTAGAATATTGTATACATTCGATCGTTTCATACCAAAAATCTACAGAATTCACAAGAATATATCAACCTTTTCAAAATGGTTAAGTAGGAAACTTAAGTAACCTGTATTTTTAAAGAAAAAGCTTTATTCTTTATTCTTTATAACTTTGTTCTTTGCTTCAGAAAGCTTTCTAATTATCTCAGCGTCCATTGGTTTATGTGAAGTTCCGTACTATTCACGACAAATTCAAAGTTTAGATACTGATTATTAAACATCACACATTCAATCAGTTCTGTGTTCCATTAAAAACAATCCTAAAGCTTTTTGGGCCTATGTTAAATGTTCATGGCATGAAATGACGACGATTTTTGTTCGCGCTGATTCATGAATTATCAATAATATTGTAAACGGATTCGCACAAATTCTTGGTTGTGTCTATGGTCCATCGTGTAATTCAGATTTAATCATTAAACAATCTAATTCTATACTGAAAAATAATCACATATCCTCCTTCATTGAAGATATCGAATGTATTAAACGAACTACTGTCATTAAAATTCAATAACTTTTTTGGACCAGATGGTTTGCCTCCATCACATTGTTTGAATTGTGCATTCTCACTTATTCGTACTTTCTGGCTGTTATATTATGAGTCTCTCGTTACAGGTCTTCGATTGCTTTTATTATACCAATACATAAATCGAAAAAAATGTTAACAATTATAGGGCAATATCTTTGTCATTGTAGGGCCTTAAATTTGTGAAAAAATGCTAACCAAATATATGACTTCTATGTTACAATCCGTGATCTTTACATGTCTACATGGTTTTAGAGCTACTAAATCGACAGTAACTAGTCTCTTAGTGTATGAATCCTACATGATTAATGCCCTTGCAGAGAGAAATTAGGTACATTCGATTTATACCGATTTCTCAAAGTCGATCAAACACCCTTAATTCATAAGTTAAATTGTTTTGGTGTTCTTATTTATTAGATCGACGACAATATGATCGAATTTGTCGGTCTGTATCTCCCCTCAATATAAATATTGGTATTCCCATTCGTTCATTGTTATTTAATATTTCTATTAATGATCCCATGAATTTCTTTTCAAAGACAAAGTGCTTACTTTTGCAGATGACATGAAAATTATTTATGAAAGTTCGATTAGTGGAGGATTTCTGGTTACTTCATAATGAGCTACAGATTAGTGATTAATAATAGTAAAAATAGCTTTCAATAAATTTAAAAAAATACAAAATAATTATATTATAAGCCATTTGTTGACATTAGTCGCAATTCGCTTATTTATTTTAATTGCAGGAAAGGCTTTGCTAATTGCTTCAACAATTACATTGGCAAATCCGTCCCACAATTGATGTAAACCGATATCTGCATCAATAAATGTTCAATTTGTATTTTGAATAATAAAAAAATATCTACTTAACTTTTACAAGATATTCCTTTTATTTAAGTTTTGTACAGGAATTAGTAATATGTTTGGGATTGTAATTCGTAGAAATATTATCAATGCAATTGTTACCTCATGTATTAAAACTAACTTGTTTACTCAAATTAAAAGTTCTTAGCATATCACATAGTAAAAATTGTGTAAGGTCATTGGAATTGATATAAATGTTAAAATGACCCCCAAGTAAGAAAAAAATGATGAGAATGCACCAAGAAACACATTAAAATCATGACGGAGAACGATATACACAAATAAAATAAATATTTAAACAGTTTTTATAAATACAAGAAAGTTTACAAGCTCTTTTTATACTAATTGAATCTGTAATATCATTGTAGCTGTTCACTTATAATTAATGGCGAAAATATATAATTGAACCACCGTATTCTATGTTCCTGAAAAAAATGCGGTTGATTTCATATTATTCACTGTTGGTATTGTATATTCAGTTTTAGTTAACCAATGCTTTATAACCGCCACAACATCCGTATGACAGATAAGATAAAAACTACGACTTAACAATCACGATTTGATAGTATAGAAACATTATTTATTTAAAAAGTTGCCTTTGGTTCTTTATTGCGTTTTACTTGTGTACCGATCATGGTATATAAGGCAATTAAAAACAAAACAAACATTTCAGCAAGTATTGTAGTGGATAAAAAACTAAATTTTCTTTGTGAATCTAAGATTAACTGCCAATTTATAGAAAAAGTCTCAAATAAATTATATGTAACTAAGGCGGATAACATAGATTATTTAATTAGCAACAAAGATTCTTCATTTAAAAATTGCCATATATCTTGTGCCAAATTCTTTTAGAAAGTGTTTATTAGATCCTAGATGTTTTTCAACTTGAATTTTTGTTGTTACATTTCAGACTTACTTCTTGTGCGCTGTGATCTGAAAGCCATGTTTGAATAACTCTAGGTTCAGAAACTAAACTGGAATTAGTTGCAGAATGTCCAAACAACTCGTTCATGTGCTAATTATTCTAGTAGGCTCATTAAATATAAGTTTTGTACCATATGATGGCATTATATTCTTAAAAGCTACCTTATTACAATCAATTTTTAAAGTGTATTATAATCACGCATAATTATAAATTGTCTATTTTTAATATGTAATATATCTAACAGGACACAAAGTTTCTCCAGGAAAGCGATGATAATTTCTTGATCATGTGCTGTACAAAACAACTACTATTAATTTCATATTCTTTGAGTTCACTTTGAAGTTGCACTCCACGACCGCACATTTAAGTTTCTTCTTCTGCCATTTCATTTATGAATTTAACTAGTTTCGATAACACATTTGATTCGACAAAAATTTCAACACCTCCGTGCTCCTTTTGTGTTCTACAAACTTCGGAGATTAATTTGAATCCTTGTAAGTTAACAAATTTTATATTATCATTTTCCTAATCCTCAGTTATGCAATTGACTTATTCATATGAATTTCAGTTTGTATTAAGTGGTTTAATAGGAATATTTTCAGCCAATTGAATACTATTATAGAATTTTAGCAAACATTTTGCTAATATGTTACGTTGGGATTTAAATTCATGATGAAAACTTATATTTAAATTGTTAGTTATTCCGTCATCGGTATTAGTCGCTGGATGTTTACGAGAGTAATGGAATTTATCCAAGTATGTTTCTTTTGGCCAGAAATCGAGTGATGTGAACTTATCGATTAGCCTAAACGGTTTAGCCACTTTGAAACTCCTCCCATTATTGTCGCTTAAAGAGTAAGTTTATCATATGAGTATTCGTGTTCTTCGACTTCTTTTAAGCCGGATAATATAAAATTTTCGGTGATATCGTTACTTATATTAATAACGAAAAGCCAGAATTTTCTTTCCACCGCTTTTAATTTAGACAATATCGAAGATTAGGAGTTCCCAGTAGCTCTTGTCTTTAGAATTGTTCTACAGTTTCGTTTCTTTTTTCCGTCAAAATTACTGCTTTCGAGACTAAAGCTTGTGAATACGTTGATTGCAGCACACCATTCAGATGTTTTCTTTTAATTAAGAGTTGTAAAATATAAATAAACACAAAATAATTGCAATTTTTAAAGATTTATTTAAACAAATTTTTCAAAGAATATTTAACGATGTTTGACTGATTGAAGGGTGGGATAGAGGCCACCCACCCACCCTACATATACATATAAATTTAAATTTCTGATCGCCTCGCTGTTTTGAGTAAAATTAATTATAAAAATTTTTGAATAAAAAAAATTAAAAGGTAAAATTTTTGAGTAAGTAAATTCATATTTTTTTTTCGCATAATGGGTTGGCAGACTTTAAATCTAAATTAGATAAGAATAGCTATAGAAGATCTTTTATATTTAAACTTAAATTTGGATGATTATTATTTTTTTTTTTATTACATACAGGGTTTTATTGTTTTTTGCAACAAAATTATCAACGATTAGCAATTATAGTTATCACGCATATGTAGGGTGGTTGGGTGGCCTCTATCACACCCTCCAATAAGTAAAACATAAGAGAGGGTTTTTGTAAAAATTTGTAAAAAATAAATAAACACAAAATAATTGAAATTTTTAGACTTATTTATACAAATATTTCAAAGACTGATTTGACGATGTTTTACTGACTGGAGGGTGGAATAGAGGCCACCCACCCACCCTACATATACATATAAATTTGATCTACTGTTTGTTTTGTGATTTGGAGTAAAATTAATTCCAAAAAATTTGAATAAAAAAAATCAAAAGGTAAAATTTTTAAGTAAATTTATAAAAATTTTATGCATGATGGGTGGACATAATTTAAATCTAAATTAGATAAGATTAGCTATAGATGGTCATTGATATTTAAACTTAAATTTGGATGATTATTTTTTTTTATTACATACAGGGTTTTATTGTTTTTTTGCAGCAAAATCATCAACGTTTAGCAACCTACCTCCAATCAGTAAAACATAAGCGAGGGTTTTAATTATAAGTTGTAAAATATAGATAAACACAAAATAATCGCAATTTTTGGAGATTTATTTATACAAATTTTTTGAGGATATTTTACTGTTTATATCTTTAGAAAATTATCTTTCTAAGAAATTGAAAAATTTATTTAGGTAGGAAATCGTTGAAAAATACTAGAAACTTTAAACTATAAGAACCGCATCTGCATTAATTCATTTCAAAAATTTTAATTTCATATGGAGAGGCATAAATAAATGGTGATATTTTCTTAATTATAGACCAAATAATATAAAACAAAATTTAAAAATTCGATGGAAATTGAAGTAGGATAATATTTATAACATTTCTATTTGAAGAAAGCTCATAGATTACTATTGCATTGTAATAAAAACCTTCTTTCTGTAGACAACATTTTTTATTATAAGATAAACGTAATACGTCTTGAACGGTTGCGATAAAGATTACTATTTAAAGAAATTTCCCCCTCTGGGCGTGTTTTTTTTTCCTCCACAGTCAGCAAGGTCTTAACAACTAATAATGAGGAGACTCGGACGTGGGTGTATCCAGTGGCTACGTCGTGAGTTTATAGTGATAAGGGAAAGTTGTGCGACACAATAGATAGCGCGGCAAAAGTAAACTCGGCGGCCCTTGAAGAAAAAAAGTGGACGGACGGAGAAAGGAACGAAAAAAATCGGGGGAGCGACCGTTGAAAGTGTCCAGTCGGTCGTAACTCGGCAAGAAGAATAAGAGACGTGAGCATAGACGTGGAAATAGATGGCCAGGGCTTTCCACTCACACCGATAGACCGGAAAATTAGAGTTGACCGTGTGAGGGATCTAAATAGTGGTCGCCCGCGTTCGACTAATGTCTCGTGCCATTGCCTCCTACAACTCTCGACGCCGCACTTTTACTTTGTTGGAAATAAAATGTAAGCGTTGCGATAAAGGTTGACACCGCGGTATTCTTTACAATAAGTCTGGATATATAGAAGTATACCATTTACTACTTAAAAAGCATACTGGAGTAGTGGGATATATAAATCGTTTAATTTATTTATTTTCAATAAGAATTTCAGTTGTGTTTGTTGAATTTGGTTCTCGTTTATCACGTGGTGAAACATTTTTAATATTAAGGGTTGTTTATAGAAAGGCACTTAGTTGGTTTCATGTATAAGTGTGTATACATTAACAAACGACAACAGAATGATGTTAGGATGATAGTATTAATAATTTATTTCACCTTAATGGATTAAATTAAATACACCTTATGCTTAACGTCGATAAATTTGTCCAATAGACGTCAGAGGAACTCTATTTCCGTATTTATCCGACGCGGCAACGCACCGCCGCATCTCGTCAAGGGTCTAAGGGGCGCACCACCCTAAAATTGCCGTCGCACTTAATCGTGGCTTCGTTTATTATTTAAGGTTCGCCGTCAGCCGGTGATGTATCATTTTAGAAATACCCCACGAAATTGTCCCGTCACGCGAACATCGCTTAAACTAAATCAATCTAATAGCTGATTGACAGGGATGAATAGCTGATCAGATAAATTCGTCCTTATTGTTTCAGAACATCGTTGATGAAATTATTATTAAAATTAAATTATCTATAAGAAAATTCCTTTTCGTACAAATCAACCAGTCGACATCTTAATATTTTCCACGCGTCCTCGAGCGTCTCACCCATAGATAACCCGATATATGCCAATATCTTTCCTTTCCATTTATACTCAGCTCCTGTCAGCGAGAGTTTGATATATGTTCGGGGTGTAGAGGTGCGAAAAAACCCCCGCGGCGGCAGGCGAAAAAATCGAAACGAAAAAACAAAGACGGGAGGGAAATTAATTTTCATTTCTTTCAGTCCGTCCGTCGGATCCAATAGGATTTAATAATCATTTCTAGGCGTAGCGTCTTCTTAATTGAAAGGTTTGTTTTAAAGGTCGAAGGTCAAAAACAAAAAATAAATAATAACGAAGGAGGGAGAAGCGTGGAAAAAGAAAATTGAATAATACGCGAGTGTTGATGGATGCGCTGTATCTTGAAGGTATCATTATGGATAACTGTATAAATGAATTAGAATTATGAGTTATATTTATGTTTGTTTTGGTAATAAAAATTATACACTTAATAGTGAGGCCAGAAAATCCTGCAGCTTCATATAAAACATCATCAGTGAATTAAATTATCACTTAATCTGTCGTAAAATATTGTATGTTAATTAGAAGGTTAATTAATGCCTTTTACAAATTTCTACAGTTTTCCATACAATTTTCAACTCAATTTATTTATAAATAATTAGTAGTGAATAATTTTTTAATAATAATACACATTTTTATTGACAAACTATACATATTTACATTTAAATAATGAATAATGAATGATGTGTTAGTGAGTTAGTTCGTCAAAAGGCTATCGACCAGAAGTCTTTCTGCCTGAATATTTTTTTATTTGATTAGAATTTGTCTAAAAGTTTTCTTTAAAATTTATAGCATTTCTCAAAAATTCCTCTTGTAAATTTCCTTCTTTTTAAAATTTCTAGAATTTTTTTCTGACGAAAGAGCTATATTATTTTTAGAAATGCTTCTTGAATTATTGTATTTTTAATTATTCTTTACCTCCGAATTTCTAAAAATTTCTTCTAATGTCTAATGTCTAGTATTTCAGCACTATTTTTACAATTTTCTGAAAATTTTCATCCAGATTTCTGGATACGTAGACCCAGAAAGATAAAAATGCATTGATATTTCTCTTCCAAAGTTCTGAATTTTTTTAAAGTTTTCTTCCTACAAGTTTCTAGAATTTTCAGCAATGTTCTATACAAATTTCTAAAGTTTTCCAGACGACAATTTTCATCTAGATTTCTAAATAATTAGTCGTGAATAATTTCTTAAATGGTTGGAATTTGTCTAAAAGTTTTATTTAAAATTTATAGCTCATCAATTCCTCTTCTAAGTTTCCTTCTTTTTAAAATTTCTAGAATTTTTTTTGGGGGAAAGGTCTAGATTATTTTTAGAAATTTCTATGCTAAATTTTCTTCTTTTTATGATTTCTAGAATTTTTAATTTTTTTGGGAAAAAGGTTACATTATTTTTAGAAATGCTTTTTACAATTTTGTAGAATTATGAGAGAGACAGGCATTGCTATATCTGTTCTAGAATTATTAAATTGTTAATTATGCTTTACCTCTAAACGTCTAAAATTTTCTTCCAGTGTCTTAGTATTTTCAGAACTGTTTTTTTAATTTTTTTTTAGATTTCTCATCGAGATTCTTGATAAATTAGACCTAGATGATTTTTATTTGCTTGGAATTTATCTGAAAGTTTCATTTAAAATATAAAGTACTTATAGATTTTTTAAATCCTCAGATATTTCTTTCTTTAAAATTTCTAGAATTTTTTTATTGTATTTTGCTTTTCTGGAAAGGTTTTTCTAGAAATTTGTAGCATTTGATTGTCTTCATTTTGGATTTTTTCTAACATTTTCCAGAAATTACTCTTCAAAATTTTTAAAATTTTTTCTAGGATTCTAGAAATTTTCAGCTCTATTTATTTTACAGCTCTAGAAATTTCCAACATATTATAGTCTAGATTTTTAGAAATTATCTTAATATTTTGACTTAGAAGATTGCTCATTTGGTTAGAAATTATCTGAAAGTTAGGGATAAAATTTTTAACATCTTCTTAGAAATTTGTCTTCTCTAGAATATTTCTGTAGAACTTTTTTATTGTTTCAGTATCTAGATTTTTTCTGCATTTACTTAGATTTCCGGAAAATCTTTCAATGATTGGACTTAAATCGTCTTTCAATTTGGTTGGATTTTTTCTAAAATTTACATCTGTAGAAATTTCCAACATATTATAGTGCGGATTTTTAGAAATTGCCTTAATATTTTAACTTAAACTATTCCTCATTTGTTTAGAAATTATCTAAAAGTTATGTATACAATTTTTAGTATCTTTTTGTTAATTTGTCTTTCAGATTTTTAGAATTTTAAAACATTTTAATTTCTATATTTTCTTCGAGAGTTCTAGAATATTACAATACTACTTTCTCCAGATTTCTAGCATTTTTTGTCAATTTATTTTTATTCGATTTGTATGATTTTAAAGTTGTTTTCATTTCGTTAAAATTATATTTTTAATTTTTAGCAATTTCTCTTCAGAATTTTTAGAATTTAATACCACTCTCTTTTCCAGATGTTTGGATTGTTTTTTAAAGCTTCTAAATTTCTTCAGCAATGCTTCTTCTAGATTCTTAGAAACTTCCAGCATTTTATGTTCATATTCCTAGAATTTTCCATCATTTATTTGTCCACATTTCTGGACATTTTCTAAATGATTAGTCTCAAATAATTTCTTTGGATTTTATTTCTAATTATTAGTTTTATATGATTTGAATGTTTCTTCATTTAACTGGAATTTTATATTTAATTTTTAGAAACTTCTCTTCAAAATTTTTAGAATTATATACCACTCTCTTTTCCAAACGTTCAGATTTTTTTAAAGCTTTTAAATTTCTTCAACAATGATTCTTCTAGATTCTTAGAAACTTCCAAGATTTTTTGTTCAGATTCCTAGAAATTTCCATCATTTATTTGCCACATTTCTGGAAATTTTCTAAATGATTAGTCTCAAATAATTTGTTTGGATTTCTTTTTATAATTATTGGATTTATATGATTTGAATGTTTTTTGATTCAATTGGAATTTTATTTTTTATTATTAGCAATTTCTCTTCAAGATTTTTAGATTTTTTTTTTTAAATTGCTTCAGACCATTCTATTTTCCAGATGTTTAGATTTTTTTAAGCTTTTAAATTTCTTCAGCAATGCTTTTTCTAGATTCTTGGAAACTTCCAGCATTTTTTGTCCAGATTGATAGAATTTTCTTTCATTTATTTGTGCAGATTTCTAGAAATTTTTTAGATGATAATTCATTTCGTTCGATTTTTTTTTCTGATTATTACAGCAATTTTTATATAATTTCTTTTGAATTTCTAAAATGTTCTTTTAGTGTTTAAACAAAAAACTCTAAACAAATTATCTGAGACAAAACATTTAGAAAATTCTACAGAAATTAGGAAAAATAAGTGATGGAATATTCTAGGAATCCGGACGAAACATCCTGGAAGTTTCTAAGAATCTAGAAAACGCATTCCTGGCAAAATTTAAAAGCTTTTGTTAAGTAATACTTCTTCTAGATTTCTGGTAATTTCTAACATTTATTCGTCAAGATTTCTAAAAAAATGTATTTATAATTAGACTTGAATAATTCTTTATTTAGTTGGATTTTTTAGAAAAATTTTTTTAAGGATTTATTCTAGAATGTTTGTATATTTTTTAGTCTGAGTTTCTAGAAATTGTCTCAATATATGTATATAAGAAATTCTTCACTTGATTGGATTTTCTTTTTAAAATTTCTAGCGTTTTCTAGCAATTTCTCTTTTAAATTTTTATATCTTAAAAGCAAGTGTTTTACTAAAGAGAATGAATTTAAAACAAAATTAAGAAATTTTCTAATAGAGCAAGAATTTTAGAATTTTACTCCGCTTCGGAATACATAAATTAGAGTATTGTAACCTTTTTTTGACGTATCATTAAGCGGTTAATTGTGAGTACATTTAATTGAAGTTAATACTAATTATCATGTATGCCATGTATTTTACCTAATACGAATAAAGTGTTTATTATTATTATTATTATTATTATTATTATTATTATTATTATTATTATTATTCTTTTCTTTCAAGTGTCTTGATTTTCAGCTATATTTATTTTACTCTCTAAAAATTTCCAAAATATTATAGTCCAGATTTTTTGAAATTGCCTTAACTTTTTGACTTATATGGTTCCTCATTTGGTTAAATATTATCTAAAAGTTATCTATAATATTTTCAACATCTTTCAAAACATGTTTTCTTCTAAATTTCTATAATTTTCTTTGAGGGTACTAGAATGTTACAGCACAACTTCTTTATTGTTTTAGATTTCTTTGACGACATTTCTTTCAGTATCTAGATTTTTTCAGCATTTATTTAGATTGCTGAACAACTCTTCAATGATTAGTCTTCATTTTAATGTAAATTTTCTGAAATTTCCGTTTGAAAATCTCCATAACCTTTCGAATTACAAGAATTATAAAGCATTATTATCTTCCAGAATGTTCTGGTTTAGGAATCTGCGAAAATGGTTTAATGTCACGTTATCTGACCAATTTAGCCCTACAGTTTCTAAAATCAAAATAGTATTGATGATAGCCAACCTCCGTAATGGAAATAGCACATGAGAAGAAGAAGATTAACTTCCAATAGAGTGTTCTTTAAGCTTTCCGCAAATATCTAATCCAGATTACTAGAATTTTCCACCATTTATTCATCCAGATTTCTAGAAACTACCCTAATAATTCAACTTGGATGATTCCTTCTATATTTGGAATATTTCTAAAAGTAAATTTAAAAATTGCTAGCATTTTCCAGATTATTAGAATTTTAAGAATATCTTTTCTTTTAAATTTCTATTAATGTTTCAGATTTTATTTAGTTCTATTCTATTAATCCATATTTATGAAAACTACTTTAATGACTGGAGTTGAATGATTGATGATTATTTGGTTGGACTTTTTCTGAAAGTGTGCTTTAAAATTTCCAGCTTTTTTCCAACTTTTTAAATTTTAAAACATTATTTTCTTCTTCAAAATTTTTAGACGTCTTAAGCATTTCTTTATCTAATTTTATACATTTCTGAAAATGTCTCTAAACTTTCTAGTTGTTTTAGGTTTTAGCAATATCTCTTATTAGATTTTTTTTCAGATGTTTAGAATTTTTTTAGCATTGATTTCTCAAGATCTCTTAAATATTCCAGCATTTATTTCATTCAGATTTCTGATAATTTGATAGATGATTAAATTTAAACAATTTCTTTCTAATTGGCCTTTCCTGAACGTTAGTTTAGTATTTTCCAGAAATTTCTCTTTTAGATTTTTATACTTTTAAAGCATTATTTTCTTTCAAATGTATACAGTTTATTTTGAGGACTATACATTCTTTATTGATGTAACTGTTAAATTTCTTTTAGATGTTTAGAATTTTCTTTGGGAGTTTCTAATTTTTTTTTGAAAATGTATTTTTTAGATTTTTATAATTTTCAAATAGTATTTCGTCAAGATTTTTAGTGATTAATTACTTTGACAATTTCTCACTTGGTTGATTTTTTTAAAACTTCTGTTAAAAGTGTTTAGCAACTAAAACAATTTTTTCCTGCAATTGTATTCAAGGATTTTTTGAGAATTTTCTAAACATATTTATTTCAAATTTTTACAAATTTTTAGTATATTTTTGTTTAGATTTTTGGAAATTACGTTAATCTTTCGACTATTGTTTTTATATACACATTTTTATTGACAAACTATACATATTTACATTTAAATAATGAATCATGGATGATATGTTAGTGAGTTAGTTCGTCAAAAGGCTATCGACCAGAGGTCTTTCTGCCTATATTGTTTTTATTATTTAGATTTTTGGAAATTTCTTGTATTTTATCGTCTAAATTTCTGGAAAATGTCTTAACGATAAGACTTGAGTGATTCCTCTTTAGTTTAGATTTTAACGTTGCCAAGATTTTTTGTACTTTCTCTAAAAAAAATTATTTAGATTTTATGATGTTTCTAAAAAGGTTTTAGATTTTTTAACAAAATTTCTTCCACATTTTAAGATTTTTTGTCAGATATATGCATAGAATAATGGACTTGGATGATTTATCGTTTGCTTCAATTTAATTCAATTCTTTATTAACGACTTAACAGAATATGTTTTACACACGTCAAAAATGGTTGGATATTTTCCTTAATATTTCTATATTTTTACAGAAATTTCTCTTACAGATATCTACAATTTTTATAACATTCTATTCCTTCAGATTTTTAGAAGTTTTTTGTCTATTCTAAATTTTTCAGTAATATTTCTTCTAGATTTCTAGCAATTATCGGTTGAATATTCTGAAAATTGCCTTAAATATTGGCTTCAAATGGTTTATCATTTTGTTCTCTTTATTTTCAACTTCTAGAATTTTAATGTATTATTTTCTTACTAATTTCTACAATTTTTATAGAGTAATCTAGAAATATTTCAGCAATGTTTCTTCTAGATTTTCAGCATTTTTCTGTCCTGATTTCTGAAAATATCCATAATTTTGAAATGATTTTCGTATGAAAGTTGTCTGTAATATTTTTATAATTTTTTATATTTATAGAATTTTATAACATTATATTCTACCAGATGTCTAGAAAATTTTAAACAGTTTTATTTCAGATTTTGGGATTTTTTCATTGTTTTTTCATCCAGATTTTTAAAAATTATCTTAATAATTGGACTTGGAGAACTTTTCGATTATTTTAATTTGTTGATGAAATTTCTCTTTATAAAATTTTAAGCATTTCTAGCAATTTGACTGTGAGAAAGTTTTATTCTTGTATATGAACTTTCTGAAGCAATTTTCCTCCTAGATAGGGATAGAAATTTCTAGTATTTATGAAAAGTGCCTTATTATTTATATTAAATATGATTCTTCATTTGTTTCTTTTTGAAAATTTTAAATTTTAAAGCGCTAGTTTTATTAACCTTGTAACATATAGCAATATTTACAACCGAACAATGCCAAATGTAAAAGGGGAAATGACAAGTGACAACTAATGCTAGAGGACAAATAAATGCTGAATTATCTTCACAAGTTAATTGTCAGATGTTAGACAATAGACGACAGAGAAAAATCACAGTTAAAAAGAAGGTAGATAGCAGGTTGTTGAATGACAAATGACAACTGACAAATAAAAAGTGAAAATGACATATTTGAAATGAAAATGACAAGTATCAATTACCAAGTGACACATGATAAACGGCTAATGTTATGAGACGAATGATAAATTACAAAGGGGACATTATTAATGACAAATTACAAATATAAATGTGAACCAAGTGACTAACAACAAATGACAAATCAAAAATAGCAAACTATTAATGACCAATGACTAATGAAAATACGAAAAAAAAATGAAAATGACAAATAACAAATGTCAAATGCCAAATGACAAATGACAAATGAAAAATGACAAATGACAAATGACAAATGACAAATGACAAATGACAAATGACAAATGACATATAGAAAATGACATATAGAAAATGACAAATGATAAATAAAAAATCCAATTAAATGCAATTCAATAAAACAAAACTTTTTTTATTGTTTATATGTTTTATTTATTTTAATTTTGTTTCTAAATTCCAGATTTATTCACAGTGATAATTCAGGAATAACATTATAAAAGAAAGTTAAACTTTAATAAGTACAAAATATTAAACCGTCGATCAAGATATCAGAAATTGATATTGAAATTAAATTAATATAAATTCCCTTGATTTTTCGGAGGTTCATCACTTAAACAGAGATCTAGCGCAACGCCTAGACAATAGATGGCACCTGTATGGTAATATGATAATAAAGTAGAGCCCTGTGTAAAAATTCGCGAGTGATGCGAATAACAGTATTCTGAAATTGAAGGAGTTAAACTCATTTCATAGTGTTATTTTGTTCTTCAACAGTTTTGGATTTTAGCCAGTGCTTTGATTTGATTTAGTAGTTTTTAATTTTTGATTAGAACTGCTGAAAGGTATTACGACATTATTATTATCGTTGATAGTACCAAAATTATAACTGAAAGATTAAATCATTTGTTTCTACATTGGATATTGTTAAGTATAGGTGATAGAATAAAGCCTTGCGGAACATTTGCATTAAGAAAATTTTGAGCGAAAATAAATTGGAGCAAATTTATCGCATAGTTTAACTTTGATTTTAATGCAACAGTTCGTTTTTTGAAGTAATCATAGGTCTAACTGGTTTTGATCTTTTGATTTGAGTTATAATAATTTTTGGCTAGCGAAGGTTCTAAACTTTCTGTGTGCAATGACAGTTCTGGATTAACATTGGAGTCTTTCAAGGATTTTTCTGTTTTTCCTTTCTTATTATTAATATTTTTGTGTAGCGTGCAATAAAAGAAAACCAAAAGAAAAATCCTTCACTATAATGTTAATCCAGAACTGTCCCTATGATGTGGACAAACTGTTTAAAAATCAAAAGTTATAACAAGTCTGGATTAGCATCATATGCCCCAAAGGATATTTTTTTAAATTTTTCTTATAATTTATAAACAGTTTATCCACAGTACGCTACTGTGGCGGTTCTGCATTAACATCAGAACGAATTTTAGAGTTGTTTTAAGTAGTAAGATGATATATATACTCATTACTTTTTACCCCAGATGTATTCTATTAGCTTTCATATTATTAGAGAATTATTCAAGTGGAATTCCCAGTCAACGTTTTCCCTGAGCCAGTCAATATTTAACAATATCTCGAGCCATCCGTAGATGGGATTGTTGTGCGAATATCAATGTCTGTTAAGGGAGCGATAGTAATTTGGGTGTGGGTGCGATGTGTGCCGCTGCGGCCATGCGAGACGGGCGAAGGCTTTGAGTGCTAATTAAGATGCGACAAATCCGACGCTTTGAACCCCCTGATTTTCCCTTAGGATCGACGAAAGGTTCTAATAATCATAGATGTAAATAGGAGACTTCAGGTCTGGCGTTCAATTGCGTATCGATTATATTATCGCGACTTCAATACACGCCTCGTAAACCGCATGCAGAACAGACATGTCTCCCATCCACCCCCCCCCCCCGCACCCCGTCTATTCCGGCATCTCATTTGCAAACCAGGTTTATTGTTGTCTGTTTTATTACGCTCCAAACAATGTGTTGAATGCGCGCCCCTGTATATGCTCTGGTAAAGAACTTTCCTAATTAACATTGATTACTCTACCTACATGCAGCTTGGTTATGCACAAACTGCCTGGCATCCAGGAAGTTTCATTGCTGCTGGCGAACGCAAACGAAATCCAGGGGAAATAAAATTCGCTTCAGAATGTTATTCGCTTTCGGCATTTATGTTATTGACTCATCATTGCAGGAACCGGCGACCGCGGCTCCTGCGGAACTTCTTATTTACGTGTCGACCGTAGGGTTTTATAGGTGCAAGATATGACCGAGTTCCGCAGGATTAGGACACAGACACACACAGCGGGCGTCACATAAATCTGGAATCAAGCGGGCTCTGTGTGTTTAATACCTTAATTAAATTAGTGTCGCCCAAAACCTGCGGGGCGGTTTCATTAAAACTCCTTCGTTATGATTTAATGCTTACATAAAATATGATGTATAATATAGTTGGGTACTTGATCATATGTATAATGTTCAACCTGGCGTTGAAAATAACAGATTTATCATACAAATAAAAATATTTATGTCTACAAAAAATCTCTCCTAATAGAGAAATAGATGATTTGAATAAAAGTAAATATAGAATATTTAGCATATCAAGGTGGATAATTTCTGACTCAACATTCTGGCAAATCAAGAGTTAGAGTAGAATTATGAACTTTTGCCTAAAATTTAATTGTTTCTTTTTTAAAATTCATTACTCAAGACAAATAAATAAATTAATATTTAAACTAAATCATTAGTTAATTTTCTACAACGATCTAAGGACTTTAATACATTTTAAGAAATCAGTAAATAAAAGGTTATTATTATTATTATAATGTCTTTATTATTAACCAAAAAACTATGTACAAAGATAAAGAAAACAATATATAAGAGTAGGCGAAGTTCAGTCAGGTAATGATTTATTTTTAAAAGGTTAATTCATGTTTCACAATCAACAGCAACCACGAAACAGTTTCAATCAATTTCGAATCTTATCAAAGCTGCGTAGTTGAAGACAGGGAAACTATTAACAATAAATTGGTTACTCTGTATCAAAATTCTAATTGTAAATCATTAAATATACGTATATAATTTCCTTTTAGTGATTTGCATATTTAAAACTCCAACTAAAATCAAATTCAGCATGATACGCATAACACACTTAAAACTTCCTACAGTCGTTTAACCCAAAACCGAGTTTATCGAATTACATTTCGTAATCATATAGTGTAAATCATTTCCTTATTTATATCCTGGGGGGGAGGGCGTTCGGTTCGGGCGCAACCCTTCGCCATCTCGCACGTTTGCACGCTCCCCTGCTTGTTTACAAACTGAATATATTACGTAAACAGTTCGTGTAATGTCGAAACTTTTGAATTAATAATTTAAAACGCGGCGTTACCGGTGAGCCTTCTTTGCGGTGCTTTTTTCAAATTAATCAACACTCGCGCAGAACTAATTTGAAGGCGAGGGACCGTCGTGCCGGTAATTTTATTTAATTATTCCGGAAGGCAGTGAGGTACTACACTTGTAGTTTAGTTATTTTATGAATTAGTGAGATAATGCATTTAATAAGAGACACTCTCTTTATGATTTTCACAGTAAATTTATTGTTTTAATTTAAAAAACATATTTTTTTCTCTATTGTCATTTGTTGTTTGTCATTTGTCACATATCACTTGTGATTTGTCATTTATCATTTGTCATTTGTCATTTGTCATTTGTCATTTGTCATTTGTCATTTGTCATTTGTCATTTGTCATTTGTCATTTTTCATTCATCATTTGTCATTTGTCATTTGTTATTTCTCGTTTGTCATTCGTCATCTGTCATTTGTCATATGTGCTAAGAAAAATGAGTTTTGTCTTACTGTGGAAAAAACTGTTCAAAAACTTCAAAGTAATTGAAACGTTTACAATTTACTATAAAATAGAATTTTATCAAAATAATTAAATAAATTAAAAATTTCTTTTAGAAAAAGTTAAGAATTCTATAAGGAAACAACTATTGAAACAGTAAAAAAAGTAAAGTTACATTAAAAGAGAAATTATTAAGATTTTACCAGAAAATAATTTTAAAAACTTTCTTTAAAACAGTAAAAAAATCTACAATAAAAACAACAGTTAAAAATCAAATGAAAGATTGGAAAAAGTCACAGTTTTACCAAAAATGAATAAATAAAAATTTGATTAAAAGAAACCGTTCAACAACCAAAAATGACTTTAGTTTAACAATTAAAATTTGTGAAATAAAAAATAAATATAATAGTTGTAATGTTCACAAGTAAATAGTTACAACGATAAATGTGGAATTTATTTTTAAAAATTTGCTACAAAAATATGCGAAGTCAATATCTTTCTAACAAATTAACACAAAATATATTTGTATCATTTATCATTTGTCTTTTATCACTAGTCATTTCTCATTTTCATTTTTCGTTTGTCGTTTGTCAATTGTCAATTGTCAATTGTCATTTGTTATTTGCCATTTATGAATTGCTAATTTTCAAGTCTTTTCTTATGTGTCATTTGAAGAAACAGTTTTGTTTTACACTGAAAAAACTTTTAAAAAATATGAATTTGTCATTGGTCATTTGAAATTTGCCATTTGTCATTTTTGAATTGTCAATTATCGTATCATTTGTTATTCGAAGAAACAGTTTTGTTTTACTGTGAGGAAACTGTTAAAAAAATTAGGAATTAGTCATTAGGAATTTTTATTTTATTGTAACTACTCCAATTTTATTTTGTTTATGTATGTTACTGTATGAAATGGCCTCCGTTAAATAAATTATTATTATTTTTTTGTCATTTGTCAATTACCATTTATTAATTGTTATTTGCCGTTTGTCATTTGTTAATGGTCATATATCAATTGTCAATTATCATGACAGTTTGTCATTAGTCATTTAAAGAAACACTTTTGTTTTACTATGGAAAACTGTTCAAAAATTAGGATTTTGTCATTTGTCACTTGTTAATTGTTATTTTTTAATTGTTATTTGTCGTTTGTCATTTGTTAATTGTCATATTTCATATAATAAATTAAATTAAAATTAAATATATCAATTGTCAATTATCATGACAGTTTGTCATTAGTCATTTAAAGAAACAGTTTTGTTTTACTGTGGTAAAACTGTTAAAAAATTAGGATTTTGTCATTTGACATTTGTAAATTGGTATTCGTCAATTGTTTGTTGTTAATTGTTATTTGCCATTTACTATTTGTTAATTGTCATATGTCTATTATCAATCATCATGTCAGTTTTCATTTGTCAGTTAAAGAAACAGTTTTATTTTACCGTGGAAAAACTGTTAAAAAATAGGAATTTATCATTTGCTATTTGCCATTTGTCATTTGTAAATTATCAATTATCATGTCATTCGTTATTCGAAGTAACAGTTTTTTTTACTGTGAAGAAACGGTTGAAAACTTAGGAGTTAATCATTTGTCATTTGTCAATTATCATTTTTTTAATTGTCATTAGTCAATTGTTATTTGTTAATTATTATTTATCGTTTGTCATTTGTTAATTGTCATATGTCAATTGTCAATTATCATGACAGTTGTCATTAGTCTTTATAGAAACAGTTTTGTTTTACTGTGGAAAAACTGTTTAAAAAATGGGATTTTGTCATTTGCCACTTGTTAATTGTCATTTTTCAATTGTTATTTGACATTTATCATTTGTTAAATGTCATATGTCAATTGTCAATCATCATGTCAATTTTCATTTGTCAATTAAAGAAACCGTTTTATTTTACTGTGGAAACACTGTTTAAAAATTAGGAATTGATGATTTGTCATTTATCGACTTATTTGTTAATTGTCATTTGTAAATTATCAATTAACGTGTCATTTGTCATTCGAAGAAACAGTTTGTTTTTCTTCTGAAGAAACTGTTCAAAACTTAGGAATTAGTCATTTGTCATTTGTCAATTATTATTTGTTAATTGTTTTTGGTTAATTATTATTTGCTTTTTGTCATTTGTTAATTGTCATATGGCAATTGTCAATTATAATGACAGTTGGCATTAGTCATTTAAAGAAACAGTTTTGTTTTACTGTGGGGACACTTTTAAAACAATAGGATTTTGTCATTTGTCAATTATTATTTGTTAATTGTTATTTGTCATTTATCATTTGTCAATCGTTTTTAATTTTTCATTTATCAGTTTTATTTTACTTTGGAAAAACCGTTTAAAAATTAGGAATTGGTTATTTGTCATTTGTCATTTATCGACTGTGGCTTGTTACTTGTAATTTGTTATTTGTCATATTATTTTTATCTTATTTTCATTAATCATCCGACAATTATCACCTGTCATTTGGTACTTGTCACTTGTCATTTCTTAATTTCTTTTTATCAAACATTCATCGGTCATTTATCACTAATTATTTGCTTTTTATCATTTGTCATTAGCCATCTATCTTTTTAGTCATTTTTCATTTGTCATTTTTCAATTGTCAATTGTCAATTATCATGTATCATTTTTTATTTATATATATTTTCATTTTTTATTTATCATTAATAGTGTACTATTTGTCAAGTGTTATTTGTCATTGGGTTCATAATTTTATTTGTCATTATTAAGTTATCATTTTTGTCATTTTCTTTGCTATTTGTCATTTAAAACCATCTGCCTTCTTTTAAACTGCGATATTTTTTTATCGTCTATTATCAAATATCTGACAATTGACAACTTGTTAAGCTATTCGAGCATTTATTTGTCATTTGGCATTAGTTGTGGACTATTTATGACGTGTCATTTCCCATCTGATATTGATCGATCGTAACTTGTAATTTCCCACTTACCATTTGACATTTATCAGTTGTCACTTGGCACTTTTATATCTGTTACCTTCAATTTGTCTTACAAATTCGCATCTGTCATTTGATGTTGTGTTTGGCATTTTGAAGTTGACATTTGTTACTTGTCACTTATTAACTTTCACCTGGCACTTGTCATTTGTGATTTTAATTGTTTCATATTTTCATTGGTGATTTGACACTAATAGTTGGTTCATTATTTCATTTGGTAATATGGTAAATTAATAATGACAAATGACATTATTGATTTACCATTTGTCACTTGACATTAGCCGATTATCATTTGTTACTGGGTACTCCTTACATGTCATTTTCATTGTCATATGTCATTTGTTATTTATCATTTAATAACCTGCCATTTGCCTTATTTAAAACTATGTCTTTGTCCTATCGTCTATTGACCAACGTCGAACAAATAACTAGACAATTCAGCAATTATCTGTCATTTGGCGTTAGTTGTTGATCATTTGTCGTTTGTCATTTCCCATTTACCATTGGGTATTGATTAATTGTCACTTGTTATTTCCTATTTACCATTTGACATTGATCAGTTATCACTTGACACTTTTGATATAACGTTTGTGGTCAAGAATTTGTTATTTTCAATTTGTCATATGACTTTTAATTTGTTGTTTATTATTTGTCATTTGTCATTTTAATTTTTTTAAATTCTCATTGATCCTTTGTCATTAATAAATTATCATTTATCATTTGTTTTTTATCATCTATCGTTTATCACTTAGTACTTGTAATTTATCGTTTGTCATTTTGTTTTTTCTTATATTCATTGGTCAATTGTGATTTTCTTCATTGACATTTAACATTTGTTATCTGTCATTTATCACCTGTCACTTGGTACTTGTCACTTGTCATTTGTTTTTATTACCTATCTTTTGACATCTGGTTCTTTAAATCAATAATTTGTCTTCTTTTTTCTTATTTCCATTGGTAATTCATGATTTGTTAACAGTTTGATTGGTGATTTGTTATTTGTCGTTAGTCATTTATCATTTGTTATTTAGCACTTGCTACCTAGTATTTTTATTAAATGGTCGATATCATTAAAAGTTTGCTATTTATCATTTCTCATTTGTTATTTGTCCTTTGTTTATAATTTTATTTGTTATTTGTCGATATTAATCTGCCATTTGTCATTTATCATTTGTCACTTGTCATTAGCCGTTTATCATTTGTTACTTGGTACTCGTTATTTGTCATTTTGATTTTTCGTTTGCCATTTGTCATCTAGTACTACTTTCTATCTATATTCTTTTAAACTGTGATTTTGTTTAATCGTCAAATGTCTAACATCTGACAAATACCTTGTCAAGATAAATCAGTATTTTTTTGACATTAGTTGTTGATCGTCTGTCACTTGTCATTTCTCATTTACCATTTGGCACCGATCAGTGTTCACTTGACACTTTGATATAATTTTTGTGGTCAGGAATCTGTTACCTTCAATGTATCGTGTGACTATTTGTGATTTAATTTTGTGTTTGTCATTTAAAATTGAACATTTGTCAGTCGTGATTTATCTTTCATCATTTGTCATTTGTCAGTCGTGATTTATTTTTCGTCATTTGTCATTTGTCGTTTGTCACTTGTCATTTGTCATTTGTCATTTCTCATTTGTCATTTGTCATTTGTCATTTGTTATTTCTCATTTCTGATTTGCCATTTGTTATTTTGTAAATTGTTAATTATCATGCCATTTGTCATTTAAAAAAAATATGAATTTGTTATTTGTCATTTGCCTACTGTCATTTGTTAACTGTCATTTGTTAACTGTCATTTTTCAATTGTTATTTCTTAATTGTTATTTGGCATTTGTTAGTTTTGTTTTACTGTGGAAAAAACTGTTCAAAAATTAGAAATTTGTCAATTATTATTTGTCATTTGTTAATTTCTTCTTATGAAATATTCATTGGTCGTTTATCATTTGCATTTTATAATGTATGTGTTCTTGAGTTCTGTAAAGATTATATTAATAATAAAAAGGCGGTTAAATTCCATTCTTCACTGTTTTATGCTTTTTATCATTTGTCGTTTGTCATTAGTAATTTATTATTCTAGTCATTTTTCATTTGTCAATTTTTAACTATCGTCTATCATTTTTTTATTATTTGTGGCTTAGTACTTACAGTCTGTCATTTGTCAAATGCGTTTTTTTGCGTATTTTCATTTGTCATTTGTACTGTCATTTATACTGTCATTTGTACTGTCACTTGACACTGGCAGCTTATAAATTGTTTCAAGCTACTTGTCATTTTCATTATTCAATTACCATTTGTCATAATTCATTTGTCATTTGTTATTTGCCACTTATTAACTATCATCTCGTACTTGTCACCTGACATTTGTTCTTTTAATTTTTTCATATATTGATCGGTCATTTGTCATTAGAAATTTGCTATTTGTCATTTATCTGTTGACACTTGGTACTTATAATCTGTCATTTGTCATTTTATTTTATTTTTTTCTTATTTCCTTTGGTAATTCATGATTTGTTAATCGTTTGATTTGTGATTTGTTATTTGTTGTTTATCATTTATCATTTGTCATTTCTCAGATGTCTCTTGTCGTTGAATATAAATAATTTGATATTTTTTTATATATCACATTTGGTATTTTCAAAATCTTTTTTGTCATGTTCATTTTTTCCCAATTGTCATTTATCACCTGCTACTTAGAACTTGTCACATGTCATTTGTCATTTGACGTTTTCAATTTTACATATTTTCATTGGTCATATGTCAATAATGGTTTGCTATTTAGCATTTGTCATTTGTTAATTGTCACTTGGTTTATTTTTGAATTCGTTATTTGTCATTATTAATTCGCAATTTATCATTTATCATTTGTCACTTGACATTAGCCGTATATCATTTGTTATTTAGTACTCGTCACTTTTTATTTTCATTCTTCATTTGCCATTTGTCATTTGTCATTTGCCATTGGATAACCTGCCATCTGCCTTTTTTAAATTGTGATTTTCTTTTATCGTCTATTGTCTAACATCTGACAAATACCATGTCAAGATAATTCAGCATTTAGTTGTCATTTCCAATTTAATTATTAGTTGTTTATCAATTGTCACTTGTCATTTTCCATTTACCATCTGGTATTAATCGGTTGTCACTTGTCATTTCACATTTACCATTTGGAATTGATTAGTTGACACAGGGCACTTTTTATATAGTATATGTATCAGTAACCTTCATTCAGTGAAATGACTGTCAAATTTTTGTTAGTCTTTTGTCATTTACTGTTTGTCATGTGTCTTTTTTTATTTGTCATTTGTCATTCTTTTACATGTTCTAAGTTTAATAGTAAAACATTAAAGTAGCAGTTTACTCTTTGTGTTCCATTTTCTTGTTTGTATATTCTGTATTTATAAAATTCACGTGTTGCAGGTTTTAAATGAGTACACCTACCAAACCATCACCGATCACCACCCCTTCCCATCCAGCAGTACCAACAGATTTGAGGCGACTAAATGGGAATTTAATTAATTTCACGCCGGGGCGGAGCTAATCGAGTTTGCGACGTGGAAGATGAGAGCGAGGGTGGATTCGGGTAGTAAAAAAAATGTAGATATTTTAGAGCGTAATTTCGGTGCTGCCCACCACTACCACCCCCCTAGTTCGCGCCTCGATTTCTTATTAGGATGAATTTCCTTGCGGGCGTGTAAATGCCGACTGGATTTTTCAATCAATATTGCCCGCGACGTAACGGCATTAGGGCGCAATCAAGGGGGTGCGAACTAGCTGCGACTGTCAATTTCCGGTCAGGCGTCACCGGCGAGCGCCGGACTATTTCCTGCCCGGTTTGCGCACCTGACATTCGAATGTTTCACGTTTCCTGATTGCTTGTTTTAGCAAATTCGATTTCGCCCTCTCTGCAGAAACTCACTTAAACACGTCACAGCTGTTATCAAATTCGATGATAAAAGTAATAGAAACTCTTATCGTCAAATTTGACATTATATATATAGAAATATTAAGGAAAGAATTATGTTAAGATATATAATTTTAATTTGTTGGTGTCGAATTCTATGATTCATATTGTACACAGTAAATAATAAAATTCAGATGGAGTATGTATATAAATCTTTATCATACAAATCTATTTGATAGTGATCCACCCGGTTATTAAATTAATTCCACCCTCCATTAGAGCCAATTACGGAATAAGCCACACTCTGGAATCATGAACGTGGTTTGCTTAATATCAGAAACGTGGCCGAAATAATTCCTTATTGATATTCGCACGCAGATACAGATACCGCACCGTTTATGCCCTTTACGAACAGGCAAAACATTCCCTACATATAATTCATGGATGTTAATAAAAAAATGGTGATGTGGCCATCATAGTACTTTCCCTATATTTTACTCGAAAACTATAAGGTTTACGCAAAAAAGCTATTCTTATGAATTTATTCAGTTTTAAATTCTCTACAATTGTTTGTTACATAATTTTCATATAACTCCAATAGTTTATTAGCAATTGGCAAAAAATTTCAAAAATTTCAATTTTGATTTTTTTTCTCGAATTTTTTCTCGAATTTTATAAAAAATATGTTTTTATAAAACTTGTTCAGTTTTTTATTGCCTATAACTTTTATTTGAAAAGTTTTGTAATATTTTTCATATTAAAAAAATTATCGGAAAAAAACAAAAAACGGCCTCGAGTAAACATCCACTTCCGGTTTATGAATGTTCTCCAAAAGCTTTTCAGTTCCAGTTTTTAGTGATAAAACCTTAAGTTTAAAGTTTCATCTCAATCGGATCATTCGTTTTTGAGATACAGCGCCCACAGACATTTTCACGCACGAAAAAACAATACTTCCCCTATATATACTATATAGGGAAAGTAATAATTTATTAGGTTTTTCTCTGCAACATGTTGAAATTTTATTCAGTTATATATTGACTACTTCTTTGAAAGACCTTTTGCCGTCTTTTGGGCAACATCATAATGCCTCAAAGAACTTCTGAACTCTTACAGTTAAAAGCTGAAGCAACTGCTTTAATAATAATTGTATTTCTTGAATTAGTTTCTCATTTAGCTCGTGGTGAAACATTTTGTAATATAGAAATAATTGTATTGTTTAGTAAACTTTGCACAATTCTTTGACTGGTAGTCAAAGAATTGTGCAAAGATCGAAAAGAAATAGTAGTCGGATAACTAAAGGTGTAATGCGTGTAATGGATGGTCCATCAAATTCCATCCAAGCTTCAGCAACTTCTAGCTGGACACCAAACTTGTATTTGGTCTCCTGTTATCATAGTGCAGCACAACACACTAAATAATTTTTCGATCCTAGCCGCTTTATCTTGATGGCTTCATTCAGTTTCTCCAATTGGTGACAGTACACAGCCTTATTGATGCTTTGGTTCTTTAGTAGCAGATCAAAACCGACAACGCCTTTGTAATCCCACCAAATTGAAGTCATAACCTTCTTCTTACCTTTTTCTTAAACTACAGTAAAAGTAGAGTTGATGTATTTTATACAATCAATATTTCAGCTTATGTTCCAATTTTATAATTATTAATAAATCGTATCAAAGACACATTAACAACTATGTTAAGGTACAAAACCCGCTCAGCGATTACAACGTCTGTGTGGTAATTAGAGCGGAAGATCAATAGAGAACCGCCATAATCTGCGAGCTATCGACGCCCCCGGCCCCGCGTATTTTATTTACGAGTTGACACGTATAGGGACAATCTGCGCCCTCGCCGTAAAAACAAACAAAACTGTCCTCCGGTCGTAAGCCGGGGTGGTGCGCTTAACTGCCACTCTTGCACCCCTAATACATGCACTAGGACACTACACTTGCATGTGTGCACAATCGCCGTTGCAAACATCACGGCACACAAGGCCCTTTCGCCCTCCCCACACACACCCCTCACCATGTTGTTCCAGTTATTTGCCGTAGTAAATAATGTCGTTATTATGCATTGCGCGACCTACAGCCCGATGTTCCGGCTAAATAAACATGGCCGACAACACCGACCCGGAACCGGTTCTTTGTCCTTTTGCGAAAGTCAAACAACTTAATCAAATAAAATATATTCGTCGGAGATAAAATTCTCTCCACGCAGTCGATCCACTTCTTCAGTAATTTTCTTAAGTTATAATATTAATTTTATTTTTACTTTCCCTATATACGAAGTATATATAGGGGAAGTATTGTGTTCGTTATTTTTTTTTAAATTTTTTTTTGCGGAAATATCCGTTTTGAGGTCCCCTGAGTCCATTAAACTAATTTCTGGAAAAATAAATGGTGATGGGGCCATCATCGTACTTTCCCTAAATTTTTTTGGAAAATCATGAGGTTTTCAAAAAAGCGAATTAAATTTTATTTTAAATAATCATTTGTAAACTTTCTAAAAAAGTAGTGAATTAAAAAAAAATTACAAACGAAAAAACTATTGACTATTGAAAAGCGTCAAAGTTCACCTTAGATTTGTTTAAAATAGTTGAAATTATACAAAAAAAAGAAAGAATTCAAAAGTTTAAAATTAGCTTAAATATAGTTTTAACTTTTAATTTAACAGTTCTTAAAAAAAGAAATATTTCTCAAAAAAATTAAAAAAAAATCGTTGAAATAATTTTAAATTTTCAGAAGATATTTAAATTTATTGAAAATAGCAAAAATAAAAAAAACACATAAGCACTTATATCCAGCCTCAATAAATTATACCCTCCTTTTATCTAGCGTACTCTTGACCTACCCTAATAAACTATTAGTTAACCTAGCGTCTATTTCCTCGCTTAAACTACAGCGTACTATTGACCTACCTCAACGTGTAATTTATTTGGGCGAGTTCGATTGGTCATTGCACTGTTTATTGTGGTAGGTCAAAATTATGCTAGTAAGAAAAGTAAGAAAAGAACAGATGAAATTAATGAAATATTAAATACTAAAACAATTGAATTGAAATTTATAAAAAAAAAACAGTTAAAGCAATAAAACAATTAAATGTCATTTCAGTAGAT
Source organism: Ontholestes murinus (assembly GCA_963969525.1). NCBI lineage: Eukaryota > Metazoa > Arthropoda > Insecta > Coleoptera > Staphylinidae > Ontholestes > Ontholestes murinus. The sequence continues at coordinate 6,427,220 of OZ018395.1, read as the reverse complement.
GTCAATTAAAATTGATGAAAAGAAAACAATCGTCAGTTGACGAAAGAGTACAAAAGTCAAATTAAAAATAAAGTTAAATAATTTATCAAAACACTAGAAATTATGTCAAATTAAAAACTTTTGAAAATAAATATTAAATTAAATGACAATTAATTAGTAATCAGTAAAAAATTAAAGTTTAGAAACTACAAAAAAATATTAAAAGTTAAAATTTTATGAAGCCATAAAAATAGTAAAAAGGAGTTAATCTAATCCATGCGAAATAAAACAAAAGAAGTAAGTAATGAGTTTAATTTCGTTTTAAAATAATTGAAAATTAACATAAACAAAAATTAAATATTTGTCAACAAAAGAACGTTAGGAAGAAAAATATTGGCAGTTAAAAAACAAGTGACCTAAAAGCAATTGACGATCAATTAAATCTTGATGAATAAAAACAATTAAAAATACTTAAAATTGCCAAAAAAATATATTAAAAGCTTCTAAAAGACACAGTTGGCAGTTCCTAAAAACAATTGACGATCAATTAAAGTGTGCCGAACGAAAACAGTTGACGATTAATAAAAATAGTTAAAATTGGAAAAAAATATATAAGAAACTTGTAAGAAAAAACAATTGATTGTCCCTGAAAACAATTGACGAATAATTAAAGCTCGGCGAATAAATAATATAGTTAAAATGTCTTACGAAAATATATTAGACTTTAGACAAAAAACAATTGATGGTCAATTAAATCCTGACGAATGAAAATTATTGGAAATTGATAAAAATAGTTATAATTACTAAAAAATATATTAGAAACTTGTAAAAAAACAATTGATGATCAATTAAATCTTGACGAACGAAAACAGTTGAAATTTTTTTAAATTAGTTAAAATATATTAGAAACTTTCAAAAGATAATAATAGTAATAGTCTTTATTTCTATTTTAAATTACAATAAGTACAATAAGAAAGAAAGTGCGTCACAATTAAGAAAAAATACAAGGAAAATAAAATCATATAGTTGGCAATCCCTAAAAACAATTGACAATCAATTAAATCCTGACGAATGAAAGCTATTGAAAATTGATAAAAATAGTTAAAATTACTAAAAAAAAAATATTAGAAACAATTGACAGTCCCCAAAAACAAACGACGATCAATTAAAGCTCGACAAACGATAACAATTGTAAATTAGAAAAAGTAGTTTAAATTATTGGAGGTGAAAGTAAAAAATAAAAATTGATATTTGTTAAAATTAAAAAATATTTTATCACGGTTACTTACATTAAATGCCATATTAATTTTTTTTTAAATGGATTGAAAATGAATAAAATCAGTTGAACATTAGCGAAAACAATTGAAAATTTTTATTAAAAAACGATTATATTAAAAAAAAAACGTGCTAAAACAATTGTGTGTTTCTATAGATAACAATTGAAAACGTTAAAAATGATATAGTGATTGTCAACGAACGTTTTTCAATTTCAAAAAGCAATAAACGATTGATAAAATCAGTTAAATCAGCTAAATAAATAAACAAATAAGTTATAAATAAAAAAATAAAGTAATTGTTTGTTTGTATCAACGAAAAAATTCAACGTGTTAAAAACACAAAATTAAGTGAATTTTCTGAAATTGTTAAGATAAAACAATTGACAAACGATGAACGCAGTTGGTCACTGTCAAAAAAATGACGAACGCAAATTATTGAAAATTATAACAAACAATAAAACAGTTGAATGCCATTTAAGATAAGAATTTTTTAATTGACAAAAAGTAACATCGGCTGACGAAAGAAAACAAATCATTAAAAAAAGTAAAATTTGAAAACAAAACTGCTAAAATAATATTAAAACATTAGAAAACCGTTTAATCTAAAATTTTGTCGAATATTTAAAAATGAAATAAATTTGTAATAAAAAAAATGTGATTAACTGAGAATTTTTGTTTTTTAATCATAATAAAAATTATAAATTGCAAAAAAAAACAATTGAAAACATTAAATAAAACCATTTTTAATTTCGATCGATAAAATCATTAAAAATATTTTCGAAAAACTTGATGAACGAAAATAATTGAAACAGTGAAGGCATTAAAACATTAAATAATTGTTTGCTTAGATAAAGGAAAACATCATCATCATTTGACATTGTTGAAAACACAAAAATAATTGAATGTTATAAAATTGTTGGAAAATTGAAGAGAAACAACAATCGACAAAAGATAAAACCAGTTGGATATTGACAAAAAAATAACGAACGAAAACAATTGAAAGCAAATTGTGATGTGGCCATGAAGTTTACGAAAAAGGGCTATTCTAAACAATTTGCTCAATTTTGGATTTTGTAATTATATTGCAACCATACTCATGACCTATCACAATTATATATTATTCTGGAGTACAAGTGAAAAAAATTAATAAATTAAGCATTAACTTAACGATTATTTTTTTAAATAAATATGTTGATAATAAACACAATAAAATATATTTGTTGTATGAAAATTGATGGAATGAAAATTAAAATTATGTTGGTATGACTTGAAATGTTTCGGGTCAACAAAAAAACGCCTTGAGTAAACACCCACTTCCGGTTTATGAATGTTTACCAAAAGCTTTTCTGTTCCAGTTTTTAACGATAAAACCTTACGTTTAAAATTTTGTGCAATTTCTTAAGATATCTAACCGTAATTTTGCATCAATTTCTATGTCAGATTTCAAGTATTTTAACACATTTTGCTTTATATTTTCCAAATCACAGGAATGTATTTCTTAAATTGCAAGATTTTCTTTTCAGAGTTTTTCAAATACTCTAGAATTTGCTCCAAATTTAGTTAGGATTTCTAGAATTTTCCAGAAATGTATCCTTCTGATTTTTAGAACTTTTCAGCAATTTGTCTTCAATTTTTCTAGTTTCAGGATTTTTTAAAGTATTTTTCCCATTTGTAAAGAACTCTATATATTTTTTGCTTTATGTCATCTAAATTTTTCAACAATGCAAAATTTTGCAACAATTTTTCTTTAATTTAATGAGAAATCATAACAAATTTTTTACTAATTTTTTCTCAGATAGAACTGTTTTTAAGTGTTCTAAAATTTTTCTGTTATTATCTGCATTTTTCAAGAATGTATATTTTTGGTAATTTTAGAATTTTGCGTATTTAAATTTTGTGAGAAATCTCTACTTTTAGAATTTTGTATATTCCTTATATTTTAAACATTCTTTTTGCTTTTTATGTTATTTGATATTTTAAAATATACCGTTTCTAAATTTAACTTTTATTTTTAGAATCTTTTTGGACTTTTCAAAGATTCAACACTCCTACACTAATTTTGCTTATAAATTTCTGGAGTGTTTGAGCAAGTTTGCTATCATTTTATATATTTCTTTACTATTTTTTTATAAACTTATTATTATTATTTTAAATTGCAAACATTTTCTTTAAAATGTAATTTGTTTTATCAAGTTTTCTGTAATTTAAGAATTAAGGAATTTCCTAATTGTTTTATAATTTTTTAGCTTTACATTTGTGTAATTTACATTTTCTAAATTTTCCAGAATGTCCCTTCTAGAGATTTTGTTTCACATTTTATGCAAGCTATGGTATAAGGCTTGCATAAAATGTGGAATAAAAACTCTAGAAGGGACATTCAGAAAAATTTTGAAAAAAAAAAATTATTTATGCTTTCTCTTTGAGACTGTTGAAAGGGCTTTAAAATTATAAAAATAAAGATTGAAGGCAGCCAAATTATGAGATAATAGATGGTTTTAAATTTAATTTTCTAAAATGTCCCTTCTAAATCTTAAAAATTCCTAGAATATGTCCTTAACTTTTTTTGGGATTTATAGAATTTTCGAGAAAATTTTCTTTCAATTATAACATGTTATTTTTATTTTTTGAGATCTTTTTTTCATACTTTTCTTTCAGAGATTTTAAATTGTTTCCTCTAATTTTTGATATCTTTTATTTCATACTGTTTTTTCAGAGATTTTAAATTTTTTCCTCTAATTTTTGGTATTTTTACCTGAATTTATCTACCGATTTTGTAAGAATTTTTTTCTTATTTTATAAGAACTATTCTCTAATTTTTCTGGAATTCCAACAAAAATCGACACATCATTCTCCTCAGTGTTGCTTTTATTCCTTTCCAATTTGTAATTTTTACATCTTACTCCTCATATCTGGAACTATCATATCAGTGGCTTGTTTTTATTAGTAGAATCAATTTCTAGATTTCATACTATTTCCTAATTTTTCTATTGAATTCTACATAACTTTTAAAGAATATCTTTTCTAAATTGTTTGCTTTTCTTTTGAATTTCTAAAATATTGTAGCATTTTTCTTTAAAATTTTTTAAGAGGTTCAACAATCTTACGTGATTGTTTTAAGAATTTCTAGAATTTAAAGCAATTTTTCTTTTCTTAAAATTGCTTTAAATTCTAGAAATTTTTAAAACAATCATGTAATCAACAATCTTACATGAAAAATTTTTTAAAGAAAAATGCTACAATATTTTAGAAATTCAAAAGAAAAACTAACAATTTATTTACCATTTTTTAACAATTTATCACCATGTTTTGATTTATCTTATGGGAATTTTGTAAAAAATTCTAAAGGACAATAAATTACTAAACATTTTTATTAGTAATACTTTCATTGTAGAAATTAAATTGAATTTTAATTTTGTGAATATTCTCAAAAACCTCTTTAAAAATGTAAGGATTTTCTTTCAGTTCTTCAAACAACTTTTTTTCTGGACTTTAAGATTTTTCGGAAGCTATTTTTCAATTTTTTCGAAAATTTATCATCATTTCCAAATTATCTAATCAGAATTTTTGGGAATTTCATTTTTAAGGATTCTCGAACTTTTTTCCATGAGTTTTTTATTTTTTTCTTCCATACAATTCTAACGTTTCTATTGAAATCTAAATGAATTTTTAATTTTAAATTCTCAGAGTTTTCTTGAAGTTTCTCTTTCGGGTTTATAAAATGTTTCAGAATATTTTTATAAGATTAGAAGTTTTTTTTCGAAATTTTTAGAATTTTCCACATATTTTTCTGAGAAATCGTATCATCATATTTTTTGTATTATTTCTTTAATTAATTTTGTTTCCTTTCCAGATTATTACAATATTATAGCTTTTTTTCCAGATTTCTTCTAATAACTGTTCATAAATATTTCTGCACTTTTTCTTATCGAGAATTTATCAATATTTCGTCCATTATATTTTCGGAGTTATTTTTATTTTCGTAGTTTTACAGAATGTTTTTAAATCTAGTATCTCTAGCAAATTTTTCTTTAAAATTTTAAGAATTTTTTCTAAATTGTAAGGTGTTATTTTCAGTAATGATACTTTCCAATTAACTTTTTTTCTGTAATTTTCAAATTTTGTAATTAAAGTTATTGCAAACCGCGAGGCGATCAACAATTAAAGTTATGCATATGTAGGGTGGGTGGGTGGCCTCTAACCCACCCTCCTATCAGTAAAACACGAGCGAGGGTTTTAATTGAAAGTTGTAAAACGTAAATAAATATAACATAAATTTAATAGATTTATTCGAAGAAATTTTGAAATTTTCAATGTTTTCTTTGAAATAAAAATTTAAGAGAATGAAAAAATTGAACTAATTTTATTAAAAGATTATGAAATACATGTTTTAAAAAAATTCAGTTTTTAACTTGCGGGGGAAAAAAATTAATAATTTTGACATTTTTTTCCTTTGAACAAAATAAATGAAAACAAATAATTGTAAAATATAGGGAAAGTTCTATGACGGCCATATCACCATTTTTGGTCTATATTTTTAAGTTAATCTGAAAATTGACAGATGACAAATGACAGATGACCGATGACGGAGGACAGATGACAGATGATAAATGACAGGTGGTCTATATTTGTAGGTTATTCTGATAATTGACAGATAACAAACGACTGATGACAAATGATGGACGACATGACATAATAAATGACAGATGATTGATGACAGATGACAGATAACAAATGACAGACGACATATGACAAATTACAGATGACAGATGATAGGTGGTCTATATGTGCAAGTTATTCTGAAAATTGACAGATTGATGACAAATTGATGACAGACTGATGACAAATGACAGATGAGAGATGACGGATAATAAATTACAGATGACAGATGACAGATGACAGATAATAAATGACAGATGACAGTTGGTCTAAATTTGTAGGTTATTGTAAAAATTGACGTATGACAGACTGATAACAAATGACACATGAGAGATGACAGATAACAAATGACAGATGATAAGTGACACATCATATACATTGCCTGATATATTTAAATTACAGTCGGAGACTAAAATACTCCTAAGTTAAGCTCAATTTATCGATCCTCGACTTCGCTTAGTCTATGAAATCCAAAATACTTCGAAACCAGTCCGTGGCTGTTATTGACACCTAACAATAAATTCAGTTTTTTTTTCATTTAAATTACGTTTGATACATTTTTCTATTCATTTTCTTTGCGTACACTTTTTTGATTTTACGTTCTCTACACCATAAACCTGTTTGATTTTACATTCTTTATTACACCATAAATCCTGTTTGAGGCTAGTTGAAGAATAAATGGTCGAGGCTAATTACCACCCACCGGAAAACGGTGCGCCGCCGCCGGTTGTTAATTTCTGGAGTAAATTACAACTGCTGCTGCTAAGTTCGAGGAGACGAATTATCCTGAAACCATCATTTGTCTTTTAAAAGTAGGTGGGAAAAAAATGCGAAGAGTAATGGTCCGTGGATTTGCAGCTTTGAAGATTTATAATAGTATTTCGCGTTAATTTTTTCGGTCGGACCGGGCCCGACGCTGCGGAATTGATATTTTTTTTTTGGCTGTTCGTAGTTTAAAGTGAAAAGAAAACGCGGTAGGTTTTATCTGTTAATGTTCTAGGCGTAAATTATTAAACGCACAAAAAAATATTTCCATATCTCTAATCAATACATTTTTAGCTCTTAAAAATATAATTCAATGTTAGTATTTTTGTAAAATATTTTTTACTATATTTCTAGTTTATATACAAAAACAAAGCATTTAATTTATTATTAATAATAATGTTGATCATAATATAGACACAAAAGTACATTTGTGAAATGAGAAATTCAGATTCAAATTGAGGTCAAAATTATACTGTTAATTAGTGATTATGATTTAAATTTTTCTCGAAAATTCTTATGTAATTAACTATTTCCTTTTAATATTCTGACATAAATTAAATTAAGTAATACAGAGCCTCTCAAAAAAGTATTTACATTTCTTTCGCTTCCTTTGTGAAGGCAACAAATCTGAGAGGCATGATGGATATATTGGTTAACGCCAAGCGTTTTAAAATGGGTAGAGTTAAAGTTAAAGTAAAGTAGGGTGTGTAGCTGTCCACAATCCCACATTACAATCAATGAAACATACGCAAGGGTTTTAATTAATAATTCGATGACATTTACATATGGTTAATAAGATGCACTACATATTATACTTTAAATTACATAATAAACACGCTGTGTGGTCCATTGATTGGATGGTGGGATAGAGGCCACCCACCCACCCTACAAAGTAACATTATTGAGAACCTAAAATAGTGGAATATAAATTAAACACTAAAAATATATATTAAAAATTATAAATTATTAGGTTTTACATTGTTGATAATAAAGCATATTAAATATAGCCTTTTTGATTGTATCTTTGCAACGAACACAATTTAAGAACTCAGCAATTGTGTATTGAAATGATCTTTCAAACAGGGCTGTTTTATGTGCTGGATGTGCTTTTCAAATAAATATAAATGTTCTCTGGAAGTGACAATGTCATAAAACAAACAATATCTTTGCAAAATATGACGATTATTCATATTCAACCATTTTAAATCACATATTTTATGCGAGATTCTCTCATATTTTCTGATTCGAAAGATTAGTCTTGAACAGGAATTTTGCACCCGCTGAATTTTTGATTTTGTTTGCGTATCTAAGCATGGGTGTATTAAGGATGAGCAAAATGTAAATTGCGATAGTACAGTTGCATTACAGAGAATAACTTTTGTTTGTTTAGTGATGAATTCTCTATTTTGATAAATAAGTCGCATTTTCTTTTTGCTCCAAATAGAAGATACTGGGACTTTAAGGGAATTAAGTGGAGACTGTGAAACTTAGATTCTTCGAATATTAAATTTAAATCTTGATTAATCATGTCTAGTCCATCGTAAACATGTTTTGGCTGAAAAGACAAATACAATTGTGTATCATCTGCATACATATGGTATTTACAATGTCGTAGGTGCATCACAATTTGTGAAGAGTATATGGTAAACCAAACAGGACCTAAAATAGATCCCTGGGGTATATTTGAAAATATTGAACCTAGTTTGACCGTCTCTTTCCGAAACGTTAAATAATGTTAAAGGAATTGGTAGCGGATTGGTCGAGCCCAATGTAGTGAGGTATAGATAACAGAACCTTATGATCTAGGTTACCAAAGCCTTTACTATAGTCTAGGTAACTAGGCTTTCATCAGTTGCGCTTACAATATATCATCCATCAAATTAAGAAGTTCTGACCTTGTCTGAAACCGGACTGAAATTTAGGCAGAATACTATATTTTGATAAATGATATTTTAACTGATTATTCATAATGATTTCTAAAACTTTAGAGAGTACAGGGAAAATACTGATGGATCGTCATCTAAGATCCATCATAACTTAATTGGATATTTATTCTTAGGTAAGGGAATAATTAAATACTTCGTCCAAGCACTTGGAAATATGCTTTCTAATAGTAATAGTAATAGTAATAATAATAGTAATTTATTTGCCCAACAGAAACCAGTTACAGGACAAAAAATATAAATGTAAAATAATTCATGACAAACATAAATAAAAAATTTAAATACAGTAAATAAATCAATTATTCTTAAGATTAACATATAATACAACATTTAATTCAATACAAAACTAAAAATGTTAGAACTAAATTGTAAAATTACGGATGAGTTGTTTGGATTCTTTATAATTACTAAACACATCACAATTGGAATTTGTTAAGATCATATTAGCATTATTTAACATATAATGTATGGGAGCATTATGCATTATAGTTGAGTGATGATTTGTGTTATAAAACAATGAATGGGAGCGAAAGTTGTGAGTTGGAACACGGAAATTTATTTTTGATAAAATATAAGGAGAATCAATTTCGTTATGTATTATTTTTAAAATATATAAAGTTCTGTTTCGTATACGTCTAGTTTCAAGACTACTGTCCCCATTCATTGAGAGTAGCTCGCTATGTTCCATGTTTCTAAGAGGATATGTACCCATTTTAAGTTTATAAATATATTTTAAGAAACGTCTTTGTACATTCTCGAGAAGCTTTTTATGGCACTCATAATAAGAATGCCAAATGATAGCAGCATACTCAAGTTTCGATCTAACTAGAGAGTGATATAAAATGGTAATGGCCTCAGGATTCGAGAATTCTCTGCAGTTACGTAAAATAAATCCTAGGGTCTTAGAGGCCTGTGCACATACTATATCTATATGTGACGTAAAATTGAGTTTGGAATCAAACGTTATACCAAGGTCTTTTATTTCGTAAGTCCTTTCTAGCACTGTGCCATTGATGTAATAGTCGTTGATTAAATAGTTCAGTTTGCGTGTGTAAGACACAATTTTGCACTTACTTTCATTAAGTTTTAGATAATTTAACGAACACCACATCTGAATACGGTCTAGGTTTTGCTGTAGTGTGGCTACATCATTTTGATATTTGAAGGTATTGAAAATTTTTAGATCATCTGCATATGCAAGCACATCACAAGTTATTGATTCTAGTAGGTCATTTATGTACAAACACAAACAATAATGGGCCTAAATTCGAACCTTGGGGAACCCCAGAGGAGACATGAATTATATGAGATTTGAAGCCATTACATTTAACATATTGATACCTGTGAAGTAAGTATGATTGATAGAATGCAATAACATTATTTGAAAGTCCAAAAGCACATAATTTCGCCAAGAGCACTGTATGACTGATAGAATCAAATGCCTTTGATAAATCCAAATAGGCAACATCTACTTGATTATGGGAATCAATAGCTTCACTAATAAATTGAGTAATATGCACTAGATTTGATACAGTGGATCTTTGGTACATAAATCCATGTTGAATTTCTGAAATACAAGGCCTTATGTTTCTATAGATATTAGAGTAAATAAGCTGCTCGAAGACTTTAGCAAAGTTGTTTAATATTGTAACAGCTCGGTAGTTCTTTACATTTGTTCTATCTCCGCTTTTATGTATAGGACAAACTTTACCTTTTTCCAAATAGTGGGAAAAGAGGCTGTATTTAAAGACAGATTATATAATATAGTTAAAGGACGTGCAAATACATGAGCACAATCCCTAATAAAATAACTTGGAAGTTGATCCTCGCCAGCTGTTTTAGAATTTTTCAAATTTTTTAGGCACTCTAATAACTCATTCTCCGCTAGGTCTGATATTTCTATTTGAGGACGGCTCACAAACGTATTATTAAAGTTAAAATTAAAATGTTTTTGATTCTTATATGTTTCTGAGAAAAAAATAGCAAATTCAATTCGTCTTGGGATCATTATTATTATTATGACAGAATCGATTTACCTATAAATTGCAAAACTAATTCTTCAAAAATTAATAGAATAGAATCGGCAGACATATCAGGGGGGAAATAAACTACCAAAATATAAAAATTAAATGAGTTCAATTTACATTTACAGCATACTATATCCGCTAAGTGATCAATTGATGTAATATGTTTTATATCTACAGGTTCTATCAGTATATATGAACGTACAGCTAACAGTGTACCACCACCCGTTCTTCGGTGGGTGGCAGTACGATTTCTATCACAACGCATTACATTATAGTTATCAATAAATAATTCCGAACTATTCACATCTTCTGTAAGCCAGGTTTCAGTAAATGCAATAACGTCATAGTGTGAAGTGGAAGTTGACGAATATACTGAGTTTATTTTTGTTCGCAAACCACGTGTGTTTTGGTAGTAGAAGTTCAAGGAATAATTATCATGATTACTATTGGGCGGATTTAGTTTTCCTGTTCTAATAAGCAGGTCTTAATTATATTTGCAATAAATGGTAATATTAATGGACAGCTCATTTTAATAATATTTATATCTAGTCCAGCACTTCCTCGATAATCAGTAGAACCCACTGTGTTGTTACTCTATGAAATGACTTCCGTTAATAAATAAATTATTTTGTATTTTTAAAACATAATGTTTCAGATTAATCATTTGTAATTCGATTTTATGGCATCGAATTATTAACTAAAACCCTACATATATACTTTAACTTAAACTACTGATCGCCGTTTATTTTACAGTGAAACAAAAATTAACTATCAGTGTTATTCTAAAAATATTAAATACAAGTCCTAATTACGGTTAACAGGAAATAAATATATTGTGTAGGTGGTAGGTCCTATATTTATTTTCAATTTGAAACATATTTTTAACTTGAAATAAATTCGGCCTTTTTATGCTTTTGTTCATACAAACAATTTTGTCGTTAATTTCCCTGCAAACGCAACGGTGATGCTCTTGATTTAATATTGTTAATAATTTTGTTATTATCCGTAGTCTCGACAAGTGAAATTTTAAACCGTGAAGAAAATTCAGTAAAAGTGTTTTTTTATAATAATTTATAATATCGCTAGTAGAACTTGATAATGGTATTGACTTAAGAAAATAATCGTTAATAATGTTTGGGTCTCCAAGTGTTGTGGGAATTTTATTAAAGTTATCATTATTTGGTACGTTATTTAATGATTTTAGTTCTCACAGATTTGCAGAATGTATTTTGTGTTGAATATATGCCATCTTTTCGGTTTTTACTGCAATATTAGTGTAATTGCGAAGCGATTTATTATAATTCCAAGTAAATGGATATTTTGTTTTGTTAAACAGTAGCTGGCTTATACTATTACGGATAGTTAACGAAAGAAAATTATTTTCTAACCGCTCTTGATACTTACATTTTTAATTACTAACTTTATTTGCTACTTCAATTACCGAAACTTTGTCACATTCAATAAGTTTTATAGCATTTTGGAAAAGTACTGTTGATTGTGTACAAACTCTAGCCGGTTTTGTTAAGATTCTTTTTCAAAAAACTCTTCTAAAATTCTAGAACATTTATCCTATGATAGAAAGTAGGATTTCAAAGGATCGTATATTTTTAAAATTCTTTCGACAGCTGGCAAAAAAGCTAACCATCGCGTTTTACTGTATTCAAGAATTTTTTGATATTCAACTTCAGTTTTACAAAACTCTTGCAACAAGTCAGCAGCTGGTTGAATGGCGTTATGTATTATGTGCGCTGCACAATCAACACTAGTAATTTTTTGGTTAAGGTTTTTGTATAATTTATAAAAAATATTATTTGTAACAGTTCTCGCATTTCCTCTAAAATTTGCGTTTGTCTCGTTTGCAAAATACGCAATCATTTTATGTTTTAAATTGTTTTGTTTCTAAAATATTAATAATGGAACTGAAAATTATTAGAAGTTTGGCTGGGCAAAGAAATGAAGTCTAAAATTTTAATTTTTATCATTATATTATCAAAAAATCTATTAATGGTTGGAAATATCTTTATTTTATTTCCATATATTCTGACGCATCTAATAATAAAGATTTAGATGCGTCAAAATATATGGAAATAAAACTCTTTTTCTAAGTTTTTGTTCAATTTCGAAAATGCATATGTAGAAAATAGGATTTAGTTCTAGCACAGGCAAATTTTCTGTTGAACAATTTTCTAAAAACATGCGATGTACAGTCCATAGATCTGAAGAAATGATTGTGATTAATAGCATGAACAGGCATAAGCCCTTCTGCTTATGTTATTTTCTTTTCTACGTTTTCATAAAAAAAAACTCTTGTATTTTGGAGAGAGATGAGATGATTTTATTTTCAAAATAAAAATTAATTGGACTGGATGATAGGCTAATCGTTTGCTTAGTTAGATATTTAAATTGTAGGTTCCAACAGGTTAATATCAATAATATGTTTGTCTTCATAGATCAATATTAGATCGAGTGATCCTCAAGGTTCACTTTAAGCACCACTTTGATTAATTTATTTATCCCGCTTTAATGTGTTATTTGATGAATATAGAGAATAAGATCAGAAATAATATTTTCGAGGAACACGCCGGTGGTGGCGCATTGGTTACGGTCCCGAACTGACGTGCAGCAACGTTGATTCGGGTCAGTAGTCGGATGGGTGACCGGTACCATTCACCATTGGGATACAATTAATGGTGCTTTAGAGTGACGGGGGCGATCCTTTGAAGTAACAAGCTCATTTACACACACACAAATACACAAAAATGACACATGGCGGAAGGACCACGTGGTCGATAGCCTAACACTACTACTACTACTACTATTTTCGAGGATTAAACACTAGTTTTTACGTGGTATATTAGACTTTGAAACGTGGGAATTTTTTTCGGATATTGATATCCTCATTTCTAGATAGATTAGTTTGTTTGTAGTAATTAATATAAAATCTGATTTTTCTTCTCGCTTTCTTATAAACACTTATAAATTTTTCTATAATTTCGTCTTCTAGTAGTTGTTGAATTTAGGCTCCTAAGGCATACTCTTGGAAGAAGTCTGCTAGGTAGCTTGGCAAATAAAGTACATGCAACTAAATATCTAAAGAATTTCTTAGTGGTTTAATTCAATCGAATATCTAAATTTTTCCGAGGAAGTGATTTATTGCTTATTTCCTAGATGAGTTCAATTCTTCTACTTCCTCTGCTTCTCTCAGGTGGATACTTCTAAATCCTGTAAAGTGAGATTTAAATTTCAACGCAAATCAAAATGCGTTGAAATTTACATCTCACTTTACAGAATTTAAACAAATTCGCCTTCTCAATAACATTCTAGAACATGAAGTAGAAATTATCAAATGATAAATAGAAAAAAATTGAAACAATTCTGAAGTAATACCTGAAGAGGTGTTGTCAGATATTCTGATGTAGTTAATATAAAGACAAAAATTTCCTTTATCTAAAAGTAGGTCTAATAGATTGACTCTATTAAAAATTCTTGACTAGGTTAAAAACTAAGAGTGCAGAGCATATTTACAGACTAAATCACAATCTAGAATTAATCTGACCAGAAGATTAAGATGATGCAGAAAACAATTCTATATATAAGAGTTTAGTGATATCTATTTTAATTCTAATTAATTTCCTACGATTAGTAGTAGTTGCAGCCTTCAACAAAATCAATAGAAACTTACAAGATTTTAAAATTATCGTAAAGAATATAAAGTTCAAGGATGTGAAACGATAGCGACGAGTTTCAATAGATGGCACTAATTTATTAATATATATCTGAAATTGTACATTGAAAAATGGTAATTTTTACACATGCTTGATATATAGTTTAAACATGCGTTGTAACAAATGACTGAAATGTTGATACAAGTTAAAACAAATGAAGAAAGTGGTGTTGTTTTTATGGGACTTGTTGCTCTATAATTTGTCTGTGTGAGTGTGTATATGTGTGTTTCCGTACACACCCTAACACTGTTTATTGCTGCATTTTATTTCCCTTCGATTGCGCCAGTGGCGAGGGTGAATACTTCCTAGTCACGATGATGGCCCGTTTTATATCCCCTTGCAAATCGTTATCAGTTTAGGTAACTGTTTCATTCATCGCATTAAATAACTATTAGTTATATTTGAAGTCGAAATAAAATTTTAATGTGGATGTAAAATATTGTTTCAAAGTGTTTTTAAATATAAATAAATATAAGGATTCAAAAACTATGTAGAAAAGTAGTTTAAGGTAGTTTTTTTGGAAATAAAACCTTAATATTTATTAATATATATTAGTTATTGACTTTGGAGGCTTCTCCTTCGTTATACATTATTCTTCACAAATAAAAAACTTTTTAACTTTGTCTGTCGAAACTATAGTCAGTTTTTTATTTGTGAATATATACTAGTTTTTATATTAATAAACGTGTACTATTCGCACGGTGCTCTTATTTAATTAATTTTATTTAAATCGAATAAATATATCGAACTGAATGCACATACGTTACGTTTATTATTGCCGTTTCGCGAAATTTTATCTCCGGCGGCATTTCCCAAATGAGAAGTTAGGCGGTGAATAAATGTGACGTGTGAAGGGAACAAAGGGAAAGTTCGCGCAGGCGACGAGGGAAGGGTGGAGAGATAGCGTCGGAGGCGTCTAAAGTAAAACGAACCATTAGGATTAGGTGGTAAAGAAATATAGATACAACTCTACCTCCGCCTCTTCTCTCTCTCTCCCACAGGAGGAATTTTTACCCGCGGCTGTCATTGAAAAACTCCCCTGAAATTTATCTTTCATGAATCACTGGAATTGTACATTATATCCCACATTGCGTTCCATATTTCACAGCCACTTCGCGGCCCGACCTGGGCACGCTCCATCTCTCTCTCTCTCTCTCTCTCTCTCTCTCTCTCTCTCTCTCACTCACACTCTCGTTGAAATTTAATTTAGACGATGATTAAATTATACACGTGTTTCTAAATTAACTGCACACGAGATGAGTACATTACAGTTTTTTTCAGCAACTTACACCATAAACGTGTTTGTTGTTTTATATAATTGAGAAATCAACGTTGTTAAATATTTTAAAATACAGGGTGTTTCAAAAAAAAGTTTATAATATATTTAGTAGAGTTATTAAAAAAAAAGCACAATCCATCAGAAATGCCTTTATTATTTAATAAAGAGGATTATTGCGACCGTTACTACTTGGTAATCCATACTTAGTGGCCACCCACCCACCCTACATATATACTTTAACTTTAGCCACTGATCGCCGTTTATTTTGCAGTGAAACAAAAATTAACCATCAGTGTGGTTACAAAAAAGATTAAACACAAATCTTAATTATGGTTCAAAGAAAATAAATTTATTGGGTGGGTTCTAAATCAATTCTTAATTAGGAAATCAGACACTAACAATAATTTTTCTTTCAATAAATTCTACTTTCTTATGTTTATGTTTATGTTTATGTTTATTAGACTTTAGCTTATACTAACAATTTCGTTGTTAATTTCTGTGCAAACGAATCGACGATCAGTGACTGAAGATTAAGCGCATATGTAGGGTGGGTGGGTGGCCTCTATCCCACCCTCTAACCATTAGAACATACTACAGGGTTTGTGTTGTAATTTTTATCTATAATAAACAATTTATCTTAATAAAGTGTGATACAAACCTAGTTTAAAGTGGTGTTAATTAATATTCAACATGAATAACGAAGTAGATGCCTTCAAAATAAATAACAATTTATCTGATTATAAACATTTAGTTTGATTCCATAGCATAGAATTATTAATTAACACCCTCGCGTCTGCTTTACTGATTGAATAGCGGGTTAGAGACCACCCACCCATCTAACATGTACACTATAACATTAAGTACTGATCCCAATATTGCAGTTAAATAAGTAATGAAATCATCGGTGTGGTTACAAAAATTAAAAAACAAAGCCGCAGTTAATGTTTAAAAAAATATATATAGATTGAGTATATAGTTTGCAACCCTCTTTTTAATTAAGATAACCCACCCAGCATAATTTTTTTATCAACAGTAAATTCTGCGTTTTTGAGTTTTTACACTCATCAACAATTTTGTCGTTATTTATTCTGCAAATGTAACGGGTGGTGGGTGGGTGGTCTCTATGCCACCCTCTAATCAAGAAAACATACTTCAGAGTTTATTTTTTATTTTTAAAAAATAATTAGAATTGTTTCAGATTAATCATATGTAATTCGATTTTATTATTATATATATTATTTTATTAATAAAGATCCTCGCTTATAATAACAATAATAATAATTTTTATTTTTCTCTAAATAAATTAAAAATTTAAATCTTAAATTATAAACAATGTCTAAAAAAACATATAACGCATAATAAAAAAAAGCAAATAATATAAAAAAAATGGTGATGTGGTCATCATAGTACTTTCCCTATATTTTACTCGAAAACTATGCGGTTTATGCAAAACGGTTATTTCTAATAATTTATTCAATTTTGAATGCTCTACAATTATTTGTTATATAACATTCATGTTGCTTCAATAGTTTATTAGCAATTGGCAAAAAATGTCAAAAATTTCAATTTTTATTTTTTTTCTCGAAAGTTAAGAATTTTATGAAAAATATATTTTAACAAAATTTATTCAGTTTCTCATTTTCTTCAACTTTTGTTTAAAAAGTTTTGTAATATTTTTCATATTAAAAAAAATATCGGAAAAAAACAAAAAACGCCTCTAGTAAACCGGTTTATGAATATTTACCAAAAGCTTTTCAGTTCCAGTTTTTAACGATAAAACCTTACGTTTAAAGTTTCATCTCAATCGGATCAGTCGTTTTTGAGATACAGCACCCACGGATAGACAGACAGACAGACAGACGAACAGACAGACACACACACAGACACAATTTTTTTTTTTTCCAGAAATTAGTTTAATGGACTCAGGGAACCTCAAAACGGATATTTTTCAAAAAAAATCACGATCACAATACTTCCCCTATATACTTCGTATATAGGGAAAGTAAAAATGAGGAAAATAATAAGATACAATTGAAATGAGTGTCGAAACAGTCTCTGTTCTTCCATTATATTTTAAGTACATAAAAACTTTGCAATAAATACTCAACCAGCTAGTAGAAAAAGGTGTAATAAATTGTGCAGATATCATAAATCACGTAAAAAATTCTATTGTAACTGTATAGATTATTTAGAAGAGTGAATGGTACATTACAATAATATTGAACATTTTCATTCGGTTACATTAAAACAAGAAATTAATTGGAATGATGTGTAAAAATCATTCAATTATGTTACTTAAAACTTCCCATATATTATCTAATATTTTTATCATTATTAGAATAAATATACTGATAAGGAAAAGGTTAAATTACAATAGAGAATAAATGGTTAGAAATATTTCATGATTTTGAAACAAAACCTTATAATGCAATAAAAATTGTGGAATACGTGTTGTTCTTAACAGGAATTAATGCTGCGACTGAACGCGCTTTTTCTGTGGTAAAAAAAGTGTGTACTTCAGAAAAATCACAATAAGTTTTGAAACTTTAAAAGCCATTTTATGTGGAAAATACAATTTAACAATAAAAATGTTAATTTTTGTATTTCAATTTTAACCTGACCAATGTATCTGTACTCGTGTATGGTAAACACATAATAAATATTGTATTGTATGTCAAAGAAGAAAATAGATACATAATTTTTCTCAATGTATGAAATTTGTAAATTGTACTTATGAAGAAATTAAAAAAATATATTGCAATACTATTTTTCCGTTCTATGCAGATTGGAGGCAACACGAGCCGAAGGTCGTCATCATTTGTAACGTTCCAGAAGAGAGCCCGAGGATAGATCCTCTCCTGTCTCCTCTTCACCTCCGCTTGGAGGGACAGCTAACTCTCCAGTATCCACTAGCCAGAGCATTCAGAATTGTAAGCAAGGGTACCGTGTTGAAAGCATTTTTGATTTCCAACACTACCCCCAAACAACACCTCTTCTGGCGTAGCCGTCCAGCATTAGCTTCGCCAGCTAGCTTCCCCAGCTCTACGGTGGAGCTGCTCTTCCTAAACCCATACTGGTTGCTCGCCAGCGGTGTCATCTGCATAATTTATTATATTTTCTTGGCCGGTATGGATTGTGGTGATGAGGTTATTTATAAAAAGAAGGAAAAGTATGGGTGCTGTTAAGCTTCTTTGGGGAAGTCAGATGTTTCGGATCCTTTTTTGTTTATGGGTTTTATAATGGCAGTTTTTAATTTATTAGGGGATATTTATAGCGAATTATTTTCTATTAGAAGTTGATTGTATTTTTTGTGCGTGAGTTTGTAGGAATTTATGAATTCCTGATTTTGACGAGACAAGACGTATAGAATGTCAAGCTCCATTTTACATTAGATGAGCTTCAGTGAAGATGGTATGCGTTTTTCTCGTTTTGACTTTGTTTTTATATTTTCTACAGGAAAGCATTTATTTATTAATTTAGAGTACAAACGATTGAATACATCCCATTTTGCATTGACGTCTGTATTTGAAACATTGCATAGGTAGTTCTAGGTCATATTACGTATTTTTTCTTTAAAATTAAAAATACTATTTCTATTGAATAATATTTTTTGACACACGTTGTTTGTAGTACCTTCTATTATTATGATTTCTATAATTTTCCCAAGGATTTCTATATTTTTATATCACACACTTTGATGTGTGTAATATAAACAAAGTTTATTTTATTTTATTTAAAGTTACATAAAGCTTACTTATTTTAGTTATATTCGGTGTGTTGTGGCAATTGATTTCTTTTTCGAGTAAATTGCTACTCCTCCATTTTGATTTTCCCCTCTGCAGAAAACAGATACAAAGTTAAAGTTATAGAGAGTAATATTTCTAAGTGGCTCCTCAGCTTTCCAGTGCTCTGTAGCACAGAAAACGTCACCGTCAAATATTTCGAGTTCTTTGCCTAGTATATCAGAGCAGTTACCTATTGACTGGATATTTTGATGGATGATTTTAATTGTTTTTTCCGAGATATGTTTTGATTTAGAGGGTGTCGATAGTCCCTCTTTTTCAGGCGGAAAGAAAACATTTTTAGGTCATAGTTCTGGTTTTATGATGTCACATGCTATTTCAGAGCGTATAAATACCTTGAAAGTCTCTTGACTCCTTGATACTCATCGGGATATTTCGACTGTATCATTTCACACTTAACGTTCTTTGTTTTTTGAGTTTAAACATGAAAAGCGAAAATTTGATTTCACCTTTAATGTCTATATAATAATAAATTGTCCTTATTAATTAAAAAAAAATTTACAAACAAATATAACATCTATAAAAGTAGGCAAAGTTCAGATAGATTATCTGTTCTTTCACTTAACCTACATATCATCTTCATTGGTACCATGTGTCGATGCGATTTCCTTCGTTTAGGATTTTGCTATTGCCATTCTCCTTTCTCTTCGTAACGAGCAGGTGTTGAAGGTGGGATTTCTGGAACGTTTTGAATTTCCGGATTTTTTTGTATACATTTGCGTTGCTTCCTAATTGGACTTTACTTTGTATACTTTTTATATCACTTGGCTTGTTTTTAGTTTAGGTAATTGGCCAGCAGTTTCTTGAAGGAATTTCTCTAAGCATGGAGGAGGCAAATAGGCCCATATGCACCCAACTCTATGGAATCCCTTCCGTCCTTCTGGCCCTATTGCATTTAGTCGGGAAATACTTCTGACTCAGGCACTGGTTGAAGCACTCGGTTAACCTATTAGGATATTCCCGTATCAGGTACCTGACTGCCTCACTCGGGAGACCTGGTGCATTGCCGTTAGATGCCATCCGCTTTCGCATCTTCCAGCATAACGCACAAATCGTGTCCTCATTTCGGACTGAGTAAACCGACCTTGTCGGTCTTGCGTTCTCATTCTTGGGCTAAGCTCCCAGAGCCTGGCATCAGCAGGTACCACGTGATCTTGGGCGCTCGATACAACCCCGTTTAAGCTCGAAAGCTCCCCGCCCAGAAATTGGAACGCTAGACCAGAACCGGCTGCAATCGCGTTGCCTTTGGGTAGATCGTAAGTCGCTCTGATGACTTCCCCCACTTTGAATGGGAGAACGCCGATTTAAACTTGTCCCCGCTATACAAGGGAACAGAGACTGCATGATAGCCCCCCCTACCAGTAGAGGTTCCAATTACTACAAATCTCTTAGTTAAGTTGCTTTATGGCCACCCCAAATAGGTAGCTCTCAATCTTCTATATAAAAAGTTCCCACTTCCGGTCCTTGGATCTGCCGATCTTCGTTCTTAAGGCACCAGGCCTTGCCCTTGGTTGCCTAGGTAGCCGCACCCGCGGCATGATGGCGTCGCACATTCTATTAAGATCCTCGAACAGCTTGTCGTAAGATCTTTTGCATTAGCTCTGAGCAACCTGAGCAACCTTATCACTCTCATATGGTGTACCAGTACCCTAGACAGCAGCTTTACGTTGTACCTAATGACCTGCACTCCTCTCCATCCGAGCACTAACCTCGAAACTAATATAGCGGTGATTACTCTGCGACTCGACTTCCGCTTCTATTCTCTACCCACTGGTGTTCTGTAGGAATTGCGGGGTAGCCAAAGTCGGGTCAAATATCGATTGCAAACTATTCCTAGCAAAGGTGAACACTCCATCGATGTTAACACCACCAAATCTGGCTCGGCAATGTAATTACCAACACAAGCTTTTGCTTAATCTTGACTATGAAGTCGCTGGAGATGAAAACATTTCTCCCTAGTGCTCGCACTCATGTACCAAGCCAGTTGACAAAAGACATATATTGTCATTTATTATCTTTCAACTGCCATCTATCGTCTTTAATCTCCTATTTGTCATCTACCTTCAGATTTGTTTGACAATTAATTATAAATAGTTGGTATATTTTGTAACATGTTCTTTTTAAACTGAAATGTAACATTATCATGAAACTGTCTTTTATATTTTCTCAACTGATTTTATATTATTTTTGTATCTCCTTTTCAGCAGATTTTTAATATTTTATCTTGCATTTATTTTTTTCCTTCAGACGAAATTCTTGTTAATAAAACAAAACTAGATTAAAAAAAAACTATTTAACTTCAATAGTAATTTATTTAAAAGCTTCAACTTAAAACGCATTTCTAGATATAAACATATTTACTTTCTCCTTGTATGTTTTTTATATTTGTCTTTTTTCGCTTTAAGAAGAAACTGTTTTTAACAAATTTGAATTATTTTTATTTTGATAAAATTGCATCTTTTTTGTTTTTTTCTATCGGTGGTGCCACAAAAAAATGATGTTTCTTCCTCTTATTGAGAATTTATTTAATAATTAAAGTAAATGGTTAACTAATTTTTGTGTTGGAAAATAAACGATTATTATTACTAACACAAAAACGAGTTAACCATTTATATGGAAAAATTATTAAAAACATTCTCAAGAATAGAAAAAATAATTTGATGAAAACAATTGAAATATGTTTTCATCATATGTTTTTTCTTGTGTCTTCGAACAAAAAAAAATTCGTTTTTCTATTCTTGAGAATGTTTTTAATAATTTTTCCATATAAATGGTTAACTCGTTTTTGTGTTGGGAAATAAATGATTATTATTACTATTATTTAATTTTTTTTTTTCATTTGTTTTTTTTTTTGCAGTCGACACCACAAAAAATCTTTTTTTTCTTCTTAAGAATTTTTAAAATTATTTTCCCCTGTAAATGATTAACTCGTTTTTGTGTTGGAAAATAAATGATTATTATCATTATTACTATCATTTCAATTGTTTTAGTCGTTGGTTTTTTCTTGCAACCGACACCACAAAAAAAATATTTTTTCTCTTCTTGAGAATTTTTTAAATAAATTTTCACTGTAAATGATTAACTCGTTTTTTGTTGTGAAATAAATGATTATTATTATTACTATTATTTCAATTGTTTTTTTCATCTGCTTTGTTTTGCAGTCGACCCCACAAAAAATGTTCTTTTCTCTTCTTGAGAATGTTTTTTTATCATACTTCGGTGTAAATGTTTAACTAGTTTTTGTGTTAGTAAATAAATGATTATTTTTATTACTATTATTTCAATTGTTTTTTCTTGTGGCGTCGAACAAAAAAATGCTTTTTTCTCTTCTTGAAAATTTTTAAATTTATTTTGCCCAGTAAATGGTTAACTCGTTTTTCTGTTGGAAAATAAGTGATTATTATTATTATTATAACTATTATTACAATTATTTTTTCATCTGTATTTTTTTTCTTGCAGTGTATGCCACAAGAAAAATTGATATTCTATTCTCGAGAATTTTTTTAATAATTTTCCCTGTGAATGGTTAACTCGTTCTTCCATTAGTAAATAAATAATTATTAGTATAAGTATTGTTTTAACTGTTTTGTCATCTTTTTGTTGTCGTTTAAGGAGATACCATTTTTAGCCAATTTGAATTGTTTTAATTTTGGCAAAATTCCATCTTTTTTCATTGTTCATTTCTAGACAAATTTTAATTGTATGGTTTAATTAATTTAAACTATTTAAGCAAATTTAATTTTAACAAACTGTTTTTATTTTTCGAGAAGAAACTGTTTTTACAAATTTGATATGTTTTTATTTAGATAAAATTCTAATATATTTGTTTTCTTATTTTTTCTTGCCATATTTGACTTGGAAATATTCGACTGTTTTAAGTAATTTTTAGACCGTACTTTTAGAAAGTTTTTAATTGATTTTCATATTTTCTTCATTGATAAGTAACTTTTTCATTTTCTAAACTATTTCCACCTCTAGTAAGACTTCTCTTTTCCGGTCCGAGGAAACTTCGAAGTTGGAAATTCGCTTGGCCACAGCCCTGCTTATTTTTAAAGCGCACTCGGCTGCCCTAAAGACTTGGGTGATGGAGTATCTATCTGGCGAGACACTTCAAGCTCTGAGAAATCGGCAACTCTTTGCCCAGAAACCGGATCTTCTCATGCCTACTCCGTCTAACTCTTCTGGTGGACAGCTAAACTGTCTTGTGTGCCGCCACCTACAGCCCCACTCTACTAAGCCAGGTGGCCATTTTTGGCTATTTCCTTGAAGACGAGCATGTCGCGTTCTCTGATTATGAAAAGCAGGTCATTCATGAATCCCATCAACTTAGCCTGTTAGAGCAACTCTAGCCGAAGGATGTTATCATATGCAATGTTCTACAAGAGTAGCCCGAGGATAGATCCTTGTGGAACACCGCCGGAAAGAACAGTTTCCTCTTCACTTCCGCCCGGAGCGTTATTGATCAGGATTTAATTAGAGAGGTAACTCCCCAGTATCCCTTGTGGAGGTAACGTGTTGAAAGAATTTACTATAAGAGCGTTTACTGTAGATCGGCCCTTCCTAAACCCCTACTGGTTGCTCGCCAGTCCTCCGTTCCTATCGCCGTGCTTGTTTAGGCAATTCACCAGAACCTTTCTTTCAGCATCAATGAGGCAAATAGGCATATGAAGAATTTCTACCACTGTTCTGGCTCTCTTGTATTCGAAGGAAAATACTTTTGGCTCAGGCACTGTCTGAAACACTCGGTGAGCCTATTAGTATACTCCTGTAGCTGCCTCGCTGATTATATACATTTTAATTCTATCCTTATGCTATCTTAAATTACAATAAAAATAATTATTCACTCGCTGTATTTCTTCAATCTGTTTTTATGCACGCACACTAGTTTACCGTCCATTATAATTGTCACATTATGTGCTTCTTAACTTATCACTTTATATGGTCCCTTGTAAAGTGGCTCCAAATTACTCCGCGTTTCATTCCTTACTAATACTTTGCCGTTAAACTTACAACTAATAATAGAACAGTTCTTATCTAACCTACATTTTCAAAAAAATAGTTTGGAGTTACTTTTCACGTCACTCCAAGCTGCCTACAATCCGAATTTAAGTTCATTTGGATAATCTTCAAATATATATATATATATATATATATATATATATATATATATATATATATTGGGTCTAAACTGTTTGTGATCTTCCAAAAACTAATTCAAAAGGACTGTATTTTGTTCCTGTATGAACAGAATTATTAAATGAAAAACTCCAAAATGGTACCCATGAACTCCACGTTACGGAATACTTGTTTGTTTGCATACGTAGATATGCCCTTAAATGTTTATGTGTGTTTTCCAACGAAACTAATGTTTGGTGGTGGTAAGCTGTGGTATTTAACCTATTGATCCCCAAAATATGCTTCCAAAAATTCTGTACCTTGATCTGTAACTATATCCTTAGGAATTCCAAATTTATAAATAAAATTATTTACAAAAGCTCTTTCTGTTATTTGTTCTCAATTGAAGGCTTACCACGAATTCTGTTAATTCACATTGCAAAGTCGAAATATCTTTATTCTCCTCGATATCTTGGTTTAAAGGTCACACAAGATCTAAAGAAATTTTTTCAAAAGCTCAACTTTTTGTGGTGGTAACTATCATAGGTTCCTTATTAGTACCTGTAATAAACTTACATTTTATTTTAAATTTTCCCAAAAATAATACCGCTTAATATTGGCAAACGTTCTATTAATACCTGCATGTCCTCCCATAGGAAGAATATGAAAATCATTTAGTATCAATTGTCATGCTTATTTACACGCGATTCTTTCTGCATTACTGATTATACAAACGTTTATCTCTAATTCTTTCAGTAATAAATACTTCTTTGATAGTAGGGCTATTAATTTCTCACTTGTCTTACTTTTATAAATATATAACTGCTTCAATATAAATTAGGTATTTCGTTTTTCCTGTCGTAGTTGACATTACCCACACTTATTAAATTTCTATTATTTACTCCTTTTAACTCATCCTTCCTGAACTCCTTGAGTTCTACAGAATTACTCGGTTGCTTTAACAATTCGACAATTCCCGGATGGCCAGTACATTCTTTGTCTTCCACGCTAAAACCTCCTTTCATTCGAGAACTTGGCCTTGCAGTCTATTTCGTCTTAGCTCTAGTTACAACCCCAACTTGAGCTGACATGCTATTAAGCTCGGCTGATTCTAATTTAACCTTTGACAGCATTAATCATATTCTCTTTGCCTTTCACGTGTTTCACTGTAAAATCATAATCTTCTAAAATTAATCCAAACTTTGTTAATTTTTATGAAGGATCTTTATTTTAAACAAGTAAATTAATGGATAAAGATGAGTGAATATAACGAACTTCCTCCCATACATAAATGTTTCATTGAACAAACAATGACAAATAGTTTCTTCTCTGTGATTGCATAATTAATTTCTGCTTTGTTTAAACTTCTACTCGCATAAATCTGAATTTGAAAGTGTTGCTTCCACTGCATAACCTGATTCATCTGTTTTTAATATGAACTGATTGTTTTCCCAAATGTGTGGATATTGCAAAATCAATGCTTATTTAAGGTTTTGAAACGATTCTTGTCATTTTACATCCTATTGAAGTGTTTGGGGGGGGCTTGTATCCGGAAACGACAAGAAATTTCGATCCCTCAAAGGAGGGCTGGGAATGTTTCCGGCCTGATATAACGAAGACCATTCACGGTTAAATAAGGGGATATGGCTAAATGGAACCCACACTAACCTGAATCGTCTCTTCTCTTCCTCCAACATAAACCATATAGGGTTGTAAGGACTCGTCGGGTTCTCCTGCGGTGTCCGATGGAACCCTTTGGTTGCCGCGAATCCACCTGCTCGACCGTAACAATTTCGGCCGCTCGCGAATTATAAATGTTTGGCTCCGATTTCCACTAGCAGTGTTCAATTAGCCCGAAATAAATAAAACTAACAAGGAATAAACTCTGGGTTACTCTGCACGACGAAACAAACGAATATCTTCTCGCGATCACTGCTGATCACCAATTGCGGAAAATATCTTCATGCGCATGTGGGTATTGTGGGGTACAAAAAAACGAGGTTCTAATGGAGAAGGATAGTTAAATTAGTCTTTGTTATCTCCACCGAACATGAAGTTTATATTCTTATCGACTCAATTTATTTAATGTTGCTGCTATTTCAGCGAAATGTGGTATGATGACCAGCTTGACGTGCTGTACTCTATTATACCATCGTGTAACATCTTATCTATTTGTCCGTCAATTTTTGTTTTTTTTTGCATCTGGTAATGTGTACAATGATTGAGCTTTTTTTTCACTTTGTTATTAACTTTATCGATATTTGTAACCCTAACTGTATCGTTATCCAACATAAATACATCTGAACATTTCTCACCCATTTACATTAATTAGTTTCGACAATTTAACTGCTCTTTCTAACGAGTTTTGATTATTTTCAAAATTATAAATCTCGCAGTCCGACTATTTCGAAGTGATTGGTTGAGTTGAAATTCTCTGTTGGTATTTAAAATCCGTACCAGAAATATAACTGACCTCGGCCTTGCAATAGTTGCTGTCGTCAACATACACTGTCTGCAATTTTGCTTCACCAGTCTAGACAATCGTAAGCATTACTTGTGTAGACATATTTAAATATTTATATCTATACCGCATTGCGTAGCTCGACGAGTTCTTGACTCCTAGTCTGCCTCTTGATGACTCTCCAGGCTTGGTAACTCATCATGATGATACACAATACGATGGCTACTCTTCCCCCGATTTCGTAGCTGTTGATTTCTTTACTGGAATTGCTTCCTGACTGGACGATAATTATCTCTTCCTTAGACTGTAATGCAGCAAAGCAGTGACAGGATCAACATGTGATATGCTGTGATCGATTGGTAAGTTACTGACTCTTCCAGGGGTAGGGCTCAGGTCGGGCATCTAATATACTTTGATATTAACAAACTAGCAGTTTATTATTCATTGTATAGTTACAACTATGTGGACATATACATCTGTCTTAGTTTAACTTCTCTTAATATAATAATAATGTCTTATGTACTAACTATTTCTAGGGCAAGTTTCTGATGTAAGTAAACATGCTAGCGTTAGGTCGTTATCGTCTGTTAATTGGATATTGACAAACTCAGCATTTCCTCAAGGAATGTTTATTGCTGCGTCCAATAACTGTTTACTATTACATTTCATAACAATAACATTATTAGCCATAGATAAATGTTATTAATAATTGTTGGTATAAGATGTAATCTATAGTTTGCAATATTTTAATCAAAAGTCTGCATGTTTTTTGTTATCTATTAACTGTCATTAGTATCTGTTATCTCCCATCTACTATTCCTCGTATCATCTGGCATCTATTGTCATCCACCCCACATTTACGATATCTTCAATTGATTGAAAAAGTATATTCAAAGATAAAAATGTAAATGTCTATGTACAATTATTTTATGATATTCTGAACTATGGCATTAGTTTGTTTATCCCACAGCGAATTTGTTTTCAGAGCACCTTTCCTAAATGGTTCAATTGTCAATTAATTAATTTAATTAAACGTAAACGTCGTATGCATTCGGAATGGAAGCTTTCAGGAAATTATGAGACCTATGTACAATTTAGTCAGTTAAGATCACAATGTAAGAACCTTAGTGAACAATTATATCGCAGATTTATATTTATATTACGAGTCGAATCTAGTATAAATGATAATTCCAACTATTTTTGGTCCTTTGTTCGTGATCAAACTAGAACAAATGGTTACCCGGAGAGTCTGCATTTTGAAGAAGAGGTGTCAAATAATGGTAAAAGTTGTGCCAATTTATTTGCGAAATATTTTGCATCTGTTTATGATAATCAAAATTTAAATAATACGCCCACGTATAAAACATGCGATATATTAAATTTTGAAAAATTTAGGATTGACATTAAAGACATCTATAGCTCTATAGAAAAGCTTGTTGATACCTGTGCCTCTGGACCGGATGGCATTCCACCTTTTCTATTGAAAAGATGCATTTTTACGTTACTTATTTCATTTATTTAAATTATCTCTTGAGAATGGATGCTTTCCTGATTTATGGAAAGTTAGTTATGTAACTCCTTTATATAAATCTGGGCCTAGAAATAATATTAAAAGTTATAGGGGTATATCTCTTCAATCCACAATACCTAAAATGCTAGACGCTATAATTGCAGAGCAATTAAGCTGGAACTGTCGTAGTATTATGATTGATGAGCAGCATGGTTTTGTTAATGGCAGATCCACCGTTTCCAATCTGTTATGTTTCAAATCCTATGTAATTGAGGCTTTAGAGAATGGTAACCAAGTAGACACAATTTATACAGACTTCTCTAAGGCCTTTGACAAAATTAATAATAATATTTTGTTAACCAAATTGGAAGCGATGAGACTCGGACCTTTAATTATTAAATGGCTACAAAGTTATTTGGTAAAGCGTCAACAAATTGTTCGTATTCAAAATTACTTCTCAGATATTATCAGTGTTCCCTCAGGTGTACCTCAGGGATCTCACTGCAGTCCCATTCTGTTTTGTTTATTTATAAATGATATTGCTAAAATTTTTTATTCTTCTCAATGCCTTTTATATGCTGATGATTTAAAGCTCTTCTTTAAAATACAAGATTATAATGATTGTGTAGCTTTGCATGAGGATTTAATACGTTTAACTGAGTGGTGTGATAAAAACAAACTATATCTCAATATTGAAAAATGTTCAGTAATGACAATTAGTAAGCGTAGGCATCGAATTGAATACGATTATCTTATAAGTGGCAATAAGTTAAAAAGAAATACCCTAATCAAAGATCTAGGTGTTACATTTGATGAGTGGCTTACGTTTTCCAATCATATCAATGTTATAACATGCAAAGCTTCTAAAAGGTTGGGTTTTGTTATTGGTTTCGGTAAACCGTTATCTATGAAGACGATGAAGCTATTATATCTCTCTTTGGTAAGACCATGCTTGGAGTACGCATCTCCAGTCTGGTCTCCTCATTATAACAATGCCATAGTTCAGATAGAAAGAATACAGTCAAGATTTATAAAATTAATTTTTTATCGTTTGAATGGGAATTATAATCATTTGGAAGTTATTTTAAACCTATTAAAGTTACAAAAGCTACAACATCGTAGAATATTGGCAGATTTATACTATTTATTTAAACTTATTAGTGGTTTAATTAACTGCCCATTTCTTTTAAATCAAGTAAACTTTAATTTTATTCAGCCTAGATGGACTAGGCAAATGTTTCCTTTTCGTCCAAATATTCATTTAACTAATTATGGCATAAATACTCCAATATGCAGAATGATGTGCTCTGCGAATGTTGTTTCGAATAGATTTAATATTAATTTTTTTCATGAAAATTTTGGTAGCTTTAAGACTCAAATTAAACGAATCGACTTTGAATTCTTTCAGAATACTTAATATATGTTTCATGATTTATACCTTATATTTTGTTTATTGAAATATTATTAAGTCTGGTATCTATATGTACCATATGTATATATGTATATGCGATTTAGTTTTAATCATGCATGCACACAACATTATGTTATGTATTATAAAAATGGTGTATCCGTAATAAATAAATAAATAAAAAAATAAATAAAAAAAAACTCATCACACGTTACCACAAATGTTTGTAGAAAATCTTTCCATGAAGGATTTTTGTGTGACTTGAATTATTGAATAAAAGAATGTTTAATCTATGGACGCATCGGGATAAACGAACTTTAATCGAATTATACGTATGACGGGTTTTCTGCGTCTATTGATAGACACGGCCCCCGTTCATATCGACCGCACTCGAGAGATAACAGTCCGTTTTCAGGGCAGATCAGCCCCGCCAGAGTGCGCTAAAACGTACATCATACAACGTTAATTCCCGCGTTATACACAACGACCACAGGGCCGGCAATTACATCGGCTGCATTATTTAGGGGCGGCGGCAAAAACACCTACATAAGTTGAAAATTACTAATCCGCCGCCGATCGATCGCCGGGCCGGAATTGTCGTCATCTCGCGCGCACCAGCCGCCCCCGTGTCCTGGATGGATGGAATTATTGTCTAGTGCACACGGCTTCGGCTTCCATCTCCGCGCCCAGCTAGGCGTAAACGAATTTAATGATAAATTCGGATGTACCAACATCCAGAAATTTCCAATTAAATTAGACGACGTCGCCGGCGGACTTCAACTTCACATCCGCATCCGCATCGGGCCACTTCAGTTTCCCCGCAAAGAAATAAATAATAAATCTCGCCACCCCCGTAGGGGCAGGCGGCACCCTGAGACCCTTTAAATTTTTAAGTCGCCGGCTTATGGATTGTTTCGTGACAGCGTCAATCAACGTTTCCGTAACATGTTCTCGGATTATTCAACCCCTCATATCATCAAGGTTTTACTTTGACGTAGACGTAAACATTTTATTTTTCAGAAAGATAAATCAATTACAAAACGTTTAAATAAACGGGATATTTATTACTTTTAAAATAAATAATATACATATATAACTGATTGTGGCTCAGGAAATTAATAAAAAATAGAAAGGCGAGATGTTGAATAAGATAGCGGTTTCCGTAATAGCGGCCGACATGAAAGTCGTGGTGGGCTTTTCCTTTTCTTTTCCGGCGGAAGTTTGTGTGTATGCTCACCTTATGACTTATTCATGTTGTTATCCTTGTAACCTGTCCGCGTAATTTGTCAAAGTGCACTCATTAATTTTGCAGCGCGGGCGGCGCTGCCTCAGGAACGTGAAACGCCGCAACTTAAAGCCGCATTATAATTTATGTAAATGATACTCATCGACTTTGAATATTATATTAATATTTCCAAGAGGATTATTATTGGACGTGACGCAGTTTGGGACCACCGTCTCTCGTTCATCTTGCAGCCCCCCACCGGCCTGACACATGGGCTGTCTCGCAAAATGATTCGATACATATTTATAAAGGTCTGCAGTGGAAGGAACGGGAGCAGAGTGGAAAAAAATAAATAAAACACCCGACGCGTAAGAAACGCGCAAAGAGGGCCCATGAACGTTACATGAAGGGCCTAATATGAAATTGAAAGTGGAGAACGTTTCGTGCTCGTTTCTTTTTTTTTTGGCTGTGAGAAGTTTATGATTATTTCAGCCCCATGACATCAAAATGTTTTTTTTTCGGGCCGGTGTCCGAATTAGTGAGTAATAAGTCGAGAGTGATGCATGAAACAAATTAGAGCGCAACGGACGTGCGTAATAGACTCCAATTCCGGCTGCAAATATAACTCAGTAGTGCAATATTGTAATATAATGTTGTACCGCAATGTTCCTTAATGTAATAATCTAGTTACGTCTGATATGTGATGTTATTCCGCTCTATAACAAT
Source organism: Ontholestes murinus (assembly GCA_963969525.1). NCBI lineage: Eukaryota > Metazoa > Arthropoda > Insecta > Coleoptera > Staphylinidae > Ontholestes > Ontholestes murinus. Next base: position 6,395,321 of record OZ018395.1, on the reverse strand, counting down.
ATTAAATAACTTGATAAAGCGCTTCACGCTGGGATGTATTTATTGCGCGGTGCATTCCACCGTTTCGCATTTAGAAATGTTTACCAAATATTTCAAATCGATTTAAATACCTTTAGTATTATTATTAATACACATACAAACATTGCGGTTATAGCTTTAATTCAGCAGCGCTTAATTTAAATTTTTATATCTTATATACAGGGTCTACTATGAAAGTAATACGCACGATTTTATTCCCACGCGATGTAAAGCGGGTTATAAAATTTGCTTAAGAGTCGGTTCTTCTAATGCAGCCAATATGCTCCGAGATTTTCGTTTTTTCTATACTTACACACTATTAACTATCATTAGTAAACTGATAACTGTCACTTATCTCTGCTGTCATCTCCAAATATCAATTTGATATTAATACCTTCAACTAGCGTTTGAGAATTTTTAACTCCCATTTTAAACTATCAACTAACATCTGTCGACTGTCAACTGTCATAAGATAAATATCAACTATCATCTTGAGCTATCAACTGTCATTAGTTAAATGTCAACTATCAAATATGAGCTGTCAACTGTCATTAGATAGATATTAATTACCATCTGAAAACTTTTAACTGTCACTTCTCATTTGCAAACTGCCAATTATCATTTGAGAACTTTTACCTGTCATTACAGTCTTTTGAGAGCTACTAACTGTCATTTATGAACTGTCAGCTGCCATCTGCTAGATGTTATGTGTCATCTGAAAACAGTTAGTTGTATGAGAAAAAATCTACGGCCATTAATCATTGTTATTTGAAAACTCACAAATGTTGATAAATATTTGTCAACTGTCATCTGTCAAGTTATCAGCTAAACTAAGATAATTGTTAAGTATCATTTGCAAACTGTCAGCTTTCAATTTTTAATTGTCAAATGTCATTTGTCATTTGAGAAATGTTAACTGTCATGTATTATCTACAAATTGTTAACTGTAACTTGAAAACTGTTAACTGACATCTACTATCTACAAACTGTCAACTATTATTTGTGAACTGATAACTGTCAATTATCTTTGCTGCCATCTGCATAATATCAATCGTAATTTAAACACTGTCAATTAGCGTTTGAGCATTTTTATCTTTAAACTGTGGTATGAAAAATGGTAACTGTCATTTGGTCATATTTTACTTGGTAATTTTTACCTGCCAACTATCAGCTGTGGGCTGTCAACTATAATTAGATAAATGTCAACTATCATCTGTGAGCTGAAAACTGTCATTAGATTGCTGTCAATTTTCATCTGGAAATTGTTAACTGCCAATTCTTATTTGCAAACTGCCAATTGTCATTTGAAAACTTTTAGCTATTTTTACAATTGATCGTCCACAATCTTTAGACAATTGATAACTACCGGTTATAAACTATCACCTGTCAAATGCTAATTATCATTTAGAAAGTCATATGTTACTTGTGAATTGTCAACGGTCATTTTAATTCGTAAACTATCAGCTGTCAACTGTCATTAGATTGATGACAATTGTCATCTGGAAAGTGTTAATAATTATTTATTACTTGCCAATTGCCTTTTGAGATATGTCAAAAATCAGCTGTCAACTGTCATTAGATTGATATCAATTATCATCTAGAAACTGCTAGGTGTCAATTCTCATTTGTCACAATTGCCTGTTGACAAGTTTTAGCTGTTATTACAGATAACTGTCAACAATATTTTGATATCTGATAACTAACATTCATATACCATCCACTGCCAGATGTTAACTGTCATTTGGGAAGCCATATGTAACGTGAAAATTGTTAACTGTCACTTTAATCTGTAAACTATCAGCTGTCAACTGATATTAGAAATGTCCCAAAAATCATCTGTAAGCTGTCAACTGTCATTAGACCGATGCCAATTGTTTTCTGAAAACTTCCAAGTGTCAATTTTCATTTGTCACTTGCCAATTGCCATTTAAGAACGTTTAACTGTTATTGCAGTTAACTGTCAACAATAATTTGACATACGATAATTGTCGTTAATAAACCATCAGCTGTTAGATGGTAACTGTCATTAAGAAAGTCTTATAATACTTGAGAATTGCCAACTGTTACTTTAATCTGTAAACAATCAGCTGTCAACTGTGATTAGGTATATGCTAAATATCATCTGTAGCGTGTAAGCCGTCATTAGAATGATGTCAATTACCATCTGGAAACTTATAAGTATCAATTTTCATTTGTCACATACCAATTGCCATTTGAGAACTTTTAGCTCTCATTACAATTTAGTGTCAACAATATCTTGACAACTGCAAACTGTCGTTTATAAACTATCACCTTTCAAAAGCTAAAAGTCATTTGAAAAGTCATACGTTACTTGAGAATTACTGACTGTTACTTTAATCTGTAAACCATCAGCTGTCAACTGTCATTAGATATATGTCAAATATCATCGGCGAGCTGTCAACTGCCATTAGATTGATATAACTTGTCATCTGGAATCTGTTAATTGTTAATTCTCATTTGTCACTTACCATTGCCATTAGATTGAAAACTTTTATCTGTCATTACAGTTAACTGTCAACAATCTTTTGCCATCTGATAATTGTCATTTATAAACTATCAGCTATCAAATGCTAACTGTCATTAGGAATGTTATATGTTATTTGGGAATTGTTAACTGTCACTTTAATTTGCAAACTATCAGGTGTATAAGATAAATGTTACCTATCATCTGTGAACTATCAACTGTCATTAGATTGCTGTCAAATTTCATCTGGGAACTGTTAACACACATTTGCAAACTGCCAATTGACATTTGAGAACTTTTAACTGTTATTACAGCTAATTGTCAACAATCTTTTGATATCAGGTAGTAACTGTCATTGGGAAAGTCATATGTTACTTGAGAATTGTCATCTGTCATTTTAATCTGTAAACTATCAGCTGACGACTGTCATTAGATAAATGCCAACTATCATCTGTGAACTGTCAACTGTTATTAAATTGCTGTCAAATTTCATCTGGAAACTGTTAACACACATTTGCAAACTGCCAATTGTCATTTGAGATCTTTTAACTGTTATTGCAGTTAACTGCTAACAATCTTCTAATCTATCAGCTGTTAAATGGTAACTGTCATTTGAAATGTCATATGTTACTTGGGAACTGTAAATGTCACTTTAATCTGTCAACTATCAGCTGTCGACTGTTATTAGATAAATGTCAACTATTATCTGTGAACTATCAACTGTCATTAGATTGCTGTCAAACTTCATCTAGAAACTGTTAACACACATTTGCAAACTGTCAATTGACATTTGAGAACTTTTAACTGTTATTACGGTTAACTGTCAATAATCTTTTGACATCTGATAACTGTCATTTATTAACTATCAGCTGTCAAACGGTAACTATCATTTGAAATGTCATATGTTACTTTGGAATTGTTAACTGTCACTTTATTCTGTAAACTATCAGCTGTCAACTATCATTTGATAAATGTCAACTCTTATGTGTGAGCTGTCAACTGTCATTATATTGCTGTTAAGTTTCATTTGAAAACTGTTAACTGTCAATTCTCATTTGCAAACTGTCAATTGTCATTTGAGAACTTTTATCTGTTATTACAGTTAATTGTCAACAAACTTTCGACAACTGATAACTGTCATTTATAAACTATCAGCTCTCAGATGGTAACTGTCATTAGGTAAATGTCAACTATAATCTTTTATCTGTCAACTGTCATAAGATTAATGTCAATTCTCACCTGAAAATGTTTATGTGTAAATATTTATTGGTCACTTGCCAATTGCCAGAACTTACGCTATTATTACAGTTAACTATCAACAATCTTTTGACATCTGATAACTGTCGGTTATAAATTATCAGCTGACAAATGTTAACTATCGTTTTTAAAGTTGTATGTTACTTGGATATTGTTCACTGTCACTTTAATCTGTAAACTATCAGCTGCCAACTGTGATTAGATAAATGTCAACTATAATCTGTGAGCTGTCAACTGTCATTAGATAGACGTCAAATGTCATTTGGAAACTGTTAAGTGTAAATTGTCATTTTTCACTTGCCAATTGCCATTTAAGAATTTTTAGCTGTTATTGCAGTTAAATATCAACAATCTTTTGACATCGGATAACTGTCATTTAAAATCTATCAGCGGTCATATGGTAACTGTCATTTAGAAGGTCCTATGTTTCTTTAGAACTTTAAATTGTCATTTTAAACTGTGAACTATGAGATGTCAACTATCATCTGTGAGCTGTCAACTGGCATTGGATTGATGTCAATTGTCATCTAAAATCTGCTAAGTGCCAATTGTCAATTGTCACTTGCCAACTGCCATTTAAGAACTTTTATCTGTTATTACAGATAATAACTGTCATTTAGAAAGCCATATGTTACTTGTAAATTGTTAACTGTCACTTTAATCTGTCAATTTTCATCTGGAAATTGTTAACTGTTAATTCTCGTTTGCAAATTCCCAATTGACATTTGAGAACTTCAGCTGTCAACTGTCATTAGATGTATGAAAAATATCATCTGTAAGCTGTCAACTGTCATTATAATAAAGTCAGTTATTATCTGAAAACTGTTAACAGTCATTTGCAAACTGCTAATTATCATTTAAGAACTTTTAGCTGTTATTACAGTTAACTGTCAACAATTTTTTGACATCTGATAAATGTCATTTATAAATTATTAGTTGTGCAAAAGTAATTGTCACTTGGAAAGTCATATATTACTTGGAAATTGTCAACTGTTACTTTAATCTGTAAAGTATCAGCTGTCAACTGTCATTAGATATAAGTCAACTATCATCTGCGAGCTGTCAACTGTAATTAGAATGCTGTCAATTTTCATGTCGAAATTCTTACCTTTCAATTCTCATTTGCAAACTGTCAATTGTCATTTGAGAAGTTTTATCTGTTATTACAGGTAACTGTCAACAATCTTTTGATATATGATAATTGTCGTTTTATAATATACCAGTTATCATCAAATGGTAACTGTTATTTGGAAAGTCATATGTTACTTGGGAATTGTTAACTGTCACTTTTAATCTCTAAACTATCAGTTTTTAGAAATATGTCAATTATAATAAGTGAGCTGTCAACTTCCATCAAATTGATGTCAATTTTCAACTGGAAACTGTTATGTACCAATTGTCATTTGTCACTTGCCAATTCCATTTTAGAATGTTTAACTGTTATTTCAGTTAACTGTCAACAATTTTTTTGACAAGTGATAACTGTCGTTGATAAACTATCACCTGTCAAATTCTAACTGTCATTTGAAAAGTAATATGTTACTTGGGAATAGTTAACTGTCACTTTAATTTTTAATTAGCTGTCAACTGTCATTAGATATATATCAACTGTCAGCTGTCATTAGATATATGTCAAATATCATCTGTAATCTGTCAACTGTCATTAGATTTATATCAATTGACATCTGGAAACTGTTAAGTATTAATTTTCATTTGTCACGTGCCAATTTCCATTTGAGCAGTTATATCTATTGCAGTTAACTGTGTAATTTTTTGACATCTTATAACTGTCATTTATAAACTATCAGTTGTCAGATGGTAACTGTTATTTGGGAATTATTAACTGTCACTTTAATATATAAACTATCAGCTGTCAACTGTCATTAGATAAATGTCAACTAGCATCTGTTAGCTGTCAACTGTCATTATATAGATGTCAATTGTCATCTGGATACTCGTAAGTGTCAGTTTATATTCTGCCACTGCCAATTGATATTTGAGAACTGTTAGCTGTTATTACAGAATCTTTTGACATCTTATAACTGTCAATTGTTGTCAATTGTGTCTTTAATCTGTAAACTATTAGTTGTCAACTATCATTAGATGAATGTCAACTATCATCTGTTAGCTGTCAACTGTCATTAGATAGATGTCAATTGTCATCTGGAAACTCGTAAGTGTCAATTTTTATTTGCCACTGCCAATTGATATTTGAGAACTGTTAGCTATTATAACCAAATCATTTGACATCTTATAACTGTCATTTATAATCTATCAGCTGTTAGATTGTAACAGTCATTTGGTCATATGTTACTTGAGAATTGTCAACTGTGTATTTAATCTGTAAACTATCAACTGTCAACTATCATTAGATAAATGTCAACTACCATTTCTTAGTTGCCAACTGTCATTATATAGATGTCAATTGTCATCTGGAAACTCGTAAATGGCATTTTTTATTTGTCACTTTTCAATTGCTATTTGAGAACTGTTAGCTATTATTACAGAATCTTTTAACATCTGATTACTGTCATTTATAATCTATCAGGTGTCAGATGGTAACTGTTAGTTGGAAAGTCTTATATTACTTGGGAATTGTTAAGTGTTAAGTGTCAATTCTCATTTGTCACTTGCCAATTGCTATTTAAAAACTTTTAACTGCTATTACAAATAACTGTCAATAATTTTTTGACAACTGACAACTACCATTTATAAACTATCAGCTGAATTAGCTGTCAGATGGTAACTGTCTGTTGGAAAATCATATGTTACTTGAGAATTGTCAACTATCACTTTAATCTGTAAACTATCAGCCGTCAACTATCATTAGATAAATGGCAAATCTCATCTGTGAGCTGTCAACAATGATTAGATTGCTGGGAACTGTAAACTGTCAATTCTCATTAGCAAACTGCCAAGTGACATTTGTTGTTACAGTTAACTGTTAATAATCTTTTGATATATCATAACTGTCATTTATAAACTATTAACTGTCAGATGGTCACCGCAATTTTGGAAAGTCATATGTTACTTGAGAATTGTCAACTCTCACTTAAATCCATAAACTATGAGCTATCAACTGTCATTAGATAAATGTCAAATATCATATGTAAGCTATCAACTTTCATTAAATTGATGTCAATTGTCATCTGGTAACTGCAAAATGTCAATTCTCATTTGTCACTTGCTAATTGCCATATGAGAAATTTTAGTGTCCATTCTCATTGGGAAAGTCATATGTTATTTAGGAATTGTTAACTGTCACTTTAATATCTAAATCATCAGCTGTTAACTGATATATATCAAATGTCATCTGTAAGCTGTCAAATGTCATTAGATAAATATTAATTGTCATGCGAAAACTGTTAACCATCAATTTTCATTTGAAAACTACCAATTATAATGTGAGAAATTTTACCTGTCATTAGAGTTAGCAGACAACTATCATCTGACATTTGATTAATGTCATTTATAAACCATCAGCTGTCAGTTGGTAACTGTCATTTGAAAATTCATGTTTCTTGTAAATTGTTCGCTGTCACTTTAATGTGTTAACTATCCACTGTCAACTGTCATTAGATAAATATTAACTATCATATGTAGCTGTCAACTGTCATTAGACAGATATCAATTGTCATCCGGAAACTATTAACTGTCATCTGAAAACTGTAAGTTGTTCTTTGAGGACTGTTATCTATAATTTGTCAATTGTCGTCTATAAGTTATCAACTGTCATTAGTCATTGTTATTTGAAAACTCACAACTGTTGATAAATAATTACCAACTGATGTAAGAAAATTGTTAACTATCATTTGCAAACTGTCAAGTAAATACTGTCAATAGTTAATAGTCAAATGTCATTTGCAAATTGTCAATTAACATTTGACAACTATAATTATTATATATTTTTAAATGAAATTTGAAAACTATTAACTTTAACTGTCAACATATAATTGTCAACTTCTATCTGCAAACTGTCAAATATTTATAGACTGATAAACTGATAACTGTCAATTGGCTCTGTTGTCATCTGCAAGATATCAATCGACATTTAAATATTGTCAACTAGTGTTTGAAATAATTTTTATCTTTAAACTGTGTTGTGCAAAATGGCAACTATCATTTGGAAAGTCATATGTTACTTGTTAATTTTTAACTCTCATTCTAAACTGTCAACTGTCATTAGATATTAACCCTTATTCATGAGCTATTAAATGTCATTACATTAATGTCAATTGTCATCTGGAAACTGTTGATTGTCAATTTTCATTGTCATCTATTATCTACAAATTGTTTTTGGTAATTTGCAAACTGTAAACTGTTAACTGTCATAAGATAATTGTCAACTAATATCTGCAAACTGTCAACTGTCACGTAAAGACTATCGGCGACTGTCGTCTGTATACAATTAACTGCTATTTGGTAAATTCTAATTGTCATTTAAAAACTGTTAACTATTAATATTTATAAACTGTTATTTGTGATTTCAACATTATCAACTGTAATTGGATTATTTTTATCAAGCTGTCATTCATTCGAGAAACGTCAGCCATTATTTAAATACCGACAACTGTCATCTATGAGCTTTAATTTGAGAACTTTTATCTGCAAACTGTCAGCTATCATCTACAAGCTGTAATCTCTCATCTGAAAAGTGTCAACTGTCATTTGACAATTATTATCTGCTATTTAGAAGGTGCCAATTGTCATTTGAGGGCTATTAATTGTCATTATCATTTGATAACTGCTTTTTAAAGAAAATATTAACTATTATTTAATAATTAACTAACATTAAATACTTTTCAATTGTCGTTAGATAATTTTCAATTTTCATTAATTCATTTTCATTTTTTTGTGAGCCGATAAGAATAATTTTCAATCTATCAACTGTTATTACATAATTGTGCCATTTGTCATTAAATAATTATCAATTAAAATATATTACTTGAAAAATAATGTATTCAAATTTGCCACGAGCAAACTTTTGAATGAAATTAAAACCAAATCATTGCATCGCAACATCCCCATTTATTTAATAAATATTTAACAATTTTACCGTAATCAATATCGACGTTTTCTGGACGTGTTCCGTCCTGCCCCCCCCTTCGACCCGGCCACCGGAGTCCGACCCCATTAAATTTTGATCAACAGCAGAACATAATTAATAACGTCCATAATTTATAAAATGTCCGGCGCGCTCGCATTGTTTAAATAATATTTATACGCCGCCATTGCGCCGTGATCTATAGTTACCTTTATTGGCTATTTATTATTACCATTGTTTTGGAAAATTTGCAATTTTCATGCGAGCCGCTTTTGTGCACCGGCCGAATTTAACAATTTTCCAATGAATGAAAATATTATTTGGCGCTGCGTTATCGTACAGTTATGTTGTTGTTTATTATTTTTTTGTTAAATTGTGTTCTCTCTTCCCTTCGTCCTTTTAGTTCCGCGAATTGAATTTACTGTGGGATGCATTTCACTGATTTTAATATACCGACTGGTATATTGAGATCGATTGTAGAATAAAAATCTTTTTAATTTAATTCTTTTAAATAATTATTTAGGCTACTTTTATATTATTTCTTAAATTTCTTATTAGTAATTAATAATTAATTCAATACAACTGTAGGAAGTTTTGTATTTCAACCTTAGCACAAGATACATTATTTCCAAACGCTTCTTACAAATACGAGAAATAGCCTTCTATTTATCTAATTGACAACTTACAAAAAATGCTTCTCCCTTTGTAAAGAAGTCCTTTGATTTTAAGATAATTTTTACTAAACGTTTTTTACACTCAGAAGAAATAGCCATTTTATACGTTTAATGCGTTTGTTTATGAAAGAAGCTTTGTATCCATTACGTTCCTAGAAACGACAGACAATTTTTTTCTGATGTTAAAACAAATGTTACTTTCCATTACGTGTTTTTGGATAAGGAAAAAAGCTGTCTATTTCGTACAAAACTTCTTAAAAATAAAAACAAATTATTTACCTCTATAATGTAGCTTTTTTACGCATGTTTAAAGCTTTTAAATTTGATAAGATTAAGCCTAATTACTTTATGCAGATGAAAACAAAGACATTAATAATATTAATTATAATTGTCGCTGTTGTCAGATCCCTTCGATGTCGGTGATTATCTACCCATTTGGGAAAACAAAACATCAAATACAAATACAAGACACTAGAAGCTTTATGGAAATAAAGTCAGGAACGTAATCTATGTTTTGTTCAGAAGATACAAAAATGTTTGCTCTTTAAATTAAGCTTTCTGTAGTTTTTTTAAGCTCTCTAGAAATGAAAAATACAACAAGCTTTTAGCAATAGTGCTTTGGTAGTAAGAAAATTAATAAAGCTATCTATTCAGTTTTACACACTTGTTTGTTAGAATTTTATAAAAGCTTTCTATTCGGCTTAGATATAAATACAAATCATTTTGTTTTCATCTGACTTTCCCTGGATTGGAAAAGATAACGTCTTTAACTTATCTCGTTAGTTTATGATGATAAAGAAAACAATGATTGTAAAAAGGAGGTTTTTGGAGAAAAATAATTTTCCGTTTAAATTATAAATAATTTAAAAGTTCTTAGAAATGAAACTTGAACATTTTGGTCATAAATATTCTAATAATAGGATAAATATTATTTCAACACTTCTTTAAATTGATAGAAATAGTCTTCTACTCATCTTAGGCCTTCTTAATGATACAGGCAAACCAACCATAGTATAAACATCTGACGCTTTTTAGATTGGAAGTCATACATTCTTCTGCTTCTTTTATTTATCTAGTACATTCGTTCTAAAAAAGTCACAATTATAGAAACAATGAATTATTGTTCCATGTCAACAGTAACGGGCCGGTTTCGATCTTTTTTTGATTTTATCAGCGTAGCCAAGTTCGAGACAGGAAAAAGTTTTACTTTGTATTATTTACAATACAGTATTATTAGGAGATAAAACGCCTTTGCCATTTAATTAAATTATTCTGTTAATAATAAAAGTTATTGGAAGTGACAGATTTGTTTTTACCTTTAAAAGGCAATCGTAGAGTAAGTCCTCTAATAGCAATATTAATATTACTTGAAATAGAAGTTATAGTCTTCTTCTCATCTCAAAACTTTTAAAAAATAAAGACAAATATTGAAGTCCTGATAAAAATATCTATCTGTTTTTAGGTTAGAAAAGATTAACCCTTTAGTTTATACTGTTAATTTATGAAAATATGCATCAACTTAGCCTTAAAAAGTGTTCTGGGAATGGGTTACATTTTCTTTAGTTTGCCGTTTAAATATAGCTTTCTGCTAATTTTAGAAATTCCTAGAAGTAACAAAAAAGATATTCACCTTTAGAAACTTCTTAGAATTAAATACAAAGCATTTGCCTTTATAATTCAGCCTTGGTGCAAGCATCTAATAATTTTTAGGTTATAAAAAAATCCTGTTCATTTAAAAAGACCTGAATATATAGACTTAGTTAGTATTATAAAAGCTTTCTACTCAGCTCGAAGCATTTGGCATTTGCATTGGAAAAGATAAAGTCTTTACCTTACCTATTTAGTTTATGATAATGAAGAAGAAGAACTACAGAAATCAAAAATAATAAAAGTTCTATGATATTTTTTTAAACGACTCTTCAAAATACTTACAAACAAAATTAAAGTGTTTTACTAATTATTAAACTTGTATAATGAAGTAGAAGCTTCTTGTATTCAAAATATAGCTGTAATTTTTTGACAAATTAAATAAAATTAATAAAATAAGACTAACTTATAATCTAATTAACAGCACCTTTTGAGAAAAGACCTAATTTTGGAATTGGTAGTGATATCCAACCTGACAATTGTCTAAGTTAGTAAAATGGCCAAAATACATTTGTATCCAAAGACAGAAAGCTATCCTGCAAAAGAGGTTGAAGGTGGCATCATCAATCAACCAGTTCACACAAACTGCCTCACAATTATTCAAACAGTTACAAAAGTAGAAGTAAGAAACTCCCTTTCGAAAGAAAAAGAGGCTACGAGCTAATGCCAAACCTAAGGTGGCCTCGACTAAGCGTCCCAATATTATCCCTGCAGATACCAACACGTCACCAAATTGGTGGAACAGAAGAAAGCACATCTGGTTGTTATCGCCCATGAAGTTGATCCAACTGAGCTGGTTTTCTTTCTCACTGCCATCTGCAGGAAAATAGGTGTTCCATACTCATAAAAGAAAGGCTCGCTTAGGATTACATAGGACTACACAGATTGACTCAGATGATAGTGACAACTCCAACAAAATCGTGTAAGTTGTCAAGACGAATTTAAATTAAAGGCTGAATAGTTGAGGCTGTTAGTTGTTGAAAGTTCATATTCTAATCACTTTTTACAGAAATTTACAAACGTGATTAAATTAAGGGCTGAGGAGATTAGGCGCTACTGAGGAGGTGGTCTGTTTGGATCCAAAACATTCAAGCCTGTTGCAAAGATAAAGAGATGGTTCAGAAACCTGACTCTACTTATAATATCGATACTATTAGGGGCGTTTAAATGAAAAAGTACGAAGCACAAAACGCTATTATGATTATAAATGAAGAGTTTTTATTCAAAGTATACACCATAGGCTTAATCACAATAATTCCTTGCACTAAGGAGCCAAAGAATTCCATGTTACCAAAAGTCCTCTGGCCACGATGAGGCAAAGTCTCTCACAGTGTCCTTGAGTTGATTTTCCGGGTTGAAGAGCTTCCCTTTCAGATATTGTTTCTTGATACACCTACATAATCTTCAGAGTGTCCCACAGTATCCATCGAAGTTAATAGTTCAAATCCGTGGCCTCAGCAGGCAAGGTATTGCTCACCGTCATTTTCGATGTTCAATGTCCACTACTTGTTCAATTCCTTGAGCTCAGAAGAACCATTAACTTACACCAAATACAAGCCTAATTTATTATAAATACAAATATGCAACTATATTTTCAAAAATTATATTTCTCGGCAACCCAATCAACAATATTTTACCCAACACACAATTTACAACATTAATACAAAATTAATAATTGAAAATACGGGTGTACGCCTCTTTAAATTTAACTATTTCAGAATTAAACAGTAAGCTGAGGAAGCTGGAGGTAGCGATGGCGCATGCGTACGAGCTCGTTAATTTGAAGTATTTATAAAATATCTTGCATTTGTTTTAACTTTACGTTGCAATTTCATAACCTGGCGTAGTTTCAGTTGTTAATAGAAACATCTCGAGCTTAGAATAATCTACACTCGTGGTTGAGCAATAGTTTAGAAGTGGCCATACAGTGATTCACACTCAGTGCATCCCCCTTTATGTATCTCTGGTACATTCTTCAGCGCCTTTATACACGTCTTCCCCCTATAAATTAAAATCCGTCATCGGTTTGTTTTTATTTTCATTGAATGAGCTCCAAGGAGGGCAAAAGCCCGAGGGGGATGAGAGGGGCGCTTATCTGGAGATGCCCTTCCCCGAACAGATTAAAGACGTCACTGCTATTCTTTCGTAGTTTCCATTTGTTACTCGAACGGCGGAATCGCCACTTTTTCCCCGACTTAATAGCTCGCACAATTTAAGCCCCCGAATTAACCCTCCGGATCCCCTTTTTAGCGCGCTGGCGACAAGAACTTTCTGATGGATCGAAGTTCTTATTTATTTTCCGATCCACTCAATTACCACGTCGGCATAGATAACGGTGCACACTCCACGACTATAACAATTTATCACCGTTATCTATATTATAACGGTTAAATTATATTGATACAAAATAAATTAAATAAATTAAATATAAATTTTCTTATATGGCTTTTTTATTGAGATGAAATGATCTTAAAATGATCCTTAATTACTAACTAAATAAACAGGTAACAATCATTGATTGTGGGTTAAAAATAATACAAAATAAAGTGGTAATAATCATTTATTGTAGTATGAAAATAATACAAAAATGTAAAATCCCGGCGCATCCACCAAAACTGCACATAGGCTATAATAATATAAAAATAATAATAATTATTATATTTATGTGCTTCTAGCAGCAAAAATTTATTTTTTGAGAAAATTTGTTATATTCAACTAAGTCAAGAAATTTATACACTATTAATAGAATATTAATTAGAAGTATTAAGATAATATTTCTTGAATAATTTTCTTACTTATCTCCCTGTAAAACATTATGAAATTAGGTAAAGTATTAACCAATTATTAACCTAATATTAACATAATTATTATTATATTTCTCTTGTTGATTTTCTTTATTATTTTTTTATTGATTCAAGGATTTTGTTTCCTTCTTTTTAATGGTGTGGTTCTTTGGTTATTTCATGTTATATGTTCTAGAGTTGTTGATTTTATTAAAGGAAAATTTTGTTAATAATATACGAAAGCTAAAATTATAAATTGAATATTATTAAACAAAACAAAACGTATTTTGTATTTAAAATACAAAACTTTTCTTAATCGCATTTGAAAATTAATTACCATAATCAATTTACGTGCGTATTGAGGCATTAACACGAGTAACTTTATAACGAAAGGTATAAATAATTGATACACCACCACTGGCGCCGGATTAATTATGCATGCGGATGAAATAGTTACAACAAATTACCGATGTTTACAATTCCTCTTCACAATTGGCGTTGATGATAATTATGCAAACGAGCTAATGCCAAACAATTTAAATATTTATGGGTCCGCGTGTCCCGGCGCGGCCACCATTTCGGATTCATTAAATTCGCCTCTCATTACGGACGCCGACGCGAACGAAAACATTTTCGATTTTAATTAATATTTCGGACGAGCGTGCGTTGTATGTGTGTATGTGTGTGTGCGTGTGTGTGCAAAAGAGGGTTCGTAATTATTCGCCTGTTATTTATTTCTACCGGCGGATAATTAGGTTCGATTTCATTGTACGGATTGAATGGGTAAATATCGTGATGATGAAAATACGGAATGATATTTGTTGGAGATTATTAATTTTATGAAGATAAAGAAATCATTGGTTTAAATTATCTGATATGGATAATTAAAGACAGGTTCTCTTAATAAAAATTTTAAATTATACATTATCAATGTATAATTTATAATGTCTTTTAAGAGAACCATATCAGATAATTTAAACATGTTTTGTATTAGTGCCCTAGCTTCAATATTATTTATATTTGTATATGTATGTAAAACAAAATGATTGACTTGTGTAATCACTAAAATACACTACACTGAAAGTAAAAGTATTATTTACATATATTCTGTTTTAATTGTTAATGATTTAAGATATCTTAATATTATACGAATCTAGTTTAATTTAATTTTCGCTTATTTACTTTTATTCATTGTGTTAATTAAGTTTTCACTTTGTTTCAGATATATAGTGTTGGACGAACGTGACTTTTTGTGAGTTTAAATGTCTTCCTCTCGGAATCGGTGTTTAGTTCTCTACAACTAGAAACTTCAAACGACAAGGTGAGACACGCTTTTCAACTATAACTTATAAAATGAATCCGAATATTATATTACAGTAGTTATAAAGGTGAGATTTAAGGCAAGATGTACTGATTTATATAGGTATAAATAGTAATTTCTTCTTCAATTAAGTTTATACTACCTTTATATATACTTACTGTAATCATATAATTTATAAAAATTATAAAAAATGATTTCTAGCTACTAATGTTGCGGCGATGCATAATTCAATAATAATCTTGCTAGGTTTATGAGTTCTGTCTGTTTTGTTTACAGTTAAATTATGGCTATTACTATTTGTTATATTAACAAGTATAATAATTTAACTGTTGTAACAAATTTTAAAGTTAATCATTTTCTTGATGTATTTTTTAGAATTTTTCCAATCACGAGTTGCAGATTTTGTTAAATAATTAATATTATTTTTTGTAATATTAAAAATACATTCATTTCAACCCTTTTAACAAATTTTGACGCTAATAGTTTTGTAAATAAGTGTTTTACAATTTTTCAAATAATGAATTGCAATTTTCGTTAAACAAAGTTTGTAGTTTGCAGTGTTGCTATTTTGTCTGTCGTTACTTTACGATTATAATTTTCTGAAATAATAATATTTTATTAATTTTAACCATTCTAACAAATTTTTAAGCTAATAAAATAGTGGATATGTTTTTTAGAATACTTCAAATCATGAGTTGTAATTTTCATTAAATAAAGTTTGTAGTTTGCAACGTTGCCATTTTGTCTATGGTTATTTTACGATTACTATTTTATTAATTAATAATATTCTAGTTTATAGTGACCATTCTAACAAATTTTGAAACTAGTAATATAGTACATATGTTTCCTACAATTTTTCAAATCCCGAGTTGTATTTTTCGTTGAATGAAGTTTGTAGTTTTCAATGCTGCCATTATGTCTGTAGTTACGATTTACAATTATTATTTTCTGAAATAATAATACATAATTATTATAAACCATTCTGACACATTTTGGAACTAATAATTTGGTATTTATGTTTTCTAGAATAGTTCAAATCATGAGTTGCAATTTTCGCTGAATGAAGTTTGTAGATTGCAGTGTTGGCATTATGTCTGTAGTTACTTTACGATTACTATTTTCTGAAATAATAATATATCATTAATATTGACCATTCTGACAAAATTTTAACCCAATAAAATAGTGGATATGTTTTCTAAAATACTTCAAATCAAGAGTTGCAATTTTCGTTGAATGAAGTTCGTAGTTTGCAACGTTGCCATTTTGTCTATGGTTATTTTACGACTACGATTTTCTGAAATAATAATGTATAATTCATATTAACTATTCTGACAAATTTTGAAGCAAAAAATATGGTAGATATGTTTTCTAGAATAGTTTAAATCATGAGTTTCAATTTTCGCTAAATGAAGTTTGTAGTTTGCAGTGTTGCCATTATGTCTAAAGCTACTTTACTATTTTTTGAAATAACAATTTTCAATTCATATTAACCATTCTAACAAATTTTGAAGCAGATAATATGCTACATATGTCTTCTAGAAAAATTCAAATCATGACTTTCAATTTTCGTTGAATGAAGTTCGTAGTTTGCAGTGTTGCCATTATGTCTGTAGTTACTATATGATTACTATTTTCTGCAAAACTAATGTCCAGTTTATATTGCTCAATTTGACAAATTTTGAAGCTAATAATATGGTAGATGTGTTTTCTATAATACTTCAAATCATGAGTTGCAATTTTTGCTGAATGAAGTTTGTAGTTTGCAGTGTTGTCTTTATGTCTATAGTTACTTTACGATAACAATTTTCTAAAATACTAATATATCATTAATTTTAGTCATTTTGACAAATTTTTATGCTAAAAATATAGTAGATATATATTCTAGAATACTTTAAATCATGAGTTGCAATTTTCGTTGAAAGACGTTTGCAGTTTGCAGTGTTGCCATTATGTCTCTAGCTACTTTATGATTACTATTTTTTAAATAACAATTTTTCATTCATATTAACCATTCTGATAATTTTTTAAGTAAATAATATGGTAGATATGTTTTCTAGAATAGTTCAAATCATGAGTTGCAATTTTCGCTAAATGAAGTTTGTAGTTTGCAAATTTCCACTATGTCTGTAGTTACTTTACGATTACTATTTTCTGAAATAATAATCTCAAATTCATATTGACCAATTTGACAAATTTTGAAGCTAAAAATATGGTAGATATGTTTTCTAGAATAGTTCAAATCATGAGTTGCAATTTTCGTTGAATGAAGTTTGTAGTTTGCAGTGTTGCAATTATGTCTGTAGCTACTTTACGATTACTATTTATTGAAATAACAATACATCATTAATACTGGCTATTCTGACAACTTTTGAAGCTAATACTAAGGTCGATATGTTCTCTACAATAGTTCAAATCATGAGTTGCAATTTTCGTTGAATTAAGTTTGTAGTTTGCAATGTTGCCATTATGTCTGTAGCTACTTTACAATTACAATTTTCTGAAATAACAATTTTCAATTTACATTTACCATTCTGACAAGTTTTAAAGCTAATAATATTGTAGATATGTTTTCTATAAAAGTTCAAATCATAAGTTGCAATTTTCGTTAAATGAAGTTTGCAGTTTGCAATGTTGCCATTATGTCTGTAATTACTTTACAAATACTATTTTCTAAAATAATAATTTTTAACTCATATTAACCATTTTGACAAACTTTGAAGCAAACAATATATTAGTTATGTTTTCTAGAATAGTTTAAATCATGAGTTTCAATTTTCGCTAAATGAAGTTTATAGTTTGCAGTGTTGGCATTATGTCTATAGCTATTTTACGATTACTATTTTTTGAAATAACAATTTTCAATTCATATTAAGCATTCTGACAAATTTTTAAACTAATAAAATGGTAGATGTGTTTTCTAGAATACTTCAAATCATGAGTTGCATATTTTCGTTGAATGAAGTTTGTAGTTTGCAATGTTGCCATTATGTCTGAAGCTACTCATATTAACCATTCTGACAAATTTTTAAGCTAATAAAATGGTGGATATGTTTTCTGGAATACTTCAAATCATAAGTTGTAATTTTCGTTGAATAAGGTTTGTAGTTTGCAATGTTGCCATTATGTCTGTAGTTACTTTACGATTACTATTTTCTAAAATAATAATCTCTAATTCATATTGACCAATTTGACTAATTTTGAAACTAAAAATATGGTAGATATGTTCTCTAGAATAGTTCAAATCATCAGTTGCAATTTTCATTGAGTGAAGTTTGTAGTTTGCAATGTTGCCATTATGTCTGTAGCTACTTTACAATTACAATTTTCTGAAATAACAATTTTCAATTCACATTTACCATTCTGACAAATTTTGAAGCTAATAATATGGTAGATATGTCTTCTAAAAAAATTCAAATCATGAGTTGCAATTTTCGCTGAATGAAGTTTGTAGTTTGCAATGTTGCCATTATGTCTGTAGTTATTTTACGATTACTATTTTCTGAAATAATAATACTTAATTCATATTAACTATTCTGAGAAATTTTGATGACGAATCTACCATATTTTTAGTAGATTCGTTTTCTAGAATAATTCAAATCATGAGTTGCAATTTTTGTTGAATGTAGTTTGTTGTTTGCAGTGTTAGCATTTTGTGTAGAGTTGATCTATCATTACTATTTACCCATTATTAGAAATTTTGAAGTTAATAAGTTTGATGATATGGTCTATAGTATTTTTCAAATTACAAGTTGAAATATTCGTGAAAGGAAATTGATAATTCTAAGTACTACCATATTATCTATTGTTGGGTTGTGTCTATTGTTTTTATCGTATTTTCATAGTTAATCAATTTTAGCTATTTTAGTAAATTTTTAGGCCAATATTTTAGATAATACAATTTTTAGATTTTTTTTAAATCACGAATAGCAATTATTTTCAAATTAAATTTATACTTTGCAGCAGTGTTATTTTAACTACAGTTAGGTTATGACTATTATTATTCATTGCTCTAAACATACAACCATTTTTGGTCATTCAGCTAATTTTAGAAGTTAATTGTTTATAAAATATAAATTTTATAATATTTTAAATGACTAGTTGCAATTTTCGTTAAATAAGGTTTGTAATTTGAGGTGTCGTCATTTTGTTTACAGTTAGGTTACGCCTATTATTTTATGGAAAATTAAAAACACAATACTTTTATCCATTTTACCAAATTTCAAGCTAATAATAGTATTGATATATATATATTTAGAATTTTTCAAATCATGAGCTGCAATTTTCCAAAAAGTAAGTTTATATTTTGCTCGATGTTTATTTCCTTTACAAATAGGTTATGACTTTTTTTTTTTGATATACTAAAAATAAATTAATTTTAGCCATTCTAACCTATCTTGAAGTTAATTATTTGGATAATATCCTTTTTTAGAATTTTTCAAGTAATGAGTTGTAATTTACGTTAAATAAAGTTTATAGTTGGAACTGTCGCTATATTGTCTACAGTTAGGTTATGACTAATATTTTTAAATATATTAGAAACACATCAATTCTGACTGTTTTCATAAATTTTTAAACTAATAATTTCGTAAATACGTTTCTAAGAATTTTTCAAATTACGAGTTGTAATTTTCGTTATATGAAGTTTGTAGTTTGCAGTGTTGTCATCTTCTCTATAGTTGAGTTAGGACTATAATTTTTTGATGAATTGAATATACATTAATTTTAGCTATTTTGTCAAATTTTGGAGATAAATTATTCGGTAAATAAGTTTTTTTTTTTAATTGTTGTAATCATGATTTGTAACTTTCGTTGTATTAACTTTGTAGTTTGTGGTGTTGCCATTTTGTGTACAGTTGGCATATAACAACTCTATTTTGATTTCCTAAAATCACATTAATTTTAGTCATTGCAACAAATTTTGAAACTTATAAAATGGATAATATTTTTATTTTAGAATTTTTCAATTCACGAGTTACAATTTTCTTTAAATCAAATTTATAGTTTAAAGCATTTTTATTTTGGCTATCGTTAGATTATGACAATTATTTTCTAAAATATTATAAATACATCAACTCTGGTCGTTCTAGCTAATTTTGAAGCTAATTAGTTAATCGATATATTTTTTTGAATTTTTTAAATGACGAGTTGCAATTTTTATTAAATAAGGTTTGTAATTTGCAGTTTGTTTACAGTTGAATTATGACTGATATCTTTTGGAATATTAGATGTACACTAATTTTGAATATTTAGACAAATTTTAAAGCTAATAATATGGTTGATATGAATTTAAGAATTTTTCAAATTAACAGTTGTAATTTTCGTTAAATGAGATTTATAGTTTGCAGGGTTGTCATTTTGTCACTATAATTTTCTAATATATTAAAAAAACATTATTTGTTACCTCTCTAAGCAAATTTTTAAGCTAATAATTTAAATTATATATTATTTAGAACTTTTCAAGTCATTTTTGTTAAATGATGTTTATTATTTGCAGTATTGCTACTTAGTTTATATACGGTTTATAACTGTTATTATATTATATATTAAAACCACATTAATTTCAGTTGATTTAAGACATTTTAAAGCTAAATATATAAATAATATAGTTATTTTGCAGAATATTTGAGAATACGAGTTGCAAATAAAGTTTATAGTTTTCAGTTTTGCCATTTTATCTACACTTATGTTATCACTACCACTTCTTGATATATTGGAAATACATCTTATTTCGATGCTTTCGTAAATTTTTATGTAATAGTTTAGATAATATATTTTTTTAGAATTTTTTAAATTACGAGTTGCAATTTTCATACATGAAAGTTTATAGTTTACTATAAATTTCATTTACAGTTCGATAATAACTAATATTTTATAGTATACTAAAAATACATTAATTTTGGCGGTTTTGGCAAATTTTGAAGCTCTTAGGGAGGATGATAACTTCTTTAGAATTTTTTAAATCACAACTGGAAATTTTCTTTAAACGAAGTTTGTAGATTGCAATGTTGCCATTGTGTTTGCAATTGGGTTATGGATATTGTTTTTAAGTATTTCGAAAATAAATTAGATTATACTTTAGCAAATTGCGTCAATTTAAAATGTTTTTGACTTTTCTAAAAAAATATATTGGATTTTTGTGATTCTAGTATCAATCTAGTGATTAAATACTTTTAATTTCTAGGATGACAATCTTGGAATGATTAATCCGTGATACATATACATTTTATGATAGTGGCGATTGTTTTTCTAATTTATTTCATTCTGAAGAATTGAAGATTTTCATTGAAATCAAAAATTATTTTAATTCGATTATTACAAAATCTAGTGATTAAATAGCTTTAATTTCTAGGTTATGATGTCTCAGAATTTTATGTTGGTGGTATATGCGCGTTTTACATTAGTTGCGATTGTTTTTCTATTTTTTTATTTAATTCGTAAAAATTGAAAATTTTCACAGAAATCAAAAATTATTCTAATTTGATTATTCCAAAATCTAGATTTTAAATATTTTTAATTTCTAGGTTATGATGTCTTAGAATGATGTGTTGGTGGTATGTCTACGTTTTACGTTAGTGGCGATTGTGTTTCTACTTTTTGTCCACTTGTAATAAATGAAAATTTTCAATGAAACCAGAAATTATTTTAATTTGATTATTTTAAAAATCTAGTGTATAAATACTTTTAATTTCAAGGTTATAATATCCTAGAGTGTTGTGATAGTGGTTTATATACGTTCTACTTTAGTGGCGATTGTTTTTATATTTATTTTTCACTCGTAAAGAATGAAATTTTTTACTGAAGCAAGAAGTTATTTTAATTTGATTATTTCAAAATCTAGTGATTAACTATTTTTAATTTATAGGTTATAATGTTTCAAAATAATGTGTTGGTGATTAATTTAAATACGTTTTACGTTAGCGTCAATTGTTTTTCTATTTTTTTTTCACTTGTAAGAAATGACAAGCGAAACAGTCTATTAAACTAATGCATCAATTAAGCTTTTCTATCTTAGGATGATTAATAAATAGCTAGATAAATTATTTAATCAATTTTCAAATAAATAACTCTTTTTATTAAATGTTTGTGTATTCTTTTAATACCCTTTTTGTATTTGTTTAAGTCGCAAAGTTGATTGTTTTTTTCTTTATTGGTGGTAATTAAAACTTTAAATAGGAGTAATTATCTGATTAAAATATCCATTTAAAAAAGCGACAGGATTTTCCATCGGACTGGAGTTATTATTATCATTATCATTTAAATTAATCTTTTTTTTTCGTCTACTTCTCCCTTTCAAAGATGGGCGGATCAGCCGTCCCATAAATCTTTTAAATAAACAATTATGAGCGTTTTCGCCCGGTTTATATCCACGCTCCTTCCGTTTATCTTCGCGAGGAAGGATAACGATACATTTTTCATCGCCCTTTATGATTGCCGGGCCGCCCTTCAATATTTCAGCCGCCGTCGTCCGCCTTCCGTGCGCGCATTGATACAATGATATATTCCTTCTGTCTATTATACATTTCCACGGCATTTTTTAAACTTTCAACGGGACAACCCTTTCTGAATGCATAAAATCGGCCGTCTTTACGGTTTACGGTTTGAGCCGACCCCGTCGACGGGTGGCACGTGTCCGGATGAAAAACTTATCATCCCCCCCTTGTGGAATTATTTAACGTCAACCTTATTTTTTCTAAAGTTTTTGCTTTATTAAAAATTTATAACGTATGTAAGTGCATCGGAAACATTGAGATTTAGCGTATTCGAGGCTCTAAATTTATAATTCCCGATTTAATTAGCGAAAAGTTTCCCATTCGCGTTGCATGATTAAAAACGTGATATTTTATGCAGGACTTCTGTATGGCGCTTGGGTTAATCATTAATGTGTTGGTAAAGTTTTGATGTAGTGGAGCGGGCGCCGCTAGAATTAGTAAGCACTTAGTACATGAAACAGTAACCGCAACTTTAAATTCTGGTCCTAATCAGCCACTTCGCACAAAAGCGATCGATACAGATTGCTCTGCGGCTTAATACCGATTTAATAGTTCGGCTATACATTGCGCACACCCATCACGAACCGCCAATAATACTTTTATGTCGCCGGCGCGACCAATCGTAATCATAATCATTACCGATTGCAAAATCATAAATTCAATGCGTAACTTTGTACACTATCCAATATTAATTTCAATCAGTATCAGGTGAAGAAGATTATAAGTTATAACAAATATAATTCTAAACTATTATTTTATAGGTATCGAGATTATTAATAATAATAAATTAATATATAGGTTTTAATAAATATTTTTGTTATAAAGTAAACCTGCTTTTTGTGAATTGTAATTTCACGATAATCGATTTTATAATGTACTGGAAATAAATAAGCCGAAGTATAATATTTACGAGACGTAACTTTAAACGTCTAGAAGCTGTATACTCTAGTGAAGTAACTAGTTGAAAGTCAACAAACTATAGTTCCTTAAACTCGCACAACATTCTGGTGTTATACCGAAGTTTCAAGTGATATACAATTCTGTATTAAGCAAAATTTTACAATATACACACGCACACATCAGTTTTCAAAGTTTGCATACACACAAGTATCCCTTTAATGGAACACATTTGACCTTTAAATAAAGTGCTTCTATTAATAATGTTGACATCATTCAAAAATGTTGCATAAATTTTTTGAGCCCGGCGCATCCACCATAATTTATAAAATTCTAAAAATATGTAGAGTTATAAAAATTCAAATTCTACAGCACTATTGAATACATTTTTTTCTCAAATTGATCAAATCAAGTATAGAAAAATCTGTTATTCACTATAAAACATTTCCTTTGCAATTCTCTTAATCTCTTTTTTTCCTGCCTTCAATAAGTAATCAATAATATAATGTCCGATAAAACGATAATCCGCCCCTGGTAATTATTTCCCTTTTCCGTATTTTTATCCCCGCGGGTGCAATGAATCACACAATCCGCATTCTCCGGTACCACCGGTGAAATTAGCGCGATCGCCGCTCGAAAACTTTCCACCCCTTTCGCCAATCCTCTCGGATACACCGTTCGAATGTCCATAATTTATGTTTATCGCGTTTTAAATCTCGCCCCCCTCACTCTGTCTGTAATTCGGAGGCGAGCTTAATAATTATCCCCCCGGAACTGATATTTTAAAATAATTTCGCGTCGCGGCCCGAACGCAGATCGCAAATTTATGGATCATTTGCATTTGTAAAGGGGCGACTTGTATTCATTTAAGGGGATTTCGCGTGTTTAGATAACTTATGTAAATTGCCGTTCGCGCGGTAATCTTTTAAATGGCTACATCTGAGCCGTAATGATGTTACATCGTTTAGAGTCCGATTGTATTTTCCGAATTAACAACTTAAATTATTATTGTAATTAAATATCTTCATATTCAAAAAAGAAAATAGATTTTTGTTAATTGATTAATAGTTGAGGCGTTAACTTCCTGATACATCTTGGAAAATTAAGCAAAAACGTTTACTTTGTTGATATCACACTTTATTTTTAAGTTACTCGAGTTTCCATAAACGTTTTTGTTTAGATTTTTTTTGTTATCTGAACAAAAACCCCAAGAAAATTCTATATCTCTTAAAATCCATACATAACTTTCTGAGAAAGTCTTTTTTGAGCAGCAGAATGGCAACAGAAAAACCTACAGAAAATATGATTGATTGTTGAAGTCGTGACTTTGTGATACATCTTGATTACGAAATAGGTTTAAGAAATAATAACACTTTGCTAGTATCACGAATTTTTTCACTTTTTATTGTGACTAGTTTCGTCCTATTCGGACATTGTCACAATAAAAAGTGTAAAAATTCGTGATACTAGCAAAGTGTTATTATTTCTTAAACATATTTCGTTACCTACAGAAAATTTTGGCAACATGACTTTTTTAGTCTAGAAACTTAAACTACATAAAGCCCTAAAAATTTTGGTTAGAAAACGTATTTCAATCTTATTAATAACAAGAAAATCTTGAAAATAGAACATCAAAACACCTATAAATTGCAATATATGAGTTATATGAATTCTTGTTACAATTATTTATAATTAGTTGATTTTATAAACTTTCATTTAACTTACTAGAATTGTTTTGCCACACTGTGAAGAATATATATTGGTTTTTATATACTAGAAAGCTAAAGTATTGATAGAAACAAAACACAAACAGTGAAACATACTAGAATATTATAAAAGTTATAATTTTAGAATTCTTGAATCAAATTTTGGAAACCTTGAGAAGAAAAGAAGAAGAAAAAAAAATTCTAGGTGTTTCGAAAATCAAAATCTTAAGAATTTTAGTATCCTTGAAAAAATTTCTAGAAACCTGGAAGAGAATTGCTGAATATTTTTGAAGTATGGCAAGAATTGTGGGCAAATTTTAGATATATGAAAAAATATTGACACCTTCTAGAAAGTTGAAATGGTTAAATAGATCTAGAATTTTCAAATCAAATGATTAAAACAAACGTTTTTGAAAAAATCTAAACATTTTAGATAGTAGTAAATACTCGAATTATCTAAAAATCTGCTAAAAACCAGTGGATAAATTTAAGATGAATCCATGAAACATTCTAAAAAATAGATATTAGAACAAAACAAATGTGTGTAAAATTAAAATTCTAAAACTTTCAATAAAATTCTGAACACCAAGTGAATTGCCAAACAAATTCTAAAAATTGTTGATTAATTTAAAGTGTTGGAACACCCCAAAAATTGAATAAAAATCGTATTCAGGTTATCGAAAAAAACTGTAGGAAATTTTAATACTTGAAATATTATACCAAAATATTGCAACAGTCCAAATAAGAAATCACTTAAAAATTTTAGCTTAAATAAAAAAAATATAAAATATTTGAAAAATAAATTTAACATTTAGAAATTTTATTATCTGGGACAATTAAAATGTATTCTAAAAACATGAATTAGATATAACTAAAAAAAATCTAAAAACCTGACAAAGAAAGAAATTCTTAAAACTTGTTGAAAAAGTTTCTGATAATATTTCCAAAACATTAGAAAAGTATTTAGATTTTTAAACATTCTAAAAAATTTGAAAAACACTTGGCAATTTCAAGAAAAATACTGAAATTTAATAATAAAATGTATTAAAGTCCTTTACGTTATAGAAAATGAACTAATAATTTAGATTAAAAAAAGAAATTCTTAGAAACCTAGAAGAAAAGTGCTAGAAATTTGATAAGGAAATTGTTGACAAATTTTAAAGTTAAAGAGAAAATGTTGGAATATTTTAAAACCTTTTAAAAATCATAATTTTGAAGATAATATCGTAGATTTTTTCTTTCTCTCTCTTCAAAAAATTAAAGTCTAGAAGAAATAAGCTAAATCAATTTTGGAACTTTAGTAGTTGAATTGCTGAAAAAGTCGAAATATATTAAAAAAAAGTAAAATATTCAGAAAATTGAAATATAAATTTTTAGACAGTTTTATTAATTCTGATTAGGTAATATAGAAAAATCATTAATTGGTAGAAAATACTCATAAGATAAAACAGAAATATTAGAAAATCGTCAAAAAATTAAAGCAAAAATGTTGGTAAAGTATACAAATTTTATATATTAGATAAACGTTTAAGTACTTTAAGAAACATAAGAGAAAAATTTCCCAATTAAACTTAAGAGGAAAAAATAATTGCTTAAAAAATATTGAAACAAACTAAACATCTGGAAAAATTTAAGAAAAGTCTTAAAAATTAGTTATTTAAAAGGAAAAGTGATGAACAAATATTCATACGATAAAAGAGAAATATTAGAAAATCCTCGAAAAATTATTAAATGGTAGAAAATACTCATAAGGTAAAACAGAAATATTAGAACATAGTCAAAAAATTAAAGCAAAAATGTTGGTAAAGTATACAAATTATATATATTAGATAAATGTTTAAGTACTTTAAGGAACATAAGAGAGAAATTTCTCAGAGAAACTTAGAGGAGAAAATAATTGCTTAAACAATATTGAAACAATCTAAAAATCTGGAAATTTTCAAAACTCTTAACACTTAGTTATTTAAAAGAAAAAGTCGTGAACAAATACGATAAAATATTTTTCAAAAATGCAATTACTAGAAAGTTTTAGAACCTTCCAAAAAGTTCTAACAATTTAGAAAAGAACAGCGTTGAAAATGCATATAAGATAAAGCAAATAATAGAAAATACTCGAAATCTTAATACAATTTTTGAAATGTTTAGAAATTGTATATCCTATAAAAAAGTTAAAATTCTTCAATAACCTAGAGAAAAAATTACTGAAAAAATCTATAAACCAGAAAAAACTTAATATTAAGAATGTTAAGAAATTGCTGAAAATTATCCAAAAACATAAATAGATATTTGAGATGTGTTAAAACATTCAAAATTTGTAGAACTCTAGAACTCTTGAAAATATTTTTAGTAATTTTGAAAAGTAGTGTTGATTTTTTTAGAAATTAGAAAGTTTTAGAAAATGCCGATAAATTCAGAATCTGCGGAAATGAATGTTGAAATTATATAGAGACCTAGAAAATTGTATATTGATTAAAACTAAAAACAATCTAAGTAGATTTAGTTCTAATCAAAATAGTTAAAACATGTTTCATCACGGGTTAAGTGAGCAATTAATTACAAGAAAAAAAAAATGTGGAACTTTTGAAAAAAAATTCTAGAAACCTGGAAATTCTGCAAACTTATTCAAATTTAGTTGAGGAATTCTAAATGTCTGGAAACAGTACAAAACATTTTAGAAAGTTAAAGCGATTTTGCTGAGATATTTCAAAAATTGCAATTTAAAAAAAAATCTCGTGAAAAATTATGTTGAGAAGAAAAAAGTCCTTGAAAATAAGACAAAATGAAAAAAATATATTGGATAAATCTAGAATTCTTACATTAGATAATAAAAACCTAGAAATATTTTAAATACTTCTAAAATTTGGTAAAAAACTATGCTGAAATATGTTAAAAGTCTGAATAATTTTGAAACACTTGCAAAAATTAGAAAGAGAAATGCCAAATCAATTCAAAAAATTTTTGGCAAATTCTAAATATGTAAAATTATGGTGAAATAATCTGAAAATCGAAAGAGGCATCACTAGGACATTTTAGAAAGTTGTATCAATTCATATTTTTTAACAAATTTATTAATTGTAGAAAATTCTAATAAAATAAAACCTCTGAAAATACCAAAGCAACAATTTTGAAGAAAAAAAAACTACAAAATTTTATATTCTAAAAAAACTGTTAAAATATGTATTTCAAAAACTTACGGAAGAAATTATTTTTTCCAGTGCAACCTAGAAGAGAAAAAAATTCAAAGAATCTCTTAGAATGCTTTAAAGTTTTAGTAAATAGTAGAAAAATCATATAAGAAGACAAAACAATAAGATAGAAAATACTCGAAATATCCGAAATATTTTGAAATTTTAAAATCCTAGAAAAATGTTCAAATATTTTAAAATCAATTCAATTCAATTCATTTATGTAAAAGAAGAATAGTATGTACACTCCTAAAAAAATCTAGAAACCACGGAAAAAATAATAGTTTGTTAAGAAGTTGATAAAAATTTTCTGAAAAGATCAATTTTTTTTTAGATATTCAGAAAAAGTTTTGTTACATTTTAATATACGTCCGAAATTTATCTGATGTGAATTCCTATGGATTATATTTTTTGCATAATAACCAAAAGGATATCTTCATTCTCAACCTGTAACAAAAAAAATAATTATTTTTTATACCATTATTTTAATAATGTTTTAATTTGAAATTACCTAATATTATAATTTCGTTTCATCAAGAGTGCAGTGAAGAAAATATATACCACTACTAAATAAAACTAATAAACCTGATGAATTCTTAAATAATTTGTAGTAATCTTGAAGAGAAATGCTGAAAAATTCTAGAAATTTAGCACAGAAATTCTAAATGTCTAGAAAAAATCCAAAACATTTTAGAAAGTGAAATCATTATTGGTAAGATATTTTAGATTTCCTTAGATATTTCAAAAATTGCAGTTTAGAAGAAAATATTGTGGAAAATTTTGATCAGATAATCCAAAAAAATCCTTTTTGAAAAATTCTAAATATTTGTAGATTCTTGAATTCATAGAATGCAAGAATATTTTTAAAAATTCGGTTAAGAAACTGCTGATATTATTCCTAAAACATCAGAAAAACAAATGGAAGATTCTGATAAGATAATCCAGAAACATATTTTTAAATAAAAACAGTTTTTGAAAAATTCTAAAGTTGTAGATTCTGGAATTTTTGAAAGGCAAGAATATTTTAAAAATTCGATTGAGAAATTGCTGATAATAGTCCAAATACATAAAAGAAAAATTCTTTAAACGTTCTAAACCTGGAGAATTTTAGAACCCTTAAAAGTTTTTATTATTAATAATAATAATATTAACATTGAAGAAGTACTGAAAAGTTTAAGAAGCTTAGCAGATGAGTTTGAGAAAGTCTAGATTTGTGAAAATGAATGCTAAAATTATATTTAAAAAATGGAAAATTGTAGCACCCTTGAAATTATAGGCCTGAGAATAGCTGGAAAATTCTGGAAATTAAATAGATGAATTGTTGATAAATGTCTTGAAAACTTCCAAAAGAAATTAGAAAGTTGTATAGAAATTGCTTAGATGTTTTTGATATGCTTAAAAATGTTAATATTGAAAATTAGAAAAAAATATAGTAAATAATTCTGATAAGATAATTCAAATGAAAACTTCGAAAATAAAATAAAACGTTTTTGACAAATTATAAAAATTTTAGATTGTAGAAAATTGCTACAATATTCTAAAAATCTGTTGAGGAAATAACTGGATGAAACTAGAATTCCAAAAACTTAGAAAGAAAAGAAATCTCAAAAATTCTTAAAACTTGTTAGAGAAAATTTTTATATGTCTGTTAAAAAAATTCAAGCTCATTTTAAAACTCTTGAAGAAAATTATTTCCAAATACTTGAAAGAAAAAAAAAATAGAAATTTGGTAGATAAATTGAGTGACTAATTTAAAATGTCTTAAGAAATGCTACAATTTGTAGAATATTGACAAAAGAATCGTAAAAGATAAAGCAGAAAAAGATTCTATTCGAAAGATAATATGAAAAATGATTGAATAAACTTAGAGAAACAAAGAGAAAAAATATAAAATGCTTAAAGTAATTCTAGCAACATGGAAAAAATCTTAAAATTTGGTGAAAAATTCCAGAAAGGAAATTATCTGAAAATCTGAAGAATTTTGTAAACTGGAAAATTTTACAATTCTTGAAGAAATTGTAGAAAAATGGTAAAGAAACGAAATCTTAAAATTTGCGAAAATTGCTGAAAATGTCTAGAGGTCTCAAGGAAATGCTAAAACTATCTGAAAGTCTGAAAACATCTACATACTGGAAAATTTTAGAATCCTTGGAGAAATTTTAGAAACTTCAAAAAGAAAAATATCTACAAATTGCAAATGTCTAAAAATAATGGTTAAACTATCTGAAAATCTGAAGGATTCTTTAAACTGGGACATTATAGATTTTTTGAAGAAATTCTAGAAAACTGGAAAAGAAAAAAATATTTAAAGTTTGGTAAAAATGCTAGAAAAGGAATTGCTGACAAGTCTAGAGGTCTTGAAAAAATGCTAAAACTATCTGAAAATCTACAAGATTTCCAAAAAGCTGCAAGAAAATTTCACGTTTCTAAAAATGTTCTTTTAGTTTTCTAGGAGAGAAATGCTCGGATATTCTTAAAATTTGGTCTAGGGATTGCTGACGTATTCTAGATATCTTGAAAAATGGTCAAGCATTGTAAAAATTAAAAGGAAAAATGCTGAAAATTTTAAAACCCTTAACAATTGGTTAATTTGAATAATTTTGAAGAACAAGTCCTGAAAAAAATTTATAAATACTGGGTAAATTCATAAACCCTTAAAATTTAGTAGTGAAATTGCTAAATGAAACGAATGCTTGATGAAACGACATATACAATCTTTTATGTTTAGAATAATCTCCTTGCAGTTTATATCTCTCATGAAATATTCTATATACAATAATAATCCTCGTTGCAAGTAATATTACCAGTAGGTAAAAGTATATCGTTAAAAGTAGACATCTCTAGATCGTAAGTTGTAGTTTGCTTAGTCCTGGTCTGCGGCAAGAAGAGCACACAGCAGAAACTTATTTTGCAAGCGAAACTACGAACAGATATAACAATCTGCTCCACCCTCACAATAGTTGCCTCTTTTTGCAAGCCACCCACGGTTCCGATAAGAAAACTCTTGCTGTTAGTTATAATAAGTCTGAATCCGGTGCGTTGTTGTGTTCCTCTGGTGTGATTAATACGCCTGCATGTAATCGCCCTGAAAGTTTCATCCTTCAGTTTCGAGTTGTTATCGTTTTGCGGAAAGTTGCCGCGCCCTCGGTGTACGAACACACCGAAGGCGTCGGAGGCCGAGGGCTGGAAAAAAAAGATGCATCCGTCATAAGGAATCGAGTCGCATCTCGCGGGATATAAATAATATTTTATCGGGTAATGTCTGGAAAACCAATCTGGTTCGTATAAATAACTAGGGTCATTAGTTATCCGGATCAAATCCGCAATGTCTGCCAACTTCCCAACTCCTGCCTGCTTTATCACTTCTTATTCATTACTTTCCTCTCCTTCATTTTTTTTCCAGCCCTCATCCCCGCGGCGCGG
Source organism: Ontholestes murinus (assembly GCA_963969525.1). Taxonomy (NCBI): domain Eukaryota; kingdom Metazoa; phylum Arthropoda; class Insecta; order Coleoptera; family Staphylinidae; genus Ontholestes; species Ontholestes murinus. The sequence continues at coordinate 6,363,391 of OZ018395.1, read as the reverse complement.
GCGGGCGCGTAAAATATTGCGAAAATAGTAGGTGCCACGGAATTTATACGGTTTTTAAATTAGTTGGGAAACTTTCGGGGAAAATCGAATAAATAATACGTGCCGAGCAGAAGTTTGGTTATTTATTAACTGGCCATTGTGTTGTGCTTCGAGTAGATTTCCGTGCGATTCCGCTTTATTTCCAATTTCCATTTCAAGTGCAACGAGAACAGGGTGATGAGCGGGGGCGGGAGGAAAGAGGGATTTCGCCGAATCGGAGTTTTGTGCCGACCCAATTACGTCCTGTTCTACACAGATGTTAACTAATTGTTAATGCCGCGAAATATATATCTATACACTGACCAACACTTTATTTATTATCAGATGTATTTATTATAATTGGAAAAAATTTATCTAATGATCTTGTCTGTAATTAAATATATGAAATGTATACATGAAAAGAGATTAAAATATATATTATAATTGGATTTTGTTGATAGCGCTAATATTTGGGAAAATCTGTTAGTAAATTATTTTAAAACAATAGCATAAAATAAGTCTATAGAGGCTGGATGAACTTTCCAAAAAGAAATGCTTAAAAATTCGATTGATTTAAATGGATTAACAGCATTTTGGTGCTGTTGAATACTGTAACACAAAATTCTCAGATAGGTTAATAAATAGACTATTGCGGTAGGTCAGGAATATTTACGCTTAGACAGTTGGGTAATCTACAACAATACATAATTTCAAGAGTACTTTAGGTTAATGTTTAGAAGGTTGGGACAGGTCAAGGTTATGCTAGGTTAATATATAGACTATTGCGAAAGGTCGAGAGTACGTTAATAGTTTTGGAAGATGAGGAGTACGCTGGAAGAAATTGTATTGGGGAAGGTCAAGATCATGCTATATTAAGCCTAAACCGATGGTAAATATTATATGAACACTGGATTAAAGTTAAAAGTCAAGGGAAGAGTAGCTTAATGTTTAAAAATGTTATTGAAACATGATAAAAACTTAATTAGTTAATATTTATATCATTGTAAAAAAATCCGTATTACAGCAAGTTCACTAGGTAAACCATGAAGAAAGTTCGAAAGTGTATTATATTAAACCTTAAGATCCGGCAGGATACCATTGAAAAAAAAGCTTAAAGTGTTAAGAAATACCAGGAGTATGCTATATCATGCTGAGTCAATAAGGTACTACTGGAAAAAATAAATGAAAAAAATATAATCAAATGTTAGTATATTCAAAAAACTCTATACTACATAACATTTATGTATTTACTATTGGAAAATGTGAACGGTAGGTTGGGTTAATGTTTATACTGTGGAGTTAGTTAGTAATTTAATTGCCTGTACTTGTTGCAGGTTTTTAACGATTCCGGAATTTGATAACACATATGTTTAAAACAGCTGATTTGTTGATGAAAATAATTCCATTTTGAATTAATGTTTTAGTCATGATTTTTTCTAGTAGAGAAAACAGTGAAATTATTTTAATTTTATAATTAAACACATCATTCTAAGACATCATAACCTAAAAATTAAATACTCTTAATCACTAGATTTTAAAATAATCAAATTAGAATACTTTCTTGCTTCAATGAAAATTTTCAATTTTTACAAGTGAATAGAAATGAAAAACAATCACCACTAACAAAAATCGTTTCAAGACATCATAACATAGAAATTAAAACCATTTAATCACCAGATTTTGAAATAATCCAAATAAAATAATATTTGATTTCAATGAAAATTATTATTTATTACAAATGAAAAATAAATATAAAAACAATAACCACTAACGTAAAACGTATATAAATCAACAACTCATCATTTTAAAACATTATAACCTAAAAATTAAAAATATTTAGTGGCTAGATTTTGAAATAATCAAATTAAAATAATTTCTTGTTTCGTTAAAAATTTTCATTTTTTACAAGTGAAAAAATAAAATAGAAAAACAATAGTCACTAACGCAAAACGTATATAAATGAACAACACATCATTCTGAGACATCATAACCTAAAAATTAAAAATATCTAGTCATTAAATTTTTAAATAATCAAATTAAAATATTTTTTGATTTGCATGAAAATTGTCATTTTTACAAGTGAAAAAAATATATATAAGAACAATTGCCACTAACTTAAAACGTATATATACCACCTAATCATTCTGAGACATCATAACCTAGAAATCAAAAACATTTATTCACTACATTTTGGAATAATCAAATTAAAATAATTTTTGATTTCAATGAAAATTTAAATTTTTTACAAGTAAAAAATAGAAAAACAATTGCCACTATCCTAAAGCATCTATATGTCACCAACAAATCATTCTAAAATATTATAAACTAGAAATTATAAATATTTAATTACTACATTTTGAAATAATCAAATTAAAATAATTTCTGGTTTCAGTTAAAATTTTCGTTTTTACAAGTGAAAAAAAACATATAAAAACAATCGCCACTAATGCATAAAGTATATAAGTCATTAATACATCATTCTGAGATATCATAACCTAGAAATTAAAAATATTTAATCACTAGATTTTAAAATAATCAAATAAAATTATTTCTTGTTTCAGTGAAAATTTTCATTTTCTCTAAGTGATGAAAACAATAAAAAAAACAATTGCCACTAATGTAGAAATTATGTGAAACACAAACACATCTCTCTGAATCATCATAACCTAGAAATTAAAAATATTTAATCAGTAGATTTTGAAATAATGAAATTAAAATAATTTTTTATTTCAATGAAAATTTTCATTATTTACAAATGAAAAAAAACATTGAAAAACTATTCCCACTAACGCAAAAAATATATAAATCACTAATACATCATTCTGAAATATTATAACCTTAAAATTAAAAATATTTAATTACTAGATTTGATTTGAAATAATCGAATTAAAATAATTTCTGGTTTCAATGAAAATTTTCATCTTTTACGAGTGAAAAAAAAACAAAACTTTAAAAACAACCAACATATGATTCTGACATATCATAACCCAGAAATTAAAAATATTTAGTAACTAGATTTTGGAATAATCAAATTAAAATAATTTCTGGTTTCAGTTAAAATTTTCGTTTTTACAAGTGAAAAAAAAACATATAAAAACAATCGCCACTGACGTAAAACGTGTATAAGTCATCAACACATTATTCTGAGATATCATAACCTAGAAATTAAAAATATTTAATCTCTAGATTTTAAAATACTCAAATAAATAATTTTTTGTTTCATTGAAAATTTTCATATTTTACTAGTGAAAAAAAATAGAAAAACAATCGCTACTGACGTAAAAAATATATCACTTTGAGATATTCTAACCTAGAAATAAAAGATATTTAATTAGTAGATTTTGAAATAATCAAATTAAAATTATTTTTAATTTCAATGAAAATTTTATTTTTTTACGAGTGAAAGAAAAATAGAATAACAATCGCTACTAATGTAAAACATATATATATATCAACAACAGATCATTCTGAGACATCACAACCTAGAAATTAAAAATAATTAATCACTAGATTATAGATATATAATAGAATTAAAATATTTTCTTGTTTCACTGAAGAGTTTCATTTTTCACTAGTGAAAAAAAATAGAAAAATAATTGCCACTAGCATAAAACATATACATACCACTAAAAAAATATTCTTTGATATCATAACATAGAAATTAAAAATATTTAATAACTTTATTTTGAACTAATCGAATTAAAATGATTTCTGGTTTCAATGAAAATTTTCAACTTTTACAAATTCAAATTCAAATTCAAATTTATTAACGGATTTACCAATACAGCAATAAAATAGATAAAATGGGAGCTATACAATATAAATTTAAAAATAGTACATATACATATATTAAACATAATAAAAACTAGTTAAGATTTAAAATACTATTACTACACAAGATTTTGTTACACTGCTTCTTAAAACTATTGAGCGAAACACTAAACAAGTCGACATTAAACTTACATAATAAATTAAAAAGCCGCATCATCCTACATATAGGGCTATTCATCCCAAAGTTGGTTCTGTGATATTCAGGTCTAAAAGTTAATCGGGTTCTCTGCAAATGTAGAGAAGTTGCATTGAAATTTAATTTAGATAAAAGAAATTTGCAATCAATCAGACCATTGGTTAATTTAAAAAGGAATACCATATCTCCAACGAACCGTCTCTCACTTAAGGACATTAAATTAAAAGAGCGTAATGAATTACTATCGTAGTTAATGCCACAACGATAACATAAAAGCTTTAGGAATTTAGTTTGTATTTTTTCAATTGCAACTTGGGTGGTGTTGTAATTAGGTGTCCATACTATAGAAGCATATTCTAGGAGAGGTCTTACTAATGTTGAATAAAGTAATTTAAATATTTCAGGGCTAAAGTCTTTAGAAAATCTTTGTACAAAACCTAGAGTGCGTGCAGCCTTTGAACTAATATTCTTTATATGAGCAGTAAAAAGAAGTTTACTATCAAGAAGTATTCCCAAATCTTTTATTTGCGTGACGCAATTAAGAATATAACCATTAATATGGTAATCATTTTTTAAAATTTGATGTTTGTTACCAAAAATCATGTGGTAACATTTGTCTAGGTTAAAATTCAAACAATTTGTCATGCACCATAGGTGAATAGCTACAAGGTCTAACTGAAGCTTTTCAATATCAGATTTACTTATAATGGTTTTATATATTTTGAGGTCATCAGCAAACAATAAAACTTGGGAATAAGTGATGGAGTCTATTAGATCATTAATGAAAATGAGGAACAGTATCGGTCCACAATGTGATCCTTGTGGTACCCCAGATTTCGCATGAATAGCTTTTGAAACACAGTTATTGAGTTTAACATATTGAATCCGATCTAATAAATAATTTTCAAACCACTTAACAATTGCAGAGCCCAGGCCTAATGAGTGGAGTTTACTAAGAAGGATTCTGTGATTGACATGGTCAAATGCCTTAGAGAAGTCTGTATATATCGTATCCACTTGAGCACCCTTCTCTAAGGCATCAAGTACAAAAACTTGGAAAGTTAACAAATTAGTAATTGTTGATTTGCCCTGACAAAATCCATGTTGCTCATCAATGATGACCTTTTTAGTAGCAAAAATTAGTTGAGATGTAACAAATGAATCTAATAATTTAGGAATTGTTGACTGCAACGATACTCCCCGATAGTTTTTTACATCTCCTCTATCTCCTGCTTTGTAAAGAGGAGTAATAAAACAAGTAAATGAAAAACAATTGCAGCTAATGTAAAGCGTATATCAATCAACAACACACTATTCTGAAAAATTATAACCTATAAATTAAAATTATTCAATCACTGGATTTTAAAATAATCAATTTAAAATCATTTTTGAGTTTAATGAAAATTTTAATTTTTCAAGTGAAAAAGCAAAATAGAAAAACAATCACCAATACATTATTCTGAGATATCATAAACTAGAAATTTAAAATATTTAATCACTAGATTTTGATATAATTGAATAAAAATAATTTTAGCTTTCCATGAAAACATTCATTTTTTACAATTGAAAAAAAAATGAAAAACAATTGCCACTAACATAGAACTATATGTATCAGGAATACATAACCTAAAAATAAAAAAAATTGTAATCACTAGATTTTCGAATGATCAAATTAAAATGAGAAGGCTGCTATGATCATAATTTTGAACTACAGAGTGAGATTGACCACACCCCAATGAAACAAAAGCGCGCCGTAATTGCTTAAGTACACCTTGTAAATGCCTTTCATCAGTTCCACACAACCATATTTTTAAAACAATGAGAACCATCGGACTGCTAAATATCTTATGTGATCTCCTGATAGATGTATACATTGACCAAATAGCAACTAGACAATGTAGCACATAAGATTTCGTTTCGAGTGAAGCAAAGCTACCTTCTGTAATGGACGTTGATCAGCTCTGCCTTCTGCCTAGTGGTTCCGTCAAAGACCTCCTGCTTTACATTCCCTACTCCAGTGCCTATCAATTCTGTTGAATCTCTAATGACAATGATAACCTTCTTCTCAAGAGTCTAGTAGTTCATCTCCTTGCTCCACTGTCCAAGTACAAGGAGAAGATTCCTCGAGCACGGCTGATGACAGACTTGCAGCGATGAATGCGCGGCGAGTTTTCTCATCATCTTTAGTACTCGTATTGTGTTTATTTGAGTGTCCCTTAAAAAGTCTTTGGCAAAATGCCCCTTTTTGGTTGCAAATGCTGCATGCGTAGAAGTAGTTTTACAGTAGGTCAGATAAAAAATTTGCTAAGTGTTACATGAAAATTTAATGTAATAATTTTAGAAAAATGTTATAAATGCTATCCATAATAATATAAACGTTAACTAAGCATAATATAGTAAGCATTAGCATTGCAATATACGTTTAATTACGTATGTTGTAATCAACTTCTTTCCAATTCTGCCGGTTTAATTAACAACCCGCAAATAACCATTTTAAATCGTAATTAATACGTTAATGTAACTTCCAAACTCAGAATAATATTATTGTTAATTATTAATAAGCCCATTTAGTATTTGGCAAAACCGAAACCCCGCGAATTCCATTAATAATGACAATCGCAGCCGCTCAAAATTCCGGGCGGTTTATGCACGAAATTACGCCGCGCATAAATCCGCGGCTAAATGCACGGGATATTCGAACCAATTTAATTTTTTACACGGTCGATTAATTTTCAAAACGCATAATATTTACACTGCGTGTATATTTGGATTAAATTTCTGTTTATTTTTATGTTTGTCCGGATCGATGTATTCGAACGGACGTTGAGTACGTGTGCGTATAGATTAATGACGGTTTGGGGGCGAGCGGGGGTGGTTGATTGATCGTCGTTCTCCTTGCTTTTTGCACCTCGTTTCTTCGCCAAATCGACCAAATAGTACACTAAATAATATGTCAATGGGGTAAATTACTTGTTTTTCTCGTTTTGTCCGTCGTTTGTCTCAATTATTACCATGGATGGACGGACTCAATGGTGGGAATGAATTTAATAATATGATTCATTTATATAAATAGTATAAACATTTATTTGTCAACTTTTATAAGGGTTTTATAAGGTTTTTATATAATGAAGCAATAAAAAGTTGTATTAAATTAGATTTTGTTTAAATTGATACTCAATGTATAAAATGTCTGCAATTGTACACACTAAAAGACCTATTAGGCTGTTAAAATGTAAGACTTATTATAATTACAGTTTTTCGCAGTGTTGTTGGCGTTATGATTAAATGACAAGCTGCGACTTTCAGACGGAATTAACTTTGTTTTTAATAACCCCGCCGCGCAAATTACTCTCAGATGACTGCGAAACACTCTCATTCTCTCTCACTCACTCGTGATTTTTTTTTTTGTTAAGAGTGCAGCGCCTTGCATTGTGCCGGTAGTAATTCCAGCACACCACGAGGGCATTTCGTTCCTTTTATTCGTACAACAAATGCAACTCAAGGTTTTCCATCTGCCTCCGCCGTAAATTCAAAATGAAATTTCAGTTATTATGTCCTTATATTAAAATTCCTTTGCGTCCCGCTTAAGTATATTACTTTCTTGATGCATACGTTTCGCTGCCACTCTTCCGCATGTAGTGTGTAATTGAATGGCTTCTTCAAACCGGGTAGATAGTTGCATGTAACAAATTTATTTGTTTTAACTCTTAATGAAATGTATGCGTATTTATTTAAACAAAAAGTAGAATTTTTAGAAAACAGAACATTATAATAAACTATCAGATGAAATTAATAAAAAATATTTTCCTGTTTTCCTTTAATTTTTGAGTAGTTTATCAGTTTTGGATATAGTGTTAATCTCAAAATAATATAAGGAATGAGTTTTATTTTGTTTTGAAGAATCATATTTTTTTCTTTTGTTGTTATATCAAGATAACATCAAAAGTATTCGAAAGTTTTATTACCGATCATATTTACAATAAAACATGTTCAACAATTAATATTAGGCAACATGGATTTATGAAGAAAAGATCAACTCTTACAAATCTGTTTAGATTCATGCAGGAATTATACACAAATATGGAAGACCAACTTCAGATTGATGTAATCTATGCAGACTTAACTAAAGCTTTCGATCACTTACCACATAAGGCTCTAGTTGCAGAACTTAGGAAGTATGATATTAATGACAACATTGTATCTGTTATTGACTCATATCTTAACGAACGAATTCAGTATGTGGAACATGGAAACCACGTCTCCAAGGAATATCCAGCTACAAGCGGTGTACCCCAAGGTTCCAACCTAGGCCCATTGCTGTTCCTTTTGTTTATTAATAATGTCTGTGATATCTTTAGCTGTAATTTTTTAATATACGCTGATGATTTAAAACTATTTAATTGCATCAAATCTACCAGTGCCTGTGATGTTTTACAAGAAAATTTGTACCGTTTTAATAATTGGTGTTATGAAAATGGCCTTGAACTAAATGTTAAAAAATGTTCTGTTATTTAAATTAAATAACATTATATATAATTATAATATAAATGGACAATCCATTGAGAGGTCAAAAGAAATAAAAGATTTGGGTATTGTGTTTGACCACAAACTAACATTTAAACCTCATGTTGACAAAATCGTCAAGGATTGCTCAAGAATATTAGGATTTATAATTAGAACCACAAGAGAATTTAAAAATGTTAATACATTAATTACTTTGTATAAATCTTTTGTCTTGAGTAGTTTGGATTACTGTGTCTTAATTTGGCAACCATCTTCGCAGGTACTTCTTAAACAAATTGAAAATGTGCAATGTAAATTTCTAAAATATTTACATTACATAAAAACAGGACAGTATCCGCCGAGAGGGTATTCATATGATTATCTTTTAGATGAATTTAAAATGATATCTGTGAAAAATCATCACATATATTTAAATTTGGTTAGTTTGTATAGAATAGTTCACAACGAGTTTGATGATCGAATATATACATCAGAAATAAAATATCATGTTCCTACTACACATATTCGAAATCCACGAACATTTGAATATTCTACTCCTCGCACATGCCTTATATATTTTTGATGAGATTAGTCGGTATAAAGTGAATGTGTTAGAATGTTTTGTTTCTGGATAATCTGTTATTTATTGTTTACGTGGTTAATATTATTGCTAGTTGTTTGAATTGTCTTATTTATCTTACCTCAGTACTTTTATATACTTTTTTTAATCTGTGCCAGAATTTTAACGTATTTTTACATTTATTTTTAAGTTTTACCTTTGAAGTAATATTAATATGTTTTTCTATCTATTTTTAAGTTTTACTTTTACATAAATTTTATTGTGTTGTTTGACTTTGTTTAACATTTTATCTTTAGAATCATTTTAACGTGTTTCTACATTTAGTTTTTTAAGTTGAAGTGATGTTGAAGGCTTTTACTTCGCTATACATGTTGATCAACAACATTATAACTGCCAGTGTGGCAAAAAAGGCAAAACTGTACTTTAAACTCCGATTGAAAATAAAACAAGCATCCATCAACATTCGATTCAACCAGCAGTGCCTCAAACTACCCCTATTTTTAATGCGCTCATGTAATTATCGCAACTATTTATACCTGTACAATCGGTTTTGAAATTATTTTATGTTTGAAAATGGTACGTTCAATTACCGAAACTTAAGTCACAGAAATAAATTTCGTGTTATACAAAGTTATTAGTGTGTTTTATTTCTATTCAACATGTCTAACGAAGTAGAAGCCTTCAACATCAACAACATTATAAAATTCCAACTATTTCTAAGGAAAATTTAAACTGTCTTTTCTTCTAAATTTTAAATTCAATTGCTTATAAGTAAAATTTCAACGTTTTTTTATACAAATTTTAAATATTTGTAAGCAAATTTTTTTTAGCATTTTTATCAGGAATTTTTATTTTCTAAGAAAAATTTCTTAAAATTATTCCAATAACTTTAAAACAATTAATTTCCAAATGATTTAAAACATGTTTTTTCTTATTTTCTTATGCACATTTAATTTAAAATTTTAAAACTAAACATTATTTTTTGAAAACGTCATCAATCATTCAATTGTTTATGTTCAAAATTCAAACTATTTCGGGCTAATTTTAAAACTTTTTTTGTTTCTTGTTTTTTTTTTGAACGGGTTTTTATTGTAAGGTTTTACATATTTTCGTTTTAAATTATTTTTTTGTAGATACTTTAAAGAATATCAACGAAACAACAACATTCTTAGTTTATACTACTTATGAAAATCAGTAAATGGTTTAGAATTAAAGAAAATATTTACAGATTTTTACAATTTTAACTAAAACATTTTCATTAAATTTCTATTTATTTTATAAATATCAACTTGTTCCCTAATTTGTGTTTTAAATTAATTTTTGTTTAAAATTAAATTTTTATCTTTTGAATTCATTCAATATTCGAAAATATTTCTGTTTTGAAGTTTATTCCAAGCTTTTAACAGAAATATTCAAAAATTTCAAACTTTTTCTATTATTTCATGAATGATTTTTTATTTACCTCGTGGTGAAACATTGTGGAATAATAGGTAAATAATTAAAACACTTGGTTTGTTTCACTAAATTTTATATTCACTCGACTAGTTAACGACAACGAAGAGATTTGGTCTTCCCCAATTCTCGAATCACTTATTACCTGAATATATAAACATCGCCGGTTTTCTTCTAATAGTTACTCTTGAAAATGCTGTAAAAAGCGAAACTAGTCGAGTGAATATAAAATTTAGTGAAACAAACCAAGTGTTTTAATTAATTACCTATTTTTCTATTAGATATTTTTTAATACTAGAAGTTTAAAATATCCTTTTCTTCACTGTATTTACATAAATTCTAAACGGACATTTCAAATATAATGCGTTCATTATCAATAGTTAAGTTAATAAAAAAATAAAAACTACAAAATTCACAATTTGACTTATGCATTATTTTTTAAAATAAAATAAAAAGAAATTTCGGGGTCGATTCAAACTATATATATTTTAACTTATGTGTATCAAAATTCCCATATTTTAATATGTAGTTGGTTAATTTTTTTGTTGTATTGTAACTTAGATTTAACTTGTTTAAAGTCTTTATACTATGAGTCTTTTTTTACCATATATTTTAATCTGTATATATTTTAACTTGCTTATGAATCATAGTTTTTTATTTATCGTGTTTTATTTCTGTTGTATATTTTATTATATTTTTACTATTTATATTTTAACGAGTGTAAAGATATGTATATCTCTGGCACAATAAATTGAATTGAATTGAAAAAGCTTATGGTTTGGGAAAATTTATATTAAGAATAATTTTAAGTAATGGGTTTTCTAGTGGACTAAGATTAAAATTCAATAAATAAATTTTATGTTTTTTTTTTCATATCTTCTGCTTCCAACATATTTAATCTGTTGTTAGTTAAGTGTATTAATAATTTTAAGTTATCTTCTGAGAATGTATATCCCATTATCTCTACGGGAGAGAGATATTTGTTTTAATAATTGTTTTTTTTTCATCTTGTTGGTGTTTTTTCATAATATTTTGTTAATAAAAAATTAAACATAATTCAAATTTAAGTTTAAATATAAATGACCTTCTATATCTAATCTTATTTGAGCTTGATTTAAGGCCTTTCCACGTATCATGTATATAATTTTGTATATATATATATATATATATATATATATATATATATATATATATATATATATATATATATATATATATATGTATCAAATATTCAACCCTTTTTAAATTTTTTGCACAATTTAAGCTCTAAAGAAATTTTCATTTTCTCAATATCAGCATTTATTTGATAACGTTTTTATTATCTTTGTTTTTTTTAGAGAGAGAGATAAATTTATTTACAAATTTACAATAATTTACATAATGTATAATTAATTTACAAACATACAAATGTATTGCACTTCGTCCTTACCTCGAGGTTAGTGGGCATTTATTCCCGTCTCGGGCTATAGGTATTAAGGGATGTTGTGGTTTTCCTAATGTTGTCTTGTGTTATTTTATTTAAGTTTGGTTTTTAGAATAATATTTTTAAGTTTTATAGTTTTAAATTAATTTTCTTAGAAATTAGGATTTTGAACACTAAATCTTGTTTTTTTTTCTTTCTACCCGTTTAAATAAAATTCAACTATTCTTAAAAAGTCTTACAAGTGATTTTAACTAGGTTTTAATAATATTTTTCTATAAATTTTTAACTACTCAAAGTTTTCAACAAAATTCAATCGTTTTAATTAAAATCCCAACATTGTTTTTAGGCATTTTATTTCTTGTTTCTTTTAACTTTTTCACTTGTTACCGTTTCAGAATAAAAGATTGATTGTTGGTTTGTGAAAATCCAACTTTTGCCTAAAAAATCTTTAAACTGTTTTCTTTCCTTTTTCAAATTTGAAACGTTTATAAATTAAATTATTACCATTTCTGATTTTAGTTGAATTCTTTACAAATTGTACAAGGTGGACCAAAATTTCGTTTACATTTTAAATAATGATTTAAAAGAAACTAGTTGTGTGATAAAAACTTTCTATTTATTATTAAAGTACACAAATAGGGATTTTTTTTTTTTAAATTACATCATCCATATGTGATGCTTGACTTTGACACTGCTGCAACCTGGAGCGGAAATTTTCAATAACGGCCTCACAAGTATTTCGTGAAAGGTTTTGCATTTTCTCTCGAATATTTTCCTTTAATTCCTCTAGGGACTCTGGGTTGTTGTTGAAAACTTTACATTTAAGGTATCCCCAAAGAAAGTTCAGTGGGGATAAGTCCGGGCTACGAGGTGGCCAGTTAATGGCACCTCTATTGGATATCACTTTTTGTCCAAAAATTTCGCGAACATCACTTAATGAGTCGTTGGAAGTGTGACATGTTGCCCCATATTGCTGAAACCACGATCATTGATTAAAGCCATCGAATCCCTGTAGCGATGGTGAAAAAAAGTTCTGTAGCATGGCAATATACCGCTCTGTATTCACTGTAACAGCATTTCTTCGGCGATCTTCAAAAAAGTATGGACCAATAATGCCTCTCGCTGACGAAGCTGCCCATACAGTAACATTGGGTGAATGCACAGGTTTTTGATGCATCAATTTAGGATTAGTATCACTCCAATGCCTACAATTTTGCCCCTTTAGATGGGCAAATCTGAGAAAAAATATTGGTAAAGCTCGTGAACCTCTTTAACATTTCGTTTGCAAATTGAAGCATATGGGCGTGATCTTGAAGCTTTAATTCCTGTAATTCCTGTACCATTTGGATTTTGTACGGATGTAAATGTAAATCTTTGTGAAGAATACGAATTAAAGATGTTCTGGGCACACCTAAGGCGTTAGACTGCTTCCGAGTAGAGAGTCCATGATTTTCACGAATAGACGCTCTTGTACGATCGACATTTTCGGGATCTCTTGATGTTCTAGGTCGGCCGTATTGTGGTTGATTCATTGTTGAACCTGTCTCCTCGAACTTCTGTATCCATTTTCGAATCAATTGATAGAGCATCATTTTTATGCCGTATAATGTAAATTATCGTTGTTGCGGTAGTAATCTCGTATATAGAACGCACATTGTTTATCGCTGATCAAAGTCATGGTACTGAATTCCCATTAATCGCTCTTGTGCTTCGTAACACCTCCGCCCCACCCCGCCGTCGCTGCTCATCGTAGCTACCGATTCAAATTTAAACGGACTTTTGGTCCACCTTGTATTTTGATTTTTTTAAATTTTAGTCTACAAATATCTATTATTTTATTTGAAGAAATGTATTTGTTCAATTCTTGAATGTTGTCGGCGTTTACTTGGTGATATATTCTGATTAAATAAACTTTTCACTTTAACGACGACAATAATTAGAATAATAACTAACAATTAATCTGTGCGCTTGTGGTTTGCGGTCCTTTTTATAATGATATGGAATGATAGCTAAGCAAAATGACATCTGGTGTTATTGAGGATGAAAATAAAGTGTTAGCAAATACATAGGAAATGATGCAATAATAATTAAATATATTTCTTAGCAATTAAAACAATTAATAATTAACAAAGGATTCTCTATTGTAGCAGCCAGGCTTCGACACACTCCGGGTAGAAAATTTAGGGGATTGTCTATGGGGCAACATGCCGAAGTTTCTTCTTTAAAAGTATGATTCCTAAAATTATGGCACAAATTAACACGCATTGGGGCTTAAGGGTGTAACTGTTTCTGTAATTTATGGCAATGAGGATAACTAATTTCAGTCTTTTAAGATGAAAGGTAAAATTGTTTATGTTGTAGTTCTACAGTTTTTGTGTTGATTCACTAATAAACACGGGGCTTCCAGATATTGCTTCAATTTTGGGAATTTTAATGGCTTTGTAGAATATCTGGCACTCATCTGGCTCGATCAAGAAGACACCTTGAATTTTTCCAAATGATTCCTTTCGATGTTTAGTTGGGTATATTGACATGTTTTAATGTTTCCATAAATTAATATATTTGTTTCACAATTTGCATCATAGTTTAAGAGATGTTCACTGCTACGTTGGCACAACTTATTGCCATCAAAGCATATATCATTTAGAGGCCAAATTTTAGAATTAAATTTTGATTTTAATAGGTATTTAATATTCGGTATTATTGTTACATATTCTGATTTGTACTTTGCAGGTATTGGATGTAAAGCGTAAAGGTCAAATGAATGTACGTAATTTATTGAAAGAATGAATTTTTGTTATGTCAATTTTGCAATTAACTGTCATTCAAAGTCAAAAATATTGTCTAATTTTATTTCGAAAGGTAGTTCCTCTTGATAATGGACAGAGATTTTTTCTAATTCGTCAAATAAATTCTGAGGTCTTATTATATCTGAGTTTAATACTCTTAATTTGCAGAACATTATTGAGTTAGTAATTTTGTGTAGTATAATTCTAATTGTACCAAAAAGTAAAAGCATCTGATTATATAGGTCTTTCTCATACATAATATATTGGTGGTCAATATCTTCTTTAAATATTGCATGTAATTGCATTATTCTGGATTGTAGAGTATTTTAATTATGTGCAATATCCTGAAGAGTATTATTAAAATTGTTTATTATTTTTGTGTTTACGCTATATCCAAATTTCATCTGATTTTGTAAATTATTTTGGTTACTTGTCAAATGTACCAAAATTTCGTTTCGCCAAGGCCGTCCATATTACCGCGTATCGATTTATTGATAGTGCCTAATCCATCTATCAAACCTCTTTTAGTTCTTTTGGGTGAAACATTTAATTTAATAGTGTTAATTTGATCAATAATATCATTTCTGGTGTAATGTACCAATTTATTATAGTTCTGAAATTCTTATTTAAATTTAGAAATATTACTCATGGTACTTATCAATTAAAGAATTAATTTAGATTTTCAAATTCATTATATGTGAATTTAATATCATAATGATATACTATCGTATGCTTGTTTTTTCAAGCTTTGCTGTGCCTAAATTCACAGGAATTAATCCGATATTTTTAGTGATATTATAACATCAAAACATATTACATAGGGAAAGAAGATCAATCTGAAATGAATTATTTTTTTTACTAATTTTTGAAATGTTCAGATTTAGTATAGTTCTAAAAAAAATACTTTCCTTGTTGGACTAAACTAGGTTTTGGAATTATTAAATTTTCATCATAAAGTTTTGGTGTACCAAAATAGATGTTTATTTGTAATTTAGAATTTTGGAAGATATAGTTTATCATAGCTTTAACTGAATTATAGTCTAATTGATCTAGGCCATAACCTAATTTAGGAATTGCTAATTTAGTGATGCTTTTGTCTAAACAGAATTGTTTTAAATTTATCAATGTATTAAACAAACATTCTAAAGTGCGTTTGTCGAAATAATTTTCTGTAGTAATCAAATAAATAACATATATACCTTCTTTAATACGACAGAGAGAATATAATTTTGCATTCTGTTTTGATAAATCTCTAATTTTACCAAATCTTAATTTAAATTCCTGAACTCATTTTTAAATCTCTACTTACACAGTGAACGAGTGAGTATTCTAAAGGGGCATTGAATAAATCATCTGAAATTTCTCCTTCATTTGCATTGTTTTATTTCTTTATTATTATTTAATATCTCACTAAATGTTCCAAAATTTGGAGTTTCGTTTAAATTCGATATTTTGACGCTAGGACGTTTAATATTTGAGAAATGAATTTTACTAGATTGATTATGATTACGATTAGAATCAATAGTTTGAACGTTTTCTTATTGATATGTATTTTTAGTTTTTGATTGTTTCTGTTGGTTTTTAATGAATACCTTTTCTAAAATTTCAGGGAATTCCTCTCGCGTTAAGTTATGTTTTTGAAAATTTTTGTTTTATTTACATTTATTGTTTCATTTATTTGTTCATACAACAATTTGTATTACTTATAAACTTTAGTTTCTTATCGTCACGCTGTATTCAATGAAATTAATTACAAAACTTTTTGAATAAAAAAAGAAATTAAAATATTCTTATTATTTTTGTTATATAATAAAATCAACTGTTGTTATTATTTTCGGTTTATTAAGGTGATTCAATTTACAAGCATATTTTCCTGCATGTAAATTGAATTCATATAACACCAAATAAATTTAACATAAATTTGCAGTTTGCCCGCGGGTTAATAGGTTGTTGATGAGCCCTTTTGGAAAACAGGCGGCGATAGTCCGCAGATGGCCGTCGTGGGGGGCGGGGAGGGCTTTGTCTGAATGTGTGGAATGTATGCTCCGGATCTTGATTAGAGTGGCCCTTTTCTATTGTGCGGGCTTCGGTATTTTGTCCGGTCGCATTTATGGCGGCGCACAAACTAAGTGAATGACGGCCATCAAAAGGAAACAGCCACTATATAGCCTTGTTGTTTCTATTATGTCAGTCGATGCTAGCACGATGACAGCGTGTTGAATGCAATCGATTCCATCTCTAGTACACGTCACCGACACTACATTATTTTACACGCATAGGATATACTTATAAATATCTAATCCATTTTTTACATTTATGAAAAGAAAAGAAGTAAAGAAATATAGAAGGGCGTTTTATACATATGCATTTGCACTCAATAAATGTAGCAGTACGTAAGCATACAATAAATAAAAGATGGCATATTTACATAAGGGCCGACGCCCATAGAGCAAACAAATAATGCGAACGGGTCGGACATTTTGAATTCGTGCCCCGGCTTTCAGGTTAATAAAATCACGACGGATAAGGAGAGCTTCGTATTTTTCGGACAACTACGACGACTACGGTATGAAATTCGAGCGCCATAACAGACGTCATATGCGAGATGGTCCCGGCGCATCCACCAATTATTTATCTCTCGTGTTACTACATTTATACTCGCTACTATTCACACAACATTTAACAACTATACAAATATTCTTTGTCAATACTTTTAACAAATCTATTTAATTATTGTAATTGATGATCTTCTTCTAGCTTAATATAAAACTTATAAGAAACATTAAGACAATTTATGATTTTATCCTTATAATTTAAACTTTACTAATTAATGTCATCATTTGATCATCACACATTAACCCCTTTTTTTAAGGTAAATAATCGTCATTTCAGGATGCACCCTCAAACATTTCACGTATACCGACCCGTCGATAAGTTCCGACATTACCGTCTAATAAAAGCAGGAACGAATTTAACGGAATTGCAGCACCGAAGAGTTTAATCCGCGGCGGTTTCAATTCCCTCCCCCATGTTTTTTTTTCCTTTTTTTTCCCGCCCGCCCTTTTCCGGATAAGGGGATGGGCGAGGTCGGTGCGCACCTGACCGTGCATATCTATTATCTAATTTGCCAGTAATGCCCCGATCATCGAACGTAAAATCCCGATTGTTCCATAAACACGGATACTTTCATGGCCGGGAATATTTTAAAATTCGGATTAAACAGCGCGCACCGCCGGGCTTACAGATTGGACGACCGTTTATCGGATCGGCGTTACACCTTGATTACCATTCCGTTTTCGTGACCTTACATACACGAACGTGCCCTTTTTACCGCCGAGAGAGCGAAAACATTGAAAATTGAGATTAGGTTAGCGCGCTTCCACCAATTTATTCAGTGGGTAAGTGGCGGTAAAGTAGTGTGGGGTTTCTAGAATTCAATTACGATCACTGATGAATTTTTTACTACATGAAAACAAGGTTTTTGCACAAAAACTTTATTAATAATAACATTATTCAACAACACTTTTTTCAACGATTTTAATTAGTATTGATAGTTACACTAGTTTTGACACAACTTTAGATATTGAAACTGTAATAAAACGAATATGTAGACTTAATAAATCTCTTGATTATTATTTATTGTAGCGTACTATTGACCTATTACAATAATTATGTAGACTTAATGAACGCTTAATCATTATTTACTGTAGCGCACTCTTAACCTATCCCAATAATTACTATAATAGCCTATCGTTCTCCTGACCTACCTTAATAATTTACGCATTGGCCTAGGTCATGAGTAGGCTAGATTAGTATACAATTTTTTAAGGTTAGAAAATGCTTGGATTTCTTTTACTTTTCAATTTTCTTCGATAGCCATACCCTCCTTTCTAATTCAATTTTTGATAGAATGAAATAAAAATGTTCAACTGCTTTAAGTAATATGTACATTTCTGATTTTATCAATTTCACATTTTGATTGTAAAGTACTAAAAATTATTTATTTTAATAAAAATAAAAAATAGAACTATTTTGATGGTGAAATAATCTATTTCTTAGCCAAAAATTTTTGAAAAATCAAAATGGAATCTTTCAAAAAATTTTAAGAAATTTGAAAGAAAAATCTGAATAAATTTAAATTTAAATTATAAGAATAAAACATTATCTTAGGAATGATCCAAATATTCATATTCCAAAAATTTTGATACTATAGGATCCCTAAAGCAAATTCTGGACACCTGAATGTTTAAAAATTTTGTAGAAACATTGATTGAGAAAAATCTAGAACCGTCCAAAAAATATTGTAGATGTCTCAAAAATAAAACTGACTAAGACATTGTAAATACCAATAGAGAGAATACTTAAAAAATTAAAGAAACTTTCAAAAACTCTAAAACAATTGCAAGAAAAATTCGATAAAAGAATAATGACAGAAAAATTGAATTGATTATTTCGAAATATTTAAAAAAAATTGAATAGAAATTACTGGAAAATTCTAAGAAAACACTCTTAAAAGCGAGAAGGAAATGCAAAGAAATGTCAAATTTGATAAAGGAGTTGTTTAGAAATTCTAGAAACTTAAAGAAAAGATAATTTGGAAAATTTGGAGTCCATTAAAAAAAACATTTGTACAAAATTCTGATAAGAGATAATAGATAAAAAATCATTGAAAAAAACAATACTTTCAAAAAAATTAAAAAGAAATTGCTGGAAACTTCTAGAAGCATTGAAAAGAGTTCTTGCAACCTAAAGAAATAAAATTTGTAAAATTATGTAGAGAAATTATGGAAAAAAAAATAGAAACATCAAAATTCTAGATTCTTGAAGATAGTAGTGAAATTAAGAAAGAAAAATTCCTTCAAAATTCAGTTTGAAAAATGATAAAAAAATTGTCCACAATACTTTTGAAATATTCTAAAAATTCTATATTCTAAAAATTTAAAAATTCCAGAATTCTTAAAGAAAAGTCATAAATACTTGAGAGAAATGAAAAAAAAATCCTAAAATGTAGTTGATAAATTGCTAAAAAATTCTAGATATATCAAAAAAAACTATAGATTCAAGAAAGTGCTTGTATCCAAGAGATAAATTCTAATAAACTGTATTTTTGAGGAAATTGCTGGAAAATATAGAAAAATCAAAGAAAATTCTAGATTCTGGAAAAACATATTAAAAATTTAAGAATTTTTTTTAATTCCAGCAAATTTACAAGAAAAAAATCGTTGAAATTTGACAGACAAATGAAAAAAATAATCACCGGAAATGAAAGTATAAATTTGAAATATTCTGGAAATTCTATATTCTAAAAATTTTAAAATTCTAAAACCCCTAAAGAAAATTCTTAAAAACTTGGTAAAAATTCTTAAAATTCCGTTGATCAATTGCTGAAAAATTCTAGAAACATCAAAATAAAAAATTATAGATTCTAGAAAACTTAAACTTAGTTCTTGAAACCAAGAGTTAACTTTTAAAACAATGTAAAATTTTGTAGAGAAATTGCTGAAAATATATAGAAATATCAAAAAGAATTCTAGATTCTGGAAGAAATGGTGATAAATTAAGAAAAGTATTTTTTAAAATTAGCAAATTTACAAGAAAAATTCTTTGAAAATTCGGCTAAGATAAATGATAAAAAAATCGTCGAAAATGAAACTATACTTTTGAAATATTCTAGAAATTTCAGAAATCCAAAATCGCCAAAGAAAATTATTAAACCAAGAGATAAATTTTAAAACAATGTAAAATTTTGTAGAGAAATTGCTGAAAAAATATAAAAATATCAAAGAAAATTATAAATTCTAGAAGAAAGTAGTGAAATATTAATGATTTTTTTAATTCTATCAAATTTACAAGAAATATTCGCAGAAAATTCATCTAAGATGAATAGTAAAAAATCTTCGAAGATGAAACTAATTTTTTTAAATATTCTAGAAATTCTAAACTTTTCAAAATTCCAGAATCCCTAAAGAAAATTCTTAAACACCTGGGACAAATGCCAAAAATTCTTAAAATTCGGTTGATATTGCTGAAAAATTTTAGAAACATCAAAATAAAAAATTATAGATTCTAGAAAACTTGAAGTTAGTTCTTGAAATCAAGAGTTAAATTCTAAAACAATGTAAAATTTTTAATACTTGAAAAATACTACAAATATAGGAAGCCTTAAAAGTAATACTAAAAACTTTACAAGATAGATTATAATAGAGAGGAAAAACTCAAAAATAATACTACAATATTATTCTCAAGTAAACTCTAAAAAATACTACAAAATTAAGAAAATTTAGAAAGCTTTGAGGATATCTAACAATTTGGAAAAGGAATTATGGAAAATTCTGATTAAATCGAAAATAATATAATTATTTATGAATTTAATATTCTAAAATTTTTTATAGAATTTTACTAAAAAAATCTCGGAACCTTCAAACGATTATTTAAAACTTCGAAATAAATCCTAGAAAAAATAATATTTGGTAGCGAAATTGGTGAAAAATTTTAGAAATTCTGAAAAAAAATTCTAGATCTAAAAAAGGTGTGAAACATATAAAAAAGAACGAAAGAGTATTGGAAAATATAAGAACCTGTAAAAAAATCTTAAAATCGTAGAAAATTCTGATAAAGATAATAAAGATTCGAAAATGAAATGATACCTACAAAATATCCTAGAAATTCTATATTCTAAAAATTTGAATAAGAAGTTGCTGGATAATTAGAAACATAAAAAATCATAGATGTTTGACAACATAACTGGTTAGAGCATAAATAACTGTTCAAGCAAAAAAAAAAGAAAATTGCTGAAAAATTCTGAAAAGAAATACGAAAATTCTAGATGTCTCAACAAAACTGCTTAAAACACTTTAAAATCAGATGAGAAATTACTATAAATTTAGGAAACCTTTAAACAATTCTAGAAGATTTAAAAGATAAATCATAAAAGTCAGAAAATATTTGAAAATTAAGCAACATTTTCAAAATATTCTAAAAATTATATATTAAAAAAAATCCAGTTTATTCCGAGATTTTTTCAATATGTCAGTACTTCACCATATTTTAAGATTTCTTTCCAGGTCTCAAGAATTTGCTTCATAGGTTTTACATATTTCCAGTAATTTATTACTTTCCCTATACACGTAGTATATAGGGGGAGTATTGTTTTCGTGATTTTTTTTTGAAAAATTTTTTTTGCGGAAATATCCGTTTTGGGGTCCCCTGAACCCAAAACACTAATTTCTGGAAAAAAAAATTCTGTGTCTGTGTGTGTGTGTGTGTGTGTCTGTCTGTCTGTCTGTCTGTCTGTCGGTGGGTGCTGTATCTCAGAAACGAATGATCCGAACGGCATGAAACTTTAAACTTAAGGTTTTATTGTTAAAAACTCGATCTGAAAAGCTTTTGGTAAATATTCATAAACCGGAAGTGGTTGTTTACTCGAGGCGTTTTTTTGTTTTTTCGTGATATTTTTCTAAATATGCAAATTTTTAAAACATGGTTCAAACAAAAGTTAAAGGGAATGAAAAACTGAACAAGTTTTATTCGAACATGTTTTTCATAAAATTTTAAACTTTCGAGAAAAAAAATAAAAATTGAAAATTTTGACATTTTTTGCCAATTGCTAATAAAATATTGGAGATAGATAAAATTCATATAATAAATAATTGTAGCGAATTCAAAAGAGCACAAATTATTAAGAACAACATTTTTGCGTAAACCTCATAGTTTTCGAGAAAAATATAGGGAAAGTACTATGATGGCCACATCACCATTTTTGTTCAAGCTTTTAAAAAATAGAATTTCTAGAAAATTCGGAAATCATTGTTACAATTTCAAGAATTTTCGATCGTTTATCTTTTATCAGAATTTTTTGTTTAAATTGTTAGATTTTCTTAAAATTTCCTTAATTTTCTAACATTTTCTCTTCAGATTTTTAGAATCTTTTAGCCAGTTTCTTTCAGACTTTAGAATATTCTTCGAATATGTTTCTAAATGTAAAAGTCAAAGGAAAAATTTGTAACAAGAAAACTTGTAGAAAATCGTGTAATAATATTTTGGGAGTATTCTGGCATTCTCTATATTCTAGCAATTTTAATAAGAAACTTTTGGAGAATTTTAAAACCCCCGAAGCTAATTTTAGGAATTAGGGCTGAAAGACTACGGGTCAATAGCCAACGAAAAAAAGAAAAGAAAATAAAAGAAGAAGAGAATCAGCACAATAATTGCTGTCGTAAAAGAAATATAATAAAATTCTATAAATACCGAAGAAAATTCCGAAAAAAACTGGCTAAAGCATTCCAAAATCGAAAGAAAAAAGGTGGAAAATTGAAGAGTTTCAGAAAATTCTAACAAATTTACAAAAATTGTAGGAAAAAGATAAACGATTAAATATTCTCGAAAACATAATATTGCTTTCGAAATATTACCCTTAAAACTTTTAATAAAGATTTATTAGAAAATTTTGGAAAACCTAAATGATGCTCTTGAAACCTGTATAAAAATACAAAAAAATAAATTAAATAAAATTTGGCAGAGAAATTAAAAAAAAAATATAAAATAAGCGTATGAAAATTTTAGATGTGTGGTATATACATCAAAATATTCCACAAATTTGAAAACTTCCATAACCATTGAAGAAAATTGTGGAAACCTAGAAGAAAAATTCTGAAAAAGTTTAGAAATTTTGTATTATAAGGTTTACTGATAGATTATAGATGTCTGCAAATATTTAAAAGAGAAATTGTTAAAAAAATAAAACCCTTCGAAAGAATCGAAATATATTTGTAAAATTCTGATAAAATAAAACGAGAAAGAAAATTTAAAAAAATTAAAGTATTTTTTTTAATTCAATATATTCTATATTCTAGAGAAATGTGTGTCGACGTACACATTTCTCTAGAATATAGAATATATAGAATTAAAAAAAAAAATTTTTTTTGATAAATTTTTGAATAATTCAATAAGATTTTAGGCATCCAGAATATTTCTTTTTTTTTCTTGGATCTTAAAGGCATTCACATTTCAATGTTAAGAATACGTAAAAGCTTTTCTTTACTTTTTTATACCACTTTAAACATTATTTTGCAGTGGTTAGTTTTGACTAAACGGTAAGCATTAACAAACTTAGTTTGATATCATATTATTAATTTAAATTTCTTTCTTGAATATATTTTGCAATGTCTCTGACAAATTTAAATTTTTTAGCATTTCTTAACTTTTTTAAAAAATTTGCCTCAGAATTTTTTATTCAAAATGTTAGAATCAAGAAATTCCAGAATATTGCAAAAAATATAACATTTTGGAGAAATTCTTACTTATTTTTTTGTTAATTTGATACAATTTTCTAAAAGTCTTATAAATTTTCTCTTTCGAATTTTAGGCAGTTTTTTTTCAAACGTTAGAATTTTCTACGAAAATCAGCAAGTTTTCTACCATATTTTACAATTTTTTAGCATTTGTTTTCAGGTTTTAAAAGTTTGCATTATTTTTTTTTAATATTTTTTTTATGTCTTGTAGATTTACTAGAAATTTTTTGGAGTTCCTAAATTTCTAGTATTATTCTTTTTGATCCTTTCTTTCGAAACATTTATAATTCTCCTATTTGTTTTCGGAATTTATCCGCAATTTTAAGATTTCTTTGCATTTCTTGACAGGTTTCAAGAATTTGCTTCAGGACATTTTGCAGATTGGTCCTTACTAAAAAAATTTAAACATAGATTTTCTAAAAAAATATTCTAATAAAGATTTTAAAAGTATTATTACATTTTCAAAAAATTTCAATCGTTTATTTTTTTAAACAATTTTCTTGTAAATTTATTAGAATTTTGTCAAAATTTTCTAATTTTTCCAGCTTTTTGTCTTGCAACTTTTAGAATGTTTTATCCAGTTTTTTTTTTACCCAGACATAAAAAAAATGTATTCCATGTTTCAGCAATTTCTCTACAGGTTTTAAAATTGTATACTATTTTTTCCAAAAAATTTCTAGAATATAATATTTTTAAAATTTTCAAAACTTACTAAACTTTTTCAGAATTTAGTTGTTCTCTAGCATTTTTTTCAGACTCGATTGTTTTCTCTAATTGATTTTAAGTATTATTAGCAATTTTGCTGCCAAATTTTAGAACTGGTATTCTTTTCCAGGCCTCAGGAATTTTCTTAAGAAGTTATTGGATTTTTAAATAGTTTCTATTCCGAATTATTAGTATATAAATTTTTTAGAATATTCCAAAAATATTATTACAATTTCCAGAATTTTTAATAGTTTGTCTATTATTGTATTATTTTTCTAAATTTTTCAGCTAGTTTTCATGGGCATTAAAATTTAATCAAATGTTTGTTTGAAAGTTTCCTATAGAAAAACAATCGAATTTTTTGATAAATTTCTTTAAGAAAACTAAAATCAAACATCATTTTAAATACTCATGCCAAATTTTAAGTTTCTAGCAATTGTTTTTCTACATTTTTTAATATGGAATCTTGAAATTGAATTAAATATTTTAAATGTTTGTCTAAACGTGGTTTTAAGGAAAACAATGAAGCGTGTAGTAAAAATTTATAAGAAATATAAAGGTAAATATAATTTTGAGTAAATCTGCTAAATTTTAGATTTTTATTAGATTTTTATCTAATGCTTATTTGGACGTGATTTTAAGAAAAACAATTGAGTGTTGGGTATATTTTCACATAAAATTTAAAAGTAGATGTTATTTTAAGTAAAACTATAAAATTTTAATTTTGTGGCAATTGTTTTTCTACTTTTTTTCAGCTCATTTTTATGCGCAACTTTAAAATTTTATCAAAAGTTTATTTTAATGTTTTTCATGGGAAAACAATCAAATTTTGGGGTAAATTTTTATTAAAAAAAACTAAAATTAAACATAATTTTTAATAAACTTACCAAATTGGACAGAAAGAGCTGATACGAAGAGACTTTATCCTTGAAAATTAAAAATTACATTCATTTCAAATGTATTTATTCAGTTTACCAGTTTGTTTTTTTCTCTCTAAACTCATCACTCTCGCGAATGCTATATAATTATTCAGATGTAATTGCCGGCGAAATTATGGTGGCCAAAATCGGATGCCTAATTTATTCACTAACCATTAATTTAGATTAAAATGCATCCCTGTGTGCACCTGGACGTGCGCATTCCGGCGCAAATTTCATTTTCAACCCTTTCAGCGGACGCTGTACTAGCAGGTGGCATTCACTTTCGTGCGAATTAAATGACGTTTTATTACGTCGATATTTAAATGCATCAAACGGAAATTAGAAACTAATCGATGAAAAATTGTGCGGAATTTGATTGATAATAAATTGACGTGAAAATTTTTCAATAATTTTAAAATTAATTACAATTTTATTATAGGATAGATATTTTGTTTACTGCACTTTTGATGAAACGTATGTAATTTTAAATTAGAGTCCTTGTTACGTTATGAAACATAACAAGTGTTCTAATTTACAATTACCTGTAAGTATGAATTACCACGTAGTAACGGTCGCAAACATTTATTACAATTACCTAATTTTAATATGCTTGATTTTTAAATAATGTAATAGTGTCCTAACGTTCTAATATTGTTTAGTCCCCAATTTAAAGTTACCAACGTCATTTAAAGTATCAAAGCATGAAAAGAAACTTTCTTTTTTTTTTCATGTCCTTCCCTTGAAATCCGTTAAAACTTTCGCGCCCCCACTGTAGATAAGTCCGAGGCCGTTCGCAACTTCGGTAATCCGTATTAGTCAAAACAATCATACGTAAAGATCACATCAAAAGGGTGCGCGACAATTAGCCGCCCCCTCCGTGCAAAAGTTATGCCAGAGTTCCGCCCTCAATTAGGGCTCGACGGAATAATTAAATCCCATCCTTGAGCCGTATTTATCGGGGACGGTGACACCGCAATTGACACGTGTTCAAAAATAAACACCGAAATTCCTGCTATCTATTACGTACGAGGGGGACACGACCATTTGAATTTTACGATCCAACAAATGGCCCTGGTGGTATTGTGTCCTATCTGAACCACCGCCCTTTTCTTCAGTACGTGTATGCCCCCCTATATATGTATAGCGTGCCTTGTAAGTATGATATGATAAGACGTAACACAGTGAACGGAAGTGTGGAAAAAGAACATTTCCGGTCGGAAATCATGATATTAGGGCCGTAGCAGATGGTACTCGATATTTATGGCTTTCTCAAATCTCAATCTCGATACGATAACTCCCCGACGACCAGCTCAGGATTTATACTTTTGGACTCGTGCAATATGTAGACAAGGATATATATTTACCGAAAGGATATTGAATTACAAAAGATGATTTTAAGTATAACAATACACGTTATTACAATCTGTTAATACGAGACTAGAATTTAATTACAATTATCGTTACATAATAGTGATCGGTGTGCCGCAATTAACACATTGACGTCCGTGTGATTAAATCGTCTGCATTAATTAGGCACAATCGTAATGCATTATTATATGATTTATGCGTTAAATTAATTATAATCACCGGGTCGTTACCCTCATTCCTTATTTGTAGTTTTTTTTAAAAGGACGAATTCGTCCATTAACTTCATTTCCTGTTATCGGATGTAAGTCTGAACGATCAATCGACGCAAATTGCAATTTCATTCGACAAATTGCTGCTCTGCACCCTAAGTATAAATATTCCGATAACAATCAAATAAATTGCTCAGGAAAAGTATTCAATGTATTGTTTATAAGATAATCAAATTTTTATTTAATTACTTAAACATAATACAAATTTTAAACAAGTGTTAGATCATAGTGACGACAGCAACACTGATAGAATATGTAAATACATTTGAAATTAAAAAATAATATAATAAAAGATTATTTATTGAAAATTCGAAAATGAATTTCGAAATATTACAGAAATTCTATATACTAATTATTTAGATTAGAAATTATAAAGATTTGTTGTTGAGTTACGTGAAGATATGATTAATTGTGAAGAAAGTGTTACTGTTTTAATCAAGTTTTAATTCAATTCAATTCAATTTTATTTCCAAAAAGAATGATGCCTACATTTATGGGTTAGTCAAATCTTAATTAATGTTAGTAGTACTATGTATTAATGTTAATGTACGTAAGTATGAAATATAAATCACATATTAAAAAAAAACTCTCTATAAATAAACTTAACAAGACACAATAAAAAGACAGATTAGATTAGAAATTATTTGAAAATCCTAGAACTTCTAAAGAAAAGAAAAAAAGAAATTACTTAAGAATGTTGTTTAAAATGTCCGAAAAAAAATGCAAAAACATTTTACAAATATGGAAACTTCCAAAACTCTTAAAGAAATTTGTAGAAGAGAGAATGTCTGAACAAATTTAGAAATTTAGATTTTTGCTGATAAAATCTAGATGTCTGAAAAGGATAAAATATTCTATAAAGAAATTGCTCAACAATTTTACACACCTTCGAAAATTTCTAGCAGTTTTGAGAAAACGCTTGTAGAATATTTTAATAAAAGAAGGCTATAAAATGAAGCACAAGTTTCTTGATACTTTCTAGAAATATTATATTATATATTTAAGAATTTATTTTAAAATTTTGTAGAGAAATTGCTGAATATTCTTTAAACATAATAAACATAATAAAATTCTTTGTCTGGGTAAAAAAAAACTGGATAAAAAATTCTAAAATTTCAAAAATGGAAAACTACAAAATTCTAATAAATTTAAGAATCAGAAATTTTATCAGATGATAAATAAAACTCTACTTTATATCAAAAAGTTATGGCTTCAAGCATCCAACCTAATTTACAAGAAAATTGCCATAAAAAAATAGACGATTGATTTTTTTTAAATGTAACAATACTTTCGAAACATTCTAGAAAATCTATATTTAAATTTTTTTAGTAAGAACCAATTATTGCAAAATTGTACATTCCCTGAAGCAAATTCTCGAAACCTGTAAAGAAATGCAAAGAAATCTTAAAATTGCTGAAAATTTCTGGAAACAAATGGGAAAATTCTAGATGTCTCGAGAAAAACATTCCAATTGCCAAAAGGAATAATACTAGACATTAAGGAACTACATTTTTTTTTAGAAAAATTACAAGATATATGAAAAGGATGAAGAAGATATATGAAAAAGATAAAGATGATCCTCGAAAATAAAACAATACTTTCAAAATATTCTATGTAATACTCCTATAATGTGATTTAGTAATGTTTTGACATAACTGTCTTACTAGAAATTAGAAGTCTAGATTAGTATAATTTTAATAAAGAGAATGGTTGCGACCGTTACTACGTGGTAATTCAAACTTACACTGAATTTTTCAATTCAGTATAATTTTAATATTCTACGTAAAACCCTTAAGACATGGAAAAAAATGCTAAAAAATCTTAAAAATTGGTAGAAAACTTACTAAAAAACTTCTACAAACATCGTAGAAATTTATAAAGGTTTGAAAAAAAAGGCTAAATCTTTCTAAAACTCGAAAGAGATAATAGAAAAGTTTTAGAAATTTACAAGAAATAATCATGAAAAATACGATTTCTCCAAAATGTTACAAAATTTTTGGAATATTCTATAATTTCTATATTCTAACATTTTGGATTAAATATTTCTAAAAAAATGTGAAGGAAATTTTTGAAACAAGGAAAGAAATACTAAAAAAATAAATTATTAGTTATTTCCAAATGTATTCAACAAAAAGAAAAAGAAAAATTCTAGTTGTCTAAAATTTTGTTGAATTATTAAAAATCTTTTCACGTAGTCAAAGTCTTGACGTTTACATACTTCCCTAGAATGTAGAAATATAGAATATTTAGAATTTTCAAAAATTGTTATTTTTAATTTTTTTTATTTTCTTTCTTTAGGTTTATTTTAGCAGAATTTTACATAAACTTTTAGAGTTTTTCAAAGGGTTCTAAACAATTTTTGGCAATTTCTCCTTTAAATATTTTAAGACAACTAGAATCTAACAGAAAATCTTTCAAAAATTGTTAATTTCATTTTTTTTAATTTTCTTTCTTTAGGTTTATTTTATCAGAATTTTACACAAACTTTAATAGTTTTTCAAAGGGTTCTAAACAATTTTTGGCAATTTCTCCTTTAAATATTTTAAGACAACTAGAATCTAACAGAAAATCTTTCAAAAATTGTTAATTTCATTTTTTTAAATTTTCTTTCTTTAGGTTTATTTTATCAGAATTTTACACAAATTTTTAGAATTTATCAAAGGGTTCTAAACATTTCTTGGTAATTTCTCCTTCAAATATTTTCAGACATTTAAAATCTATCAGAAAATCTTATACGAAATTTCTAAACTTTTTCAAAATAAATCTTCTAAGACCTATTGAAGTATCCAGATTTGTAGAATGTTTTGACATTTAATCCAGACATCTACTAGATTCTTCAAGTATATTTTAGAAATGTTTAACAATTTCTCTGCAAAATTTTACGATTTTTAAACTTTTCCAGAATTTCTCTTCTAGATTTTCACACTCTTAAAGACAAGATATTTACGGAAGTTTCCAGATTTCTAGAATGTTTTGACATTTATTATTATTTACTTTAGAAATTTTTAACAATTTCTCTGCTTAACTTTACGATTTTTAAACTTATCCAGAATTTCTTTTCCAGGTTTCAACAATTTCGTTCAAGAGTTGTAGAAGTCTCCAGATTTGTAGAATGTTTTGACAATAAATCCAGACATCTAAGACTTTCTTTAATTTTACTTTAGGAATTTTGAACAATTTCTCTGCTAAATTTTACGATTTTTAAACTTTTCCAGAATTTCTTTTCTAGGTTTCCACAATTTCCTTCAAGATTTGTAGAACTCTTAAGATTTGTAGAATGTTTT
Source organism: Ontholestes murinus (assembly GCA_963969525.1). Classification (NCBI taxonomy): domain Eukaryota; kingdom Metazoa; phylum Arthropoda; class Insecta; order Coleoptera; family Staphylinidae; genus Ontholestes; species Ontholestes murinus. Next base: position 6,332,823 of record OZ018395.1, on the reverse strand, counting down.
GACAATGAATCCAGACATCTAATATTTTCTTCAAGTTTATTTTAGAAATTTTTAACAATTGCTCTGCTAAATTTTACGATTTTTAAACTTTTCTAGAATTTCTATTCTAGATTTCCACAATTTTAAAGACAAGATTTACGGAAGTTTCCAGATTTATAGAATGGTTTGACATTTACTTTAGAAATTTTTAACAATTTCTCTGCTAAACTTTACGATTTTTAAACTTTTCCAGATTTTTTTTTTAGTTTCAACAATTTCCTTCAAGGGTTATAGAAGTCTCCAAATTTGTAGAATGTTTTGACAATTAATTCCGACAACTAATACTTTCTTTAAGTTTACTTTAGGAATTTTTAATAATTTCTCTGCTAAATTTTACGATTTTTAAACTTTTCCAGAATTTCTTTTCTACGTTTCCACAATTTCCTTCAAGATTTGTAGAACTCTTAAGACTTGTAGAATGTTTTAACAATGAATCCAGACATTTAATATTTTCTTCAAGTTTATTTTAGAAATTTTTAACAATTGCTCTGCTAAATTTTACGATTTTTAAACTTTTCTAGAATTTCTCTTCTAGATTTCCACAATTTTAAAGACAAGATTTACGGAAGTTTCCAGATTTATAGAATGGTTTGACATTTACTTTAGAAATTTTTAACAATTTCTCTGCTAAACTTTACGATTTTTATACTTTTCCAGAATTTCTTTTCTAGGTTTCCACAATTTCCTTCAAGATTTGTAGAATGTTTTGACAATGAATCCAGACATCTAATATTTTCTTCAAGTTTATTTTAGAAATTTTTAACAATTGCTCTGCCAAATTTTACGATTTTTAAACTTTTCTAGAATTTCTCTTCTAGATTTCCACAATCTTGAAGACAAGATTTATGGAAGTTTCAGATTTCTAGAATGTTTTGACATTTATTCCAGACATATAGTATTTTCTTTAAGTTTACTTTAGAAATTTTTAGCAATTTCTCTGCTAAATTTTACGATTTTTAAACATTTCCAGAATTGTTCTTCTATGTTTCCACAAATGTCTTCAAGAGTTATGGAAGTTTCCAGATTTACAGAATATTTTGACAATTATACTAGATCTCTAGTATTTTCTTCAAGTTTAATTTAGAAGTTTTATCAATTGCTCTGCTAAATTTTACGATTTCTAAACTTTTTCAGAATTTCTCTTCGAGGTTTCCACAATTTTCTTCAAGAGTTATAGAAGTTTTCAGGTTTATTAGAATATTTTGACATTTATACCAGACATCTGGTATTTTCTTCATGTTTTTTTTAATGACTTAGGTGTTAACCATTCAGTCACGACAATATTTCTCTTTTCGTTTAGTTGTTTTATATAGTTATTTATGATGGTTTATTAGGGGATTCTTCATGTATATTTTAGAATTTTTTTACAATTGATCTGCTAACTTTTACGATTTTTAAACTTTTCCAGAATTTATCTCCTAGGTTTCCACAATCTTCTTCAAAATTTATAAAAGTTTTCAGATTTATAGAATGTTTTGTTAATAATTGCAAACATCTATTTTCTTCAAGTATATTTAAGAAATTTTTAACAATTTCTCTGCTAAATTTTACAATTTTTTTTCTTTGTAGGTTTCCAGAACTTGCTTTAAATTTTCTTGAATTTTCCAATAATTTCTTATCAAAAGTTTTAAAGTATAGAATTATTAAAATATTCCGAAAGTAATATTATATTTTCGACAATTTTCTATCGTTTATCTTTTATAAAACATTTCTACGATATTTTTTATAAATTTATTAGAAAGCAACTTTATTCTTTATTATCTTTGCTTCTCCTGCTTACAAAATTACAAAAAATGGAAAAATCTTAGAAAATTTTATAAAAAAACAACTCCGGTATATTCTAGTTATTTTATATGCTTAAATTTTCTAGAATCTCTACAAATTCTTGAACCTGAAAAAAATTGATAGAAAAATCTAAAATAGTTGAAAAATTCTAAAAAAAAAAATTGAAGAACATTCTAGATATCTCGAAGAAATTTTGAAAAATTTAGGAACCCTACCTTTCAAAAGATTATGGTAATTTAAAAAGGATATAGGAAATTTTTAAAAATGAAACAATATTTTCGGAATATTCTAGAAATTCAACTCATTAACATTTCGAATTAGAAATTACTGAAGAAATTCTAGAATCTCTAAAGGAAATTCTTAAAAATGAGCATTTAATAATAATAATTAAACCATTAAAATTGAGTAGATAAAATGCTGAAAGCTTCCAGAAACATCGAACAAAATTCTAGAGGTTTAAAAATTATTGGCTTATCAAAAGTTTTAAAGTATGGAATTATTAAAATATAACGAAAGTAATATTATATTTTTGAGAATGTTCAATGGTTTATTTTTCATAACACTTTGCTATGATATTTTTTGTAAATTTATTAGAATTTTTAGAAAGTTGAGACTTAACTAAGATGGAAATGTTAAATTTGTTTAAGCCGGCTTCTTCTGTCAGATAGAATTTTCTTTGATATTTCTAAAATTTCCATAATAAAATATTGATATAGTACATGGTTCGAAAAACGTTTTTATTATTCGACAATTATGTTTCACCACACAGTGGCTTCATCAAGTAGATGAATATTTTTTTTTTTGGATTGTAGTTTCAATAAGTAACAACCGCATCAATTAAGTATTTAAAATTTTCTTATAATTCTTTGAATTTCTACAATTTTTCTAAGAAGTTTAAAGCTTTATTATCTTTTCTTTCCATGTTTTCAAAATTTGCTTCGGGAGTTTCAAATTTTCTTATTGAAATTGCTAGAATATAGAGAATTCCAGAACACTCCAAAAATATTATTACACTTTCAAGTGTAACTCGATTTTCTACTAGTTTTCTTTATAAATTTGTTACAAATTTTTCTAAATTTTTCATTATTTTTGTCTTTAACTTTTACTTTAAGAAACATCGAAGAATATTGTAGAGTCTGCATGAATCCGGCTAAAATATTCTAAAAACTTAAAGAGAAAATCCTAGAAAATTACGTAAATTAAAAAAATCTAACAAATTTGAAAAAAAATTTGATGAAAGGTGCATTGGGAATATTCTAGAAATTCTGTTTTCAAAAAGCACGAACAAGAAATTACTGGAAATATCTAGAAGCTATGGAGAAAATTCTTGAAACTTGGAAATGAGTCTTAAAATTTTATAAATTACTGAAATATTCTAAATACAATAAAACAATGTCAGAAAAAACTGGCTAAATCATTTCAAAATACAAAAACTTTTTTTTTAAATAAATAATTTCTATAATATTCTGAAATTATTGATTTATTTTCAAAGATTTTCTCTGTTTTATCATTCATCTTGTAAATCTTCTAGAATTGTTTTAAGGTTTCCTAAATTTATAGTAATTTCTCTTTTGATTTTTAAAATATTTTACGCAGTTTTCTTCTAGAATTTTTTTATTTCTTTCCAGGATTGTTCAGCAATTTACTTTTTCAAATTTTAAGTTTTTTTTGCATTTTTTCCAGGTTACAAAAACTTGCTTCTGAGAATGTAGAATTTTCTAGAAAATTCTAATCAAATTTTATATAATAAAGAATTCCTAGACGAAATTTTTGATTTCTTTTCCATATTTAGTTTCTAAACAATTTTAGCATTTTTCTTCCTGAATTTTTTAATTTTTAGATTTAAGAATTAGTTTAGTATTTAATCAAATGTATTAAAGTCTTTTAGATCTATTTGAAGAATTACATTTATGCATTAATCTAGCCTACGCGATTTTACGTATAAAATCATCGAACAAATCAGCGTACTCTTGATCTACCACAACAAATGTTTTATTAAGAAAGGTCAGGAGTACGCTAGGTTAATGTATAGTGTATTGAGGTAGGTCAAGAGTACGCTGAGGTCGCTGCACCAGAATTTATTGTGCTAAAAAAATCAATGGTTTAATGTGATGGAATTAAGTTAATATTTATTAGGAGTGGATTATATTTTTACTTTTCCTATATAGTATACATAGGAGAAGTATTGTTTTCGTGCATGAAAATGTCTTTGGGCGCCGAATTTATAAACTGGAAGTGGATGTTTATAGTCATAAGGGAATGAAAAACTGAACAAGTTTCATTAAAACATATGTAGTTACTATTTTAATACTCTAAACATCAGCTTTATAATTTACATTTTTTTATAAACAATGAGAGTTTAACAACAGTTAAATCCAAGACATTTCCTATGTGTGGGTGTATTAAATTTTCGCGCGTCGGTTTCCGTTCGAAAATTGGATTTGGATGATCCGATGCGGTGAAGCTGACGGGACGCGTCTCGATCTTCCTTTTCTCTATTTTTCGATTTTATTTGATTTTTTTTGTTGTTCCTTTTCGTCTCCGCATATTTGCCGGCGGTGTCGCGCGGAAAAATGGCCGGATCGATCAAATCGAGTATGATGGAGATTCGGCGGATCCTTAAGAGAATACTTAACCGGCCCCCCCGCTTCGCACAATTTACCGGTCCATCAGCCATACATAACACAAGCAAAAAAAAATATATGGACGATCAAAACTCGCCCGTTCAAACTGAGGGGGAAAACTTACAACTATTCATCAATAATTCAGTGGATATTTTTATTAACGGCCGTAATAAATCAGATAAATAGAATATATTTTTTGTAAATACATATCGAAATAGTTTTTTTTGTTATTCGACGAAAAAAAAAACATCTACTCGGTATATTAAGTAGAATTTAACATGTTTATTTAAGAGGTAATAACATCTGTAGGTCAATTTGGCGCAGTGATGATTACGATTTGATTTTGGAGAGGCTGGTATGTTTCGATTTTACGTTCGTTCTGATTGATGTTCAGTTTGGAATTTTTAATCTCGTCCCGAATACATTTCAGTGATGGACAAGGAAGTGTTTTGCTGAGAACGCACCTTTATTACTAAATTAATTACAACGGTGATGCTCACGGATGTAAAACGAGGAGTATGTTTATGATTTCTAATTGACTTAAATTGATTGATTTGTTCGTGTCCTATGATTCTTATTTTAAATTCGAATTGAAGTCAATGTGTGGCGAAACAATTTTCGACATTAAAAACTATAAATTCTCGACCAGAGCATTTAATTTACTACTTATTGTAAATAGTTATATTATATTACATTTATTTACTATTGGATCACCTGAGGTGATATTATATAACAAAACCTGACTGGTTTCATGTTAATATACACGTTTAATTAACTAAATTGAACGTGTGTACGTATACATAAAACTGATCGGATTTCCTGTTAATTACAACTCAAATATAGATGCAGGTGTAATTAATTACCTAGTTGCCAACTGCGACTGGGTAAAGAATTTATATAAAGGCCATCAATCAGTAAACGTAAGTGCGATTATTGACAAACCATATTTATGCAACGAATGTACCATTTGTCACTGTCGTAACTGATGTAAATACATTTATTAGGTCAGGCGCATTTATCTATATTAAAGGGTAAATATTAAATGCACGTCGCTCTATATTTTTACGCGCATTTTTATGAAATATGTTTTTAAAACGTTATTTATATTAATTCATCATCGTTATTTACTCTCATCAGTGTTTTATTTAATAATGATATTTATATATTAATGAGATTTCAATTGTAATCATTGTAATAATAATTTCATTAATTGTAATATTCCTATTGCTTCACTTATACATTATATGTATATCTATAAAAAACATAATGTCGTTAGATATCTGAATGATATTACCATTATTATTACTACATTAATTAATATTCATGTTCTTTTACGTTAAAACAGTTGTATTCCATATGTTTTCAGTTATGTTCCATGTGCTCAATTGTGCGGAATCGTGTTCTATATATTCAAGTATTTGAGAACATGTTTTATATGTTAATGTGTCCATATGTTGAGATTTACAGTAACTTTTTTGTTTTTCAATTATATTCCATATGTTCACATGTATAAAATAATGTTCTATATGTTCAATTGTTTGCAATCATGTTCCATATGTTTATGAATAAACCATCATGTTCCATATGTTGTCGTCTACGATAGCAATTCTTATTTTTAATCATGTTTCTTATGTTTAAGTGTGTAAGATCATGTTCTTTATGTTAATGTATATATTATCGTGTGAAATATGTTAACTTCTTTTGTTTTTCATTATATTCCATATGTTCAAATATATGAAATCATGTTCCACATTTTAAAATTTACGGCAACGTTTTTTATTTCCTATTATATTGCATATGTTCAAATGGGTGAAAGCGTGTTCTATATATTTAAGTGTGTGAAATTATGTTCCATGTGTTAAAGTGCGTGAGATCATGTTTAATATGTTTCTGTAAGTCGTATCATGTTTAGTATGTTCAAATATGTGAAATCATGTTACCTAAGATTATATTTCATATGTTTATCAATGTTGTGTCATGTTCCCATATTTTGAAATGTGTGAAATCATGTTTTCTAAATTAAAATGTATAATATACCATATTTGACTTGTTTAAATGTGTCAAATTATGTTTCATAAGGGTACAGTAACATGTTTTGTTTTTCATCATGTTCCATTAAATCCAGAAGGTTACACTTATTTTTCAAATATGCTTCTTATGTTGTTTTTCTAAATTTTCTTCTTCATAGTACTTTTGTGTTGATGTTCTTTTATTATGTTCGTCATGTGTGTGGATTCTTAGCTCCAAAATATTCTGGATGTATGTATCTAATACCTAATTTTATTTTTTAAATAATCATGTTCCTCAATGTACTAATAATGTTCTATAGGTTCAATAGTTGTTGAAATCATGTACCATATGTTAACGAATATACCATCATGTTCCATTTGTTGACGCCTACGATAGAAATTATTGCTTTTAATCATGTTTCCTATGTTTAAGTGTGTGAGATAATATTCTATATGTTAATGTAAGTATTATCGTGTGCCATATGTTAACTTCCTTTGTTTTTCATGTATGTATGTATGTAGTATCATGTTCAATATATTCAAATATGTGAAATCATGTACCATATGTTTAAGTGTAGAAGATCATGTTTCTTATATTTATTTAGGGATTAACATGTTCATTATGTTGAAGTGTTGAATAATAATTTTTGTTTTCGATCATATTCCATATGTGATATCATGTTCCATGTGTTTATGTATGTAGTATCATGTTCTATATTTTCAAAAGTCTGAAATCCTGTTCTATAAGGTAAAGTGAATAATAATATAATTGTAATAATAAAAAATTTTACTTATTTTTTAATGTGTGAAATCATGTTTCATGTTTTAAAGTGCGTGAGATCATGTTTGATATGTTTCTGTATTTCATATCATGTTTAATATGTTCAAATATGTGAAATCATGAATACGTTTAAGTGTATAGTAACAATTTTTGTTTCTTTATGTTCAAGTGTGTGAGATAATATTTAGTGCGTTTATATATGCAGTATCATGTTCAATATATTAAAATATGTAAAATCATGTTTCATATGTTTAAGTATAGGAGATATTATCATTACTATTGTTATATTCATTAATGTTCTGGATGACAGTTATAGTTCATATGTTTTTAATCATGTTCCATATGTTCAAATGTATCAAATCATGTTCCATATGTTCAAGTGTGTGAGATCATGTTCCAAATGTTAATGTATATAGTATCATGTTCCTGATGTTGAGATTTACGGTAAGGTTTTATATTTTTAGTGGTAGTAGTAGTGTTAGGCTATCGATCACGTGGTCCTTCCACCATGTGTTATTTATGTATTTGTGCGTGTGTAAATGAGCTTATATTTCTATTATATTGCATATGTTAAAATGTGTGAAATTATGTTCTGTACACTTTAATGTGTGAAATCATGCTTTATGTGTTAAAGCGCGTGAGATCATGTTTAATATATTTCTGTATGTGTTATCATGTTCAATATGTTCAAATATGTGAAATCATGTTCCATATGTTTAAGTATATAGTAACAATTTTTGTTTTCACTCATGATCCATATGTTCAAATTTGTCTAATCACCTTCCATATGTTCATTGCCTGAGATCATGTTTAATATGTTTATGTATGTAGTATTATGTTCAATATATGCAAATATGTGAAATCATGTTATATATGTTTAAGTGTAGGATATCATGTTCCTTATGTTGAAGTGTAGAATAATAATTTTTGTTTTTGATCATATTCCATATATGCTAAAATGTTCCATATGTTCCATAAGTACCTAAGATCATGTTCCATGTGTTTATACATGTAGTGTCATGTTCTATATTTTCAAAAGACTGAAATCCTGTTCTATAAGTTAAAGTGAATAATAATAAAATTGTAATAATAAAAATTTTACTTATTTCCATGTTCATGTACTTCACGCATATATTACATGTACATCTATAAGAAAACATAATCTTGTTAGACATTTGAATGATATTACCATTACTATTGCTATATTCAATAATGTTCTGGATATTCATGTTCTTCTTTTACCTCAAAACAGTTATATTTCATATGTTTTCAATCATATTCCATATGTTCAAATGTGACAAATCATGTTCCATATGTTCAAGTTTGTGTGATCATGTTCCAAATATTAATGTATGTAGTATCATGTTCCTTATGTTGAGATTTACGTGAGGCTTTTATATTTCTATTATATTGCATATGTTGAAATGTGTGAAATGATGTTCTATACTTTTAAGTATGTCGTATCATGTTCAAAATATTAAAATATGTGAAATCATGTTCCATATGTTTACGTGTAAAATATCATGTCCCTTATATGTATTTGGAGACTAACATGTTCCTTATGTTGAAGTGTAATATAATAATTTTTGCTTTCGATCATATTCCATATGTGATATCATGTTCCATATGTTCAAGTGCCTAAGATGATGTTCCATGTGTTTATGTCATGTTCTATATTTTCAAATGACTGACTGTTCTATAAGTTAAAGTGAATAATAATATAATTGTAATAATAAAATTTTTATCATGTAGTTCACATATATATTATATGTACATCTATAAGAGAACATAATGTCGTTAGACATTTGAATTATATTACCATTACTATTACTATATTCATTAATGTTCTAGATGTCCATGTTCTTCTATTATGTTAAAACAGTTACATTTCATAGGTTTTCAATCATGTCCCATATGTTTAAATGTGTCAAATCATATTCCATTTGTTCAAGAGCTTGAGATCAATTGCTAAATGTTCATCTATAGAGTATCATGTTCCATATGTTAAGATTTACGTGAGGCTTTTATATTTCTATTATATTGCATATGTTGAAATGTGTGAAATCATGTTCCATACATTTTAGTGTGTGAAATCATGTTTCATGTCTCTAAGTGCGTGAGATCATGTTTAATATGTTTAATATGTCGTATCATGTTCAATATATTCAAATATATGAAATCATGTTCTATATGTTTAAGTGTATAGTAACAATGTGTGTTTTTAATCATGTTCCATATGTTCAAATGTGTAAAATCATCTTCCATATTTTCAAGTGTGTGAGATCATGTTCCAAATGTTAATGTATATAGTATCATGTAACATATGTTCATATTTACGGTAAGGTTTTATATTTCTATTATATTGCATATGATAAAATATGTGAAATTATGTTCTATACATTTTAGCGTCTGAAATCATGTTTCATGTGTTAAAGTGCGTGATATCATGTTTAATGTGTTTATGTATGTCGTATCATGTTCAAAATATTTAAATATGTGAAATCATGTTCCATATGCTTATGTGTACAGTAACAATTTATATTTTCAATCATGTTCCGTATGTTCAAATGTGTCAAATCATCTTCCATATGTTCAAGTGTGTTAGATCATGTTCCATATGTTAATATACGTAGCATCATGTTCCATATGTTAAGATTTACGGTAACGTTATTTATTTCCTATTATATTACACATGTTCAAATGAATGAAAGCTTGTTCTATATATTTAAGTGTGTGGAATCATGTTCCATGTGTTAAAGTGCGTAGGATCATGTTTAATATGTTTCTGTATGTTGTATCATGTTCAATATGTTCAAATATGTAAAATCATGTAACCTAAGATTATGTTCAATCATGTTTCATATGTTCAAATGTGTCAAATCATGTTTCATATGTTCAAGCGTGTGAGATCATGTTAATGTATATAGTATTATGTCCCATATATTCATATTTACGGTAAGGTTTTATATTTCTCTTATATTGCATGTGTTGAAATGTGTGAAATCACGTTCTATACATTTTAGTGTGTGAAATCATGTTTTATGTGTTCAAGTGCATGAGATCATGTTTAATATGTTTTTATATGTCGTATCATGTTCAATATGTTCAAATATGTGAAATCATATTCCATATGTTTAAGTGTATAATAACAATATTTCTTTTCAATCATCATCCGTATGTTCAAATGTGTCAAAACATCTTCCATATGTTCAAGTTTGTGAGATCATGTTCTATATGTTAATGTATGTAGCATAATGTTCTATGTGTTGAGGTTTACGGTAACGTTTTCTTTTAAATTTCCTATTATATTGCTTATGTTCAAATGGGTAAAAGCTTGTTCTATATATTTAAGTGTGTGAAATCATGTTCCATGTGTTACAGTGCGTGAGATCATATTTAATATGTTCCTATATGTCGTATCAAGTTCAATATGTTTAAATATTTGAAATCATCTAACCTAAGATTATGTTTCATAAGTTTATCAATATTGTGTCATGTTCCATATTTTAAAATGTGTGAAATCATGTTTCCTAAATGTATACATTTCACCTTGGGAAACATGATTTCACACATTTAAAAATATAGAACATGACACAACATTGATAAACATACGAAATATAATTTAAACATATGGAACATGATTCAACATACAAAAACATATTAAACATGATCTCATGCACTTTAATACATGGAACATGATTTCATACACTTAAATTTACAGAACAAGCTTTCATCCATTTGAACATATGCAATATAATTGTAAATAAAAAAACGTTACCGTAAATCTCAACATATGAAACATGATCTCACATACTTGAATATATAGAAGATGATTTGACACATTTGAACATATGGAACATGATTGAAAACAAAAATTGTTACTATACACTTAAACATATGGAACATGATTTCACATATTTTAACATATTAAACATGATACGACATACTTAAACAAAAACATGATATTACACACTTGAACACATGAAACATGATTTCAACTAAAATGTATAGAACATGATTTCACACATTTCAACATTTGCAATAGAATAGAAATATAATACCTTACCGTAAATCTCAACATATTAAACATGACCCTACGTACATAAACATTTGGAACATGATCTCACACGCTTAAACATACGGAATATGATTTGGCACATTTGAAAATATGGAACATGATTCAAAACAAAAACATATGAAATATATAGTCTGTTCGTTGAATCTTCCGTCGTACGTCACAAACTATCGCTTCAAAAAACGACGAAAGTTTTACAGTGCGTTCTTTTTCTAACGCATTTGGTTTACTTTATCAGACTGATTTTTTTTGCGTCGTTTCTCGAAGCGATATTTTGTGACGAAAGATCCAACGAACAGACTATAACTGTTTTGACGTAAAAGAAAAAAATGAACATTCAGAACGTTAATGAATCTAGCAATAGTAATGGTAATATCATTCAAATGTCTAACGACATTGTGTTCTCTTATAAATGTACATGTAATATATACGTGAAGTACATGACAACGCAACAGGAACATGAAAATATGTAATTTTTTTATTATTACAATTATATTATTATTCACTTCAACTTATAGAACATGATTTCGGACATTTGAAAATGTATAACATGACACTACATACATAAAGACACGGAACATGATCTTAGGCACTTGAACATATGGAATATGATCTAAAACAAACATTATTATTCTAAACTTTAACATAAGGAACATGTCAGTCCCTTATTAAATATAAGGAACATGATCTCCTACATATAAACGTATGGAACATGATTTTACATATTTGAAATGATTGAACATGATACTACATACATAACAGTTTTTATTTTCGATCATATTTGACTTGTTCAAATGTGTCAAATTATGTTTCATAAGGGTACAGTAACAGGTTTTGTTTTTCATCATGTTCCATTAGATTCAGTAGGTAGTAACACTTATTTTTCAAATATGTTTCTTATGCTAAAGTTTTATTTTTTATTTTCTTTTTCCTAGTCTTTTTGTGTTGAAGTTTTTTTTAATTATGTTCTTCATGTGTGTCGATTCTCGGATTCAAAATATTCTGGATGTATGTACCTAATGCCTAAATTTATTCTTCAAATAATCATGTTCCTCAATGTGCTAATAATTCCAGGCAGGATAAAATAATAAATTTCGTTCACGTATTGATCAGTAATTAAAATTTATATGTATACGTAGGGTGAGTGGGTGGCCTCTATCCTACCCTCCAGTTAGTAAAACGTTGTCAAAATTATTTGAAATATTTGTATGAATACATCAATTAAAAATTGCAATAATTTTGTTTGTTTACTTTTTACCACTAACTAAAACCCTCTATTATGTTTTACTGTTTAATAGCTAGAGGACGAACAACCCACCCACCCAACATATGCATGATTATGCAGGTATAATCTATAAAACCCATTATGTAATAGAAAAAATTTATTTGATTGGCTGTAGACAAGTTTCTTATGCTAGGTACAAATGGCCAAATTAAAACAAAAAGTTTAAATATAAATGACTTTCTATAGCTGATCTTATCTAATTTAGATTTAAAATCTGCCCACCCATCATGAATAAAATTTTACTAATTTACTCACTTAAAAATGTTACATTTTTAATTTCTTTTTTATTCAAAAAGTTTTGTAATTAATTTCATTGGTTACGGCGAGACGATAAGGAATTAAAATTTATATGTATATGTAGGGTGGGTGGGTGGCCTCTATCCCACCCTCCAATCAGTTAAACATCATCATAAATTATTTGAAAAATTTGTTTGAATAAATCAATTAAATTTTGCAATATTGTTATGTTTATTTACGTTTTAGAACTTCTAGTTAAAACCTTCGCTTTACTAATTGGAGGGTGGGTTAGAGGCCACCCACCACATACATCATAATGGATTCTACATCGTTTTTACTTTCCTTTTATGCGTGATCGTTTGGAACAGCGGGGGAGAAGAGACATGGGTCTGAATGGAAGAACATTTAAGTGAAAATTTGTATTTTTTACATGCCAATTTTTGTTAATATTCTATAAAAGCATGTATGATAAAGACAAATATAATATAGTTTTAGTGAAATTTTTTTAACGGAAATATTATTAGTGTAAATTAGTGTAATATTATTATTAAAATATGAATTAATAACTATAATATTTTGCATTTACTATAGTTTATTAACAATTTTATTTTGAATTTATATAATTAACTGTCTGGAAGTTATCACACCTTCATTCCTACACTATTTCCACTTTTTTGTCCATATATATATATACAACTGAATAAAGACTAACAGCATCCACTCGTTAAGCCCACCCAAATATTTACGCGCCCTTGTTACGACGTGTCTGCGGGTTATTCGCCGTTTTCAGCGAGGAAAATTTTTCATTTACGTTAATGAATCACGAGCCGGATTTTCGGGGGCGGCTACACGCGTTACATAATTCATCTTTTAATTGCTTCAATGGATGATACCCTGCATACGTTTCATCAAAGTAGATTTCGCTACACTCCCGTTAACTTAATAAACGTAAAAATTAAACCCGCAAAAATAAAACTTCCATTCACAATTACATTAATAGAAATTGTTCAGGCTCAACGAGCATAGGTTCATAGCCATTTGTTGAAATTTTCTTATTTACAATTGTTTCGTTATGTAAAATTGTCTGCAATAAAGATGTTTGTATATGTATAGAAATAGTTACTGAATAATAAAAATTAACGAAACCTTTTAAAACTACTGATAAATTTTCATTTTCGAGCACACTCTAGACATCAAAGACATTTAGTTTTACAGTTAGCAAGCGTTTCACGGTATCGTAAAATGTAACAACGTACGATCCTAAAATAATTGCAAACCGCGAAGCTTTTGCAGCCATGGGAAATGTTATTTTATTATTTAGCCTGCGGCGTTGCGCAGAAATTGCTGACGGGGGTTTGTGCGATTAGTTTTTCTGTTTTTTCTTTCCTTCGGATTCCTCGTTAATTTATGATGGCTTCTGCGTTCTTCCTGCGGTTACTGCATGTTCTTTGTGCCGAGGATTACGCCCGAAACGTATTAATCTGGAGCGGGCCCAATATTAATCAATATGTAGTAAATTTCACGAGCGTCGCTATCAGATTTCATACGTTCTTTTTTTCTAACCCCCGGTATCTAAACATCCCCGACGTTTCGGTAATAAATGATCTGGTGGGTTGTAATCGATATTCTAGGATGACTATATTTTTATAGGATGGATGGTTTAGATGACAACTTTAGATGTTTTGTTATGAATAACTGAAGCAGGCTTAAGGTAAGAATTTCTTAACTTTGTGTTAATGGTAACAGACTGAGAACTTCAGCGCATTTATAATAACAAAAATATATTTCAAGACAGGTAAAATGCATTCCAGTTTATAAAAAAGGGCATGTCAATTATTTTAGAGTATATCAAAAACATACTATTTCTAAGTATATTTACACATTTTTAAATTAATTCTACTAGTAGAAATATTTTTTACAAATTTTCAAATTGAGAAGTGCAGATTAAATATCTTCAAACTCAAGTTTACAGTGACGTCATTTTGTTTTCAACAGTGACAAGCTAATTATTTTAGAGTATATTAAAAATATACTACTTCTAAGTAGATTTAGAAATTTTAAAATTAAATCTACTAGCAGAAATATTTTTTTGGATTTTCCCAACTGAGAAGTGTACTTTTCCTTTTTTTAAGCTCAAGTTTAAAATGACACCCTTTTGTATCCATCAGTGACACGTTAATTATTTTAAAGTATATCAAAATCATATCATTTTTAAGTAGATTGAGAAATTTTTTAATTCATTCTACAAGCAGAAATATGTTTAAAAAAATAATTTCAAACTGAGAAATACACTTTTCGTTTCTTCAAACTCAAGCTTCAAGTGACGCTATTTTGTTTTCTAACAGTAACTTGCTAATTATTTTAGAGTATAACAAAAACACATTATTTCTAAGTAGATTAAGATAATTTTTAAATTAATTCTACTAGTAGAAATATTTTTAAAAAGTTTCAAACTGAGAAGTGCATTTTTCGTTTCTTCAAACTCAAATTTCAAGTGACGCCATTTTGTTTCTAACAGTTAAATAATAATTATTTTAGAGTATATCAAAATCATACTATTTCTAAGTAGATTGAAATTTTTTTAAATTAATTCTACTAGTAGAAATATTCTTTATAATTTTCCAAACTGAGGAGTACACATTTCATTTTTTCAAAGTAAAGTTTAAAGTGACGCCATTTTGTTTCCAAAGAGTGACATGCTAACTATTTTAAAGAATATAAAACATACTATTTCTGAGTAGATAAAGACATTTTTATATTAATTCTACTAGCAGAAACATTTTTTAGAATTTTTCAAACTGAGAAGTGCACATTTCGTTTCTTTAAAGTCAAGTTTAAAGTGACGCCATTTTGTTCCTAAAAGTCACTTGCTAATTATTTTGGAATATATCAAAAACATGCTATTCCTGAGTAGATTAGGAAATTTTTATGTTAATTCTACAAACAGAAACATATTTTTGAAGTGCAAATTTAATATCTTCAAACTCAAGTTTAAAGTGACGCCATTTTGTTTCCAAACAGTGACATGCTAATTATTTTAAATTATATCAAAAACATATTATTTCTAAGTAGATTGAGACATTTTTTAAATTAATTCTATAAGTAGAAATATATATATATTTTTTTTAATTTCCAAACTGAGAAGTGCATTTTTCGTTTCTTCAAACTCAAGTTTAAAGTGACGCCATTTTGTTTCCAACAGTGGCATGCTAATTATTTTAGAGTATATCAAAACCTTATCATTTCTAAGTAGATTAAGAAATTTTTAAATTAATTCTACAAGTAAAAACATTTTTTTGAATTTTCCAAACCGAGAAGTGCAAATTTAATATCTTCAAAGTAAAGTTTAAAGTGACGCCATTTTGTTTCCAAACAGTGACATGCTAATTATTTTAGATTATATCAAAAACATATTATTTATGAGAAAATTGAGACATTTTTTAATTAATTCTATAAGTAGAAATATTTTTTTTTTTTAATTTCCAAACTGAGAAGTGCATTTTTCGTTTCTTCAAACTCAAGTTTAAAGTGACGCCATTTTGTTTCCAACAGTGGCATGCTAATTATTTTAGAGTATATCAAAACCTTATCATTTCTAAGTAGACTAAGAAATTTTTAAATTAATTCTACAAGTAAAAACATTTTTTTGAATTTTCCAAACCGAGAAGTGCAAATTTAATATCTTCAAAGTAAAGTTTAAAGTGACGCCATTTTGTTTCCAAACAGTGACATGCTAATTATTTTAAATTATATCAAAACCATATTATTTCTAAGTAGATTGAGACATTTTTTAATTAATTCTATAAGTAGAAATATTTTTTTTTTAATTTCCAAACTGAGAAGTGCATTTTTCGTTTCTTCAAACTCAAGTTTAAAGTGACGCCATCTTGTTTCCAACAGTGGCATGCTAATTATTTTAGAGTATATCAAAACCTTATCATTTCTAAGTAGATTAAGAAATTTTTTAATTAATTCTACAAGTAAAAACATTTTTTTGGAATATTCCAAACTGAGAAGTGCACTTTTCGTTTCTTCCAATTCAAGTTGAAAGTGACTCTATTTTGTATAGTCCTAGTCGAAGAGGAAGAAAAAAATAGAAGAAGAAGTAGAACAGTTGAGATCGGTAATGAATTTAGTCTCTATAACAACTACTAAAAAGCTGGGGAAAATGAAATGAAGGAATCTTCAGAATTTTCTGATTGGAGTAGGAAAATACAAATCTTGTTATAAACATTTTGGTGTCTTTGCCATCAAATTCAAAAAATTGGAGGAAAACAATTTACGCCCAAAAATGTATCAACATTGAAAAAGGTGAAAAAACATCAATTTAGGCGATTTATACGATGAAATTCAAAAAGTCTGGACGGAACCAATGTAAGCGCAAAAATGTATCAACATACGAACATATTAATAAAAATCAATTTAAGCTATAAATTGTTGGTATTTTCAAAATGCGATTAAAGACATAAAATAATTAGCTAGATTCACATTGAAGAAAGTGATATCTAACATATAATAGGCTAAAAATTATCTACAAATAGTGAAAGTGCACTTTTTATTGTAGTAATATTAACATTATCAAAAGATATAAACGTTTTTAATCGTTCTAAAGACAATTTTGTTGACCTTCCAGAAGTCTCAGATACAGATTAAATTCTAAAATTACAAATCTATTTATTTTAAATGTTAAACAAAAAAATTAAAGAATGAGACAACATCAATTTAGGCCAAAACGTTATTCAGGATTAAAGAGTTTTCAGACATACTGAAAAAACATTTCCTCTTCCAAAAGCATTAGAATTCTTCTTCTGAAGGTACTTCACCTAGAGGAGTTTGGAAACTATTTCAACATATGATTTCCTCTCTGTTGTTGCTTTCATCAGATCTTTAAGCACCATTCTTGTCAACTTCCTAAGTTTCCGGAGCCACGACATTCACTTCCTTCCAATGCCTCTCCTTCCTTCTACCTTCCCGTGAATTATCAGACGTAGAAGTAAATGTGGTTGACTTTCTAGAATCAGAAGAAGGATTGAAGAAGGACAATACAAATTCATAATTATCTTATTGATATACAATAGCAATATTGCAATTTGTAAAATATTGGAAATTTGGAGAAAAAAATGTTAGAAATTTCTAGAACACTAAAAGAAAATCTGACCTTAAATTGCTACAAAATTGGAAAAAATTGTAGGCTTTTAAAAAGAATATTTCTGAAAGGAACAAATAAAATAGGACAAAGCAAAACATCGTCTAGATTAATTAAATCATAGAAGGAAAAACTTCAATTTTATTGTAAACAACATAATAATAATTAATAGAGATGTCAAGATGACATAAGTCACATATTTGTGCAAGTTCCTTTAGAGGATATAATATGTCACATTTGGCCAAAATAAAGATTAAATACTTTGAAATGAACATCAAGAAGCAAGTTTCTCACTGAAGAAAGTGTTGGTACGAGTGGAAGAACGCTATATTGTGAACTCTGCCCTTTCCATATGGGACTGAAATTTTTGTTATGATATTTATGGATTTTACAAACATTTTTGGTAAGCATATTGGAATAAATAAATAAATGATACTAATCAAGGAAAAATCTTGGGTGATTACTGGGAAATTGTTTTTGAAAATTTTAAAAATTCTGTATTAAAGACGAAGAAATTTCTGGATAAATTTAGAACCCAGAAACATAAAAATAATCCAAAAAATTGCTAGAAATATTGAAGAAAATTTTAGTTTTCTGAAAAGAATTAGCCGTTCTTAAAATTTTACTCTACAAGAAATCTTTAAATCTTGAGGAGAAATGCAAAAAAACATTAGACAAATTTGTAAAATTCTAGAATCATTGGAGAAAACACTAGAAATATGATGAAACATTCTAAAAAGCTGGAAAATTTTAGATTTTTCCTTCAGAGCTTTAAAGAATTTCAGCAATTCTTTCAGAATTTGAATACTCTTGCATTTTTAATATTAGTTTTCCTAAATTTTTCATTATTTCTTTAGTTTTCTCACACCTAATACAATAAGTGATGCTAGTTTACACGAATAAATTGTGTTTCTGCATGCAACAACTTGAATGTACTAAGAAAACAAAATGTATCCCGAAAATTGAATAAAACACGATATCTTTGTTTCTATTGTTTGTTGATTCTTATGTATGTAGACATATACGCTCCGCCAAAGTTGTCTGAATCTTTGTGATTTTACCAGTTTTCGATGGTGTAAGTAAAATGTATACCGAGTTAATTGCCATCACGAATAGTATTTGGAAACACTCTTCCACGACCAATTTATATACATGCAATAGTCATTATTATATATATATACAACAGTATATATGATAACATATATGTAAATACCAGTGCCGGACTGAAACGCGCAGAATTTATGAATCTAATGTCCCGGTCCAAATCCAAAAGCCGGAAGATCAATCGTGCGGCGACCTTTATTTCTTATTTTCCGAGGGCGGAATTCCCATGCCGCCGTCTACCACCAGCCACTGATATATCCGAAAGTCCTGATAGATCTCCACGATATTACCGCTTATATTTCCATATTTGTACTCGGAGATCCCGCCAAGGAAGAACTCCACCGCCTCCCTTGACGCATTAATATCGGGGATTTTCGAGAGAGAATTGTTCCGCCATATTTATGTACAGATTATGTGAGTAATAGTTGCGGTTTTGGCTTCGGTCGAGTTTCCGCATACTGGATGGTAATGGTTACCAACAAATTATGGCGGATATGACATATGATATTTTAGCGTTAAATGTACTAATTGCAAGATTTATTTAGCTCATCCGGAGCTTATCGCAAAATCGAATACTGTTCATATACTTGGAAGTGAATTATAAACCATATTGATATATAAATGCCCATACTACTCTAAAGTCGACGTAAATAAAATAGCGAAGCAATTGAAAACCGAGACGTTATGCAATTTCCCTTTGAAGGGTGCTCTATGTGCTGGGCGGAATGTGTTTTGCATGTTTATGGGGAAAACACCAGGACGGGCTTCTTGTCAATATCAGCGACTCAATTTCCCCCCTTCTCTTTGCGTGTGTCTGTGTATGAGCGGGCGGCGAAGGGGTGAAACAATGCGGGGCGGTCGTTAAATCAGAATTTAAATCGGCCATTCCTAATACGCCTCGGGGCGATAACGGAGGATAGGGGATTAATTAGTCCTTGCAGTGGTGATAGTGGGAAGGAGGACTGGGGGGTCGTAATGGGATTAAAAATCAATTTTCTGTCTCAAATTTTACACCATAATCATAATCTTTTAAAAATTCTCTACATACATAAAAATTGCCCAAATGTTATTGACAATAATAAGAAACGAGGATCAATGTAGAAAATTGGGGATTAATTGATTTTACCGAGTGTAAGGTTACTATAATATACACATTAAGAATTTCATTCATTTTTTATCATTTCAATATCTACAAAATTTGTCAATATATATACAATAATTGAAGACCTTATTTAATCGCTAATACAAACACAGAGTGACTTTTATTATAGACTTTTAAGGGATTTAAACATTAAAAATCTCTTATTACTAGAAAAAATCCTTTTTTCATCTGTAAATTATTACATCTTTATTTTGGACAACTTGATATAGAATCCAACCTGACCCAATTCTTTAGGTTGTTAAGATAGAAATCCTCCAATTTTTCTTTAAGCAGTTTTTAACATTAATTTAAAAACTCTACCTTAGTTGTACCTTTTTATAAATCATATAAGTAATTAGTTACAATCTTTTTACCACTTTTATTTAATACATAAACTAAATGTTTAACTACGTTGTAGACTTATAATAACGTAATAAAATATTACGTTATTAGGTATGAACCATAAACGCGGGCCCGGTTTGCTTATAATATTTTAAACGGGCCGCGGTAAATTAATTAAACCCGGAAATTTAACGGTTAATTACCTCGTTAAAATTGTACCGCTTAATCATCGTCTCCTCTCGCTCGATTTTTTTTTCATCGACATATTTGAACACTGTGTAATTTACTTTCATAAATTTCGAGGTCGAATTTTCCTGCGGATAGTTCTTTTTTCTCATCGTAACTTTTTTCTTTTAAATTCGCCCGGGCGCAATTAATCTGCATATTTCCTACACATCAAGTGCACCCTAATAATGTTCCGACGCGATGAATTATTATCTCGATTTGGCCATTTTTAGGCCATATAAAAAAAACTAGGAATATTTTCAACTGAGTAATTGATGTTAAGTAAGTTAATTTATAGGAAAAATTAAGTTTGGACTGTTTGATCAGGTACTTAAATGAATTATATAATTAAGTTTGTTGTGATTAGGCTAAGGTAATCGATATAAATATAAACAGGTGACAAGCACAGCTGCTGAACGAAAATATTAGTTAATAATTAGAAAAATACAAAAACATTTAGATAATAATATTACTGTATAACTGGATTTATTTTATGCTGCTGACTAGTTTCGCCAAGACGCTTGTAATTTTCAAAACATAAATTATTAAAAAATAAAACATAGTTATCTATAATATTACAGCAATCTGTAGCATGTTGGATAAATAAATAAATAACACTAATTTTAACAAACAGCCAAGAATTTAGAAACATTAGATCATCGCACAAATATTCAAGGTCATTACAAATTATTTAAAGATTATTCAAGGTTATATGGTGGTTATTTAAGGTCACTATGAATTAGGGTCATCCGAAAAGTATTCAAGGTCACTCGGAGAATATCTGACATATAAAATTTCACTTAATTTTTAAGAAACAGTCATTGCAAATTTTTAATTATTAAAAAATTGGTAATTATTGATTTGACATTTTGGCTATGTCTTCCTTTTACTAATTTTAGTTAGATTTAAAAGGGATAATATGATTTGTTTTTTAATGTTTTGGTCAGGATTCAAGTTTTTTAAGGTAATTTTATGGTAAACCAAGTGCATCAAATAGTCACTAGTCTGACGCACCCTCAAGGTCTATAAAAAGCAATTCTTTGATTGAATTTTACATTGATTTTATACAGCTGATAAAAATGTCTGAGTAAAATTTGATGGATAGTGGCCACCCATACACCCTACATATACATTTTAACATACAGTTAAACAGTGATGATGATTTCTCAAAATTTTATCAATATTTTTAGGTATTGTTTTAATGGAAACTTAACGGCGATCAGTAACTGAAATTACCATATGTAGGGTGGTAGGAGGCCTCTATTTCACCTTTTAATACTGAAAATATTCATGAGGGTTACTTTAAAGATTCTTCCACGTACAAAGTAATTCAGTGATTATATTTTACATTGATTTTCTTCAGCTAATACAAATTTCTAATTAAAATTGAAGTGTATGTTTTACTGGTTGGTAGGTGGGATAGTGGCCACCCATCTACCCAACATATACATTTTAGCACAAGTTAAAACAGAGACGTTGATTTCTCAAAATTTCATAAATATTTTTAGGTTTCGTTTTATTGGAAACGTAACGGCGATCAGTAACTGAAATTACCATGTATATGTAGGGTGGGTGAGGGGCCTTTATTTCGCCTTTCAATTTTGAAAACATTCTCGGTGGTTCCTTTAAAAATTTTTGCATATAGCAAGTATTCCTTTAATTGAATTTTACAGTAATTTTATTCAGTTAATAAAAAAATTTAGGTAAAATTGAAGCCTTTTTTTTACTAATTGGAGGGTAGGATAGTGACCACCCGCCTACCCTACATATATATTATAACATAAATTAAAACAGTGTCGACAGTTTCTTGTGATTTCAATAATATTTTAAGGTTCTGTTTTATTGGAAACTTAACCGCGATTAGTAACTGAATGTATATGTAGGGTGGATCATCATCATCAATCAGCCCTTTGCATCCACTGCTGGATATATCTTGAGCACTCCGCATTCAGTTTGTGGTTATTCTTTTGATATCGTCCGTCCATCGCGAAGGATGTTTTCCCCTGTTTCTCTTGTCGGCTCCATTCGATCAACCTTTTTGTCCATCGTCCATCTGTCATGTGGGCCACATTTTCAGCCCAGTTCCACTTTAGCTTAGCCACCTGGTATATAACATCCGTGACTCCTGTTCTCGGTCGTAAGTCCTCATTTCTCACGTGGTCATGAAGTGACACACCGGGCATCGATATTTCCATCTTGCGTTGTGTTATTCAAAGCTTCTTAGCAGATTTGACAGATAAGGTTAAAGTTTCGGCGCCGTGGGTCATAACCGGTAGAATGTTACTGATTAAAAACTTTTAGTTTTAGACAAAGTGGGATATCACTTTTAAAAACATCTCCAGGTCTGCCAAATGCAGCCCAAGTGAGCGTAATGCTTCTCTTTAATTCGCATAATTGGTT
Source organism: Ontholestes murinus (assembly GCA_963969525.1). Lineage (NCBI taxonomy): Eukaryota > Metazoa > Arthropoda > Insecta > Coleoptera > Staphylinidae > Ontholestes > Ontholestes murinus. The sequence goes on along the minus strand of OZ018395.1, from coordinate 6,309,630 downwards.
TTCTCTCGAGATTCGTATTTGATGACCAAGATATGTGTACTTATCTACCAGGTCCACCTCACAATCACCAGTAGTATTATTTTCACCTAGTCCAGATTTGTTATAAATTTTGTTTTTGATATACATATTAAACTTTAGCCCGACCTGGGCACATATTCCTGCAGATCTTCCAGCATGTTCCTGATATCTTGTAGGTTGTCGGACAGCAAAAATATATCATCCGTGAAACGCAGATTTGTTAGGTTTAGACCATCTATATTTAAACCCTTGTAAATATATCTGGTTTTATTTCTGAGTCTAAACTTACTTCATTGTGGCTTTTATATAATAGGTTGTAAAAGTCCTCAACTATTTTTAGAATGCCTTCCCGGTTTGTTCTAATATATCCCTGTTTTTCCTTAACCTTCGCCATTTGCCTTTTTCCGCCTTCCAGTTTTCTATGTAATACCTTCATGCTTTTATTGTTTCCTAATGTTTGTTTAATCGTCTCTTAGTTGTATGTTCTAATGTCACGTCTTATAGCCTTTGATATTTCCCTCTTAATGTGTCTTAGCTCCTCATTAGTAGTTAGTTCATCATTTCTCATGTCTCTTCTTTGTTGCATTTTTTTGCATAGTAGCTTTTCTTAATTTCGATTCTCTCTTGGTTGTTAGGCAGTATCTGTTTTGGCTCTCTAGCAGGGCAGTAATGATAGTCTCAATTAAGACATTGATGTTCTCTTCCTTTCAAGTACATCACAAGTAAGATGCATTGCTGGAAACCATCCATGTCCGCTGGACACTTCCGTGGTCTGTTGTTACTTAACCATTTCTGAGGTAGTCCTTCAGGTACACTGCCGCTCATCACCCATCCTAATTGTGTATTTTGTAAAGTCAGCTTATTTTTATTTACAAACATACGTTATGATTTTACAAGAATATTGTACAATTCAAACCCGATTAACAAATCTGTGTCAGCTGGTTTATAGAATAATGGATCTGCTAATTGTATATCCTTGGGAAATTCAATTTTTTAACATTTATTAGCTCATTCGTATTTTACCCATTGAAGATTAACGTTTAGTTGAGGAGAAATTATTATTTTGGGACTCGATATAAATTTCAAAACAAGTTTGTGTCCTGAATATGCTAGCACCAGCAGAAAGATATTATGACTTGTCCTAAACGTTTTCAGCCCTAATTTTGTTATAATGTTAGTTGCTTGTGATCCCAGGTCTAATAACGTTCTACGTGTATGTTTTGTATCAACCCTAACTTCAACTAAGCTAGTCGCTAGCAGTACCGTGCCTTTATTTGACTCGTTGATGTTACAACGATGGATTTGACTTAAGTTTGATAAGTAAAATGTAATAGAGTATTATGTGTGAGTATTATTAGTGATTATTACTTCACATAACTCAAAACAAATAGTGAGTATTATGTGATTTATTACATGTTTTTCATCGTCTTGTTGACCTACACTTAATAATATTTTGTTCTTCCTTCAAACAATTCCTAAAAATCTCTTTGCTCGTATCATATTTAAACGTTTAGAAACATCTATTTTCAAAACTTATTACAACTGAATAATTGGTGTAATTGTGAAAACATGTAACAAGAGAATGAATTGCTGTTAAAATTGTTGTTTGCATGAATCGTAATGTTGGGTTTAAAATGATCAATATTACTGCTTGAATTGCTAACGGACTCTAATGACTAAAGTCGCTTCCTTAAAAAAATAAGTTGTTTAAAGTGGACATTTCTGCATTGTATATTTAATTTTCTAATTCTAATCGTATTAAGTTTAGGCAACGCATTATAATTAAATAAATTAACCAATCTTCACATGCATTAACAGGTCATTCTAGTTTATAAATTCTCTATATTCATTAAAAGACTCTTTTTTCATATATTGCAAATTAAACAAAGCTTGAAGATGGCTTTTTATTATTAGAGGTTTTTTCTCCCTAAACAACCTAATAATTCAACTCAGTTATTTCTAACGACTGAATAATCCTAGCTGCTTCTTCTTCTAGTGCTGGCTTGAGATATTAAAATTTCTCTAATTTGGATAAATTTGTTTTATTTTCAATTAATGTGTTAAAAGGTATCATCATGATTATTTTCGCCAAATGAAGGCAATTTTACTTGTAGGGAAGTACTTGATTTGTTTGTTAATGTTTCAGAAATTTCAATTAACTTTTTGACTTTATGTTTCAAGTGTGAAGCTGTTTTAAATAGCCTAAATCCAAAACTAAACCTGGAAACTGTTCAATGAAGTTATTGCTTTCTTGACTACAAAATTCATTAATCTAATGTTAATTCTGCATCTACAGATTCTGAATTTAAATCATCATTGATTATAGAAATTTTTGATTCTATTTCTATATCGCTCTCCTTTAATAATTGAGGTTCAGGTGCGCTAGATATGATTAAATATAAAAATAGGAAAGGAACAAGAATATAGTCTTGACTTAAAGTGCTGACTCTGATACGCTTATCCTGAGGGCTTCTGCGGCTTCCAAGGATTGCACGAACGCTGTATTTAGGATTCCTTATGATGCTGTACTGCTGCTTCTCTGAACCACCGACTTCTTCTTAATTAGTGCACTGATTTGATCCAAAAATCTCTTAGATCAATCCGGTTCGAAGGACCAAATGATTCCGATTTTATTCGATTATATGATTATATTTGCAACTTCGGTTGGAAATTACAAGTAATGATAACTGTTATTGATATATTTAACAAACAATATTTACAAATTATACAATTTACAAGAATGATCATCATCATCATCATGATCTATGCATGATGATCTCACCTGACCTCCTTCCAAGTGGCTAAAGGTGGACTCTTAGGTTGAGTGGTGGTAATGTAAATCGTTTTAATTGGTTATTTACATTAGCTGAATTTTGTATCACAAGCCTTAATACTTTTTAAAAAGATGCGTTTACAGATTGAGTAGACCCTTTATATAAATACATTAATAACTGATATTTTCCAAAAATGTTAAAAATAGCTTCATTGTTCCAATATCTAAGAGTGGATGCAGATCTAATATTGACAACTACAAAGATGTTACAATTCAATCTGTCCTAACAAATTTATTGGAATTTAGAACAGCCAAAATGGTAATGTTACCAACTTATTATTAATGGGCGCCATGGATTTACCATTAGATAAATCGACAGTTACAAATTTATTGGTATTATCATTTTTATCGAATGCACTGAAAAAGAATACAATTCTACTCTATTTATACCGACTTCTCCACAAGACATATATTAAAATACATCGGAGTTAGTGATCAAGTTTAGGGATCGATTAAAGGTTACCTAAACAATCAGTCTGTATGTGCCTATCGATAAATTTCTGTCTGATTATATTCAAGAATCATATGGGTTCATATGCTGGACCTATTTTATTTCTACTTTATAAATATCATCGTTAAATTTTCAAATTAACGAATGTCGTTTGTTATAAAGTAGTATTTAAACGGTGGAATATCAGTTAGCACTTCAAAATAACATAATAGTGTTGTTTTTTGGTGTCGAAAAAATGTAAAATTTTAAATATGTGTAATATTCGTGGCTTTAAAAGTATCATTAGTAATCATGTACCATCGTATACTTCTGAAATAAGATACTTGGGAGTGATATTCGCTTCGATGCTTAATTTTATAACAAGCACATCTCTCACGTATGCAAGAAAAATAGAAAACTCTAAGAATACTAGTTTTGATTATCAAATTTTTTAATACTTATAAAGCTACTACCTTATATAAAAACACGTCACCTAGAATTTTCTCTATCTTACTTAGAATACGCTGACCATAAGAGGGTAAAAGGGTGCTAGAAAAAGCAAGGAAGAGCATGAGAGAGCAAGGACGAGCGAGGGGAGCAATAAAGAGCAAGGGAGAAGTAAACAAAACAATGAATAGCCAAAGAGAGGAAAGTAGAACGAAAGGGAACAAGAGAGTGCGAAAGTGAGTAAGGGAGGGTGAGAGCGAGGAAGAGAGAGGAAGCGAGAGTAAAAGAGAGCAAATGAGAACAAGAGAGAGCAAAAGAAGCTAACGAGAGCAAAAGAGAGCAAGTGAGAGCAAGGGAAAGGAAAGGAAAGGAGAGCTAAAGTGAGCAAGGGCGAACGAAAGCGAGCAAAATGGCACTAAGCAAATGAATCTAATTTTGCGTAGGTAATGTTATTAGAAATTTTAGTGAAAATACTAAATCATGGCTGAATATAGAATCGTTTTTTGATTTAAAACAAAATAAATTCATCATTTTCTATTTTTTCCTTTAGTAATAATTTGAATACAGATGCAAAACAACTATTGGAAAACTTTTACTTAAACAAAGAAATGGTTGCGAGTCAAATTAAGAATATTAAAGCAAATCCTTATGTTAACATGATATTGTAAAGTTAAAAATGAATAAATGAATAAATAAAGGACCAGATGATATTCCATATTTAGAAATCCATTGATATATATTTTTAATTTAATTTTAAAAATTGAATGAATCTGAAAAAAGGCCAAAGTTGTGGTCATTCAAAAATGACAATAAATCTAGCATCAAGATTTACTAACGAATTTTATATATTCTAGGGTTTCTATCGAAATTACCAGAAAGCAAAACGATTTTGTGATGAAAAAATTTTACTCTTGCCAAAATACTAAATTTAACCCAAGTTATATCAAATAATATAGACAACGAGAGCAAAAAAGGCGTTAAATATACAGACTTATCAAAAGCCTTGGATCTCTTAGGCATTCAAAAAAGTAGAGAGATTAAAACTTGTAATTTTTGCCTTAATACCGTTAATGTGATAAGATTTTATCGTACCTTTCATATGGAAGATGTAACGTCAAATAATTTAGATTTTTTATCTTCATTAATAACCTCAAATGAGATGTTCTTTTATATGAGGATGTAGAAAAGATCTATAATAAAAACAATAATAAGCATGTTTGTGAAGATCTCTAAGAAAACCTACGTAAAATAATTTAGCCTTCAACGTCTTCAAAGTGGTCTAAATATTGTATTTTTTCTAATACTAGAAATATACTCCTGGTACTGTTTATTTGCAATATATCTAAACAAACTGTTGGCCTTTTATCAAAAACAAAAATCTAAGTTGTAATTGTTGATGAAAAACTTACCTTCAAATCACACTCTTAATTACTCAAAAATATTAAAATCTATTTTGAAGTCTACCAAGGACTTTTATTTAATTATTGTTTACATTGATTTATTTAAAGCATTAATAATACACTACGTTATTGTAAATATTGTAAAATTTGTCAATAAATATATGTATCTATCTAATAAAATACAATTAAATAAATGTTTGTAATCATCGAAAGCGGTTTCAATTAAAACCGTGCGTATGTTGAAAAAAAAAGACACCACAACCGTTTATCAACGTCGCTTCACATTGAAATATCCAGTGGCAAAAAGCCCGGCCGCTCTCAGTACATTGTCCCGTAATAAACAGTCATAATAATAGAGCAATAATTACACAAAGGGGGCTAAATAGCGTGAAACCCTGCGGGCAACAAAAGCCCCATTCCGGCCTCGGTCCGTTCTTAACGCAATTACCAAAACAGACATCCGAACAACAACAACAACACCAACAAAACAAAAAAATCCGCACCGCATGGCTTCCCATGCGTTAGCACAGCCTGCGTAGTTCTTAATTTATACATCTATATTTATTTGACAGTACAAATTTAACACAATAATAATCACATGATTATTAGTTAACCGTACCCTTACTTTATAAATTTTCTCCCTCTTTTCTCTTTAGTGTTTTGATGGCAGTAACTTTATGTAATTGTTTAATTTTCTAGCATAATTGAAATATACTTTAAAGTGTTTAAAAATCGTATAAAATTAGTTTTAAGATGAGTCGTATTAAAATTAAACGTTGATTAAATAGTTTTGTGCGGTTGCGCTTAAATCAAGTTTAGCGTATTATTGCGGATGGCAAATTAAGTGGAATTAGCAGCTAACTTGCCACTTGTCTTCAATTTGCAGCGCTTGCTGCATAGTTTACTGTAACAGTTTACTTCATCCCGCGATCATAAAATCCGGATTAGAGCCCCATTCGTTATGTGTATGTACGTTAGTAAAGCCGCATGCTTTCAAATTACAATTGCAATAACTCATTGCCAATTACATTTACATAATGATCGTAAAATATGCAATCAAGAAAATATTTACCATAAACACGCCAGCTCAGAAAAGTTTAAATACTTTAAATTTTAAATACCACAATTGATGTATTGTTTGTTTTAAAATGCTAAAAATACCAGGTCAATTAACTACCATTTCAACCAAAAAGTTCAACGAGAATTGATGACAATCCTTAGTATAGTATTTTAATGTTTTCTTCGGCCTATAACCAGTTTGAACCAATATTCTTAGAACAGCCAAAGGAATAACCTTTTAATTTTTTCTATATATTTAATAAACATATTTATATACACCAAAATATTTTAACTGTAAAAAATTTAACTGTTTTTTTTTGTTCAATTGTGGATATTAATATATCAATTTGTATGAGTAAATCCAATTGTCGATAAAATTGGTGATAATAAATAGACATTAATACGCTTAGTCGTCCGTTAATTTTTGAGAGAGGAGGAGGGACGCTCGGCATAAATTTGTAAATTGGGATTATTCACCGTATGCACGACTTTATTACCAGCTATTATTTCGCGAATATGGTAACGATAATTGCGCCCCGGATGGCCGCTGCAATTTTAAACGTATTTCCATTTGAACTTGCCGAACTGATAATGACTTTTGATAATTGCGAATTTTATTTCGTGCACGTGAAGTATGGTCTATTATCTATTGTGAAGCTGCCAATTATATTTAATTAATTATTATCGTCGATAATTCATTTTAAAACATTCTGGGCGATAACAACTCAACAAATTAATGAAATAATTTATAATCAATTACATTCACAATTATAAATTTCGATAAAATAAACAATAAATTTTAATGCACTCGTAAAGAGGTTGAGAGTGTCCTATCTTACATATCTATTACCATCGATATGACTTAACCGAGGCAACGCCGTCGTGATATTGGCCGCATTCATCACGGATGCGGAGGGGTGGATTGACACATTGCTTTCAGCAAGCCGGCGACAGACGGCTCATAAATAATACTCGAACTTTACAAATAAATGGATTCGGCATATTTAATACTTGCATGACAGGTGTATGTAATTTGCATACGCAAACGATGTTTGTTTACACCGGCTGGCTGTTAGACTTGCATCAACCCCTTGACGTCAACCAGGTGCTCGGTCGTTGAGGGTAACCGCTCCTATTTGTGCACGGAAATGATTACACACATATATTTATATATAGTCACTTTAAAAATAAATGCATATAAATAATCAATATAACATTATATAAATACTTACAGTAGATTTATTTCTAAAGATTCTTCCATTCAATTTCTAAACAAAAACTACAAAATTGTATGTTAATATTAAAGAATCTATTTTTTATATTTTTTTTACATTTTACAATATTTAATAAAAACCCTCGCTTATGATTTTCTGATTGGAGGGTGAGATGGAGGCCACCCACCCACCCTACATATACATGATCACTTTAAATACTAATTGTTGATGATTTTGCTGCTTAAAAAACAATAAAAAAGTTTAAAAATAAGTAACCTACTATAGTTCATCTTATTTAAGCTTGATTTAAAGCCTTTTTACGTATCGTGTATATAAATTATATTAATTTACACACTCAAAATTCTTAATTTGTCAATTTTCTTTTATTCAAATTATGTAATTAAAGTTATTGCAAACCGCTAGGCGATCAGTAATTAAAGCTAATATGTATATGTAGGGTGGGTGGGTGGCCTCTATTCCAACATCCAATCAGTAAAACATCATCAAAAATTATTTGAAAATTTTGTATGAATAAATCTCTAAAAGTTGCAATTATTTTGTGTTTATTTATTTAACAACTTCTAATTTAAACCCTTGCTTTTCTTATACTGATTACAGGGTGGGATAGAGGCTACCCACCCACCCTATATACACATGATAACTTTAAATACTAATTGTTGTTGATTTTGCTGCAAAAAACAATAAAATCTTGTGTGTAATAAAAAGAAAGCACAATAAAAAAGAAAGCACAATAAAAAAATAATAAATTTTATAAATTTAGTAATGAATCTATCATAGATCAGAAATTTGATACATTTGTTGATGTTTTAACTTGAGCAATGAATGAAGCCTACCCAAAGAAGAAAATAAAAAGTAGCATCTGTCAAACCCAGGAATGTCTGCAAGTATATTACGTCTGACTATTCAATTAAGCTAAAATTCTTACATCAGTTGAAGATGAAGTATCCATCAGAGGGTAACATACAAGTTTATAATGAATATCGTTTGAAATTTAGATCTGAAATAATAAAGTTCAATAAAGTCAGAAATGATGATTTTATATTAAATTCAACAAATAAGCCAAAAGCAGTATGGAATGTAATAAAAAGCAATAAATAACAAATGTTATATATGTACCTGAAAAACTGTATGCATATGACCTTAATACATATTTTACATAAGTAACTAAGAGCATATTTGAAAAGATCCCTAGTACCAATATCAACCCATTTACAACTTTTGCTGATTAATAACAGCCAAATGAATTTAAATTTAGGGAAATTTCATAGAATGAACTAAGAGAAATAATAAATAAATTACATATCTGACATGAATACTAACTTTATTAAACTATTAAAACATTACATCTTAATTCCCTTAACAGAATTAATAAATAAGTGTATATCAATGGGTGTATATCCAAAATGTCTTAAAATCGCGAAGATAGTACCCATATTCAAAAACGGTAATATTGAGCACACTCAAAACTATAGGCCCATATCATTGGTACCGATCATATCTAAAATATTTGAATATATTATCTATGGGCAATTATATAAATTTTTTGGAAGCCATAATATTTTTAATAACTTTCAAAATGGATTTCGTAAAAATTATTCAACTATAAATACTATTTCTGACTGAAAATGAAAAAACAACATTTGATATTGTCAAATGCGGGGTCCCTCAAGGATCCTCTCTTGGCAATTTATTATTTCTCGTATATATGAACGATATTACTGATTGCGACCCAGCATCAAAATTTGTGTCATTTGCTGATGACACCACGAATTTAAAAAAAGATGAATGTATAACCAGACTATTGTCAAAAATGAGTGGTTTGCAGCAAATTTGCTCAGTCTAAATGAGCCTAAAACAAATGTTTCAATGTGAATACATTTTCACAATGAAACATGATAATCAATTGAAAACCCTGGATAAAGTAAAATTTTTTGGCATATACTTAGACCCCAAATTAACATGAAAAGACCATGTTGATTACATTCTAAGTAAACATTCAAAAACTGTTTACATGCTAAGAAATATTACCAAAAACGTATCAATGGAAGTTACTAATTTAACATATTTATCTTTTTTCCAATCAATAGTGTCTTACGCTCTTATCTATTAGGGTCACTCTCTCCATACTTTAAGATTGTTTAAAGTCCAGAGAAAAGCAATAAGAGCCATGTTGGGTTTGGGATTTAGAAATTAAATAAAACAACACAGTTGGGAGCGTTTCACATTTATTGATGAACACTGCAACATGTTTCGCCATACATTGGCTTCATCAGGCAGATGAACACTGATGAAGCCACTGTGTGGCGAAACATGTTGCAGTGTTCAACAATAAATGTGAAACCCTTCCAACTGTGTTGTTTTATTTCAATTTGTTATGGAGTTTCATCATGTATCCGCCTCGTCAATTCAATTTAAAAATGATGTTAGACAGAAATTTATGCAGCTGAACTTATTAACAATTCCATCACTGAATATCCTTGAGTGTATTAGATATATATCCTGTAATTTAAACAAATATAGTTTTCAATCCGATAAACATTTCTATGATACTAACAATAAAAATAATATAATGACCAATCACCTGTAGATTGCAAAAAAACCAAAACGCAATTAATTTTTATGCGGCAATTTTTTTTATTAAACTGCCGAATGAGTATAAAGTTTTATCAAATAAAACAATGATTTGCAAAATTAAAATAATTCTGTTATCCAAAACATACTATTCTTATGAAAAATGTATAAATGACAATACAAAAATAATTAAAGCAACTAAATACTAAACAAAATAAGTAACCAATGCTGAATTATTTGGACCAGCGGAGGAAAGTATGGGAAGAACATTTGATGCAAATGATTCCGCCCTTGAGCATGCTGATAAAATTTATATTTTTTTATATGTTTGTTAATATTTTTTTATAAAGCATATATGATAAAGACAAATATAACATTACATAACATATAACAATCCAGTGGTAATACTAAGTTTTGTGTATTGTATATTAGTGTTTAATTATTTGAATATGTTGTATATGTGTGTTAATTAAATTAATCATACATTAATGTACCCTGCTTACAAGTGTAAAATTTTTATATCCATTTTTAAATGTAAATACTTAATTATACAAAAATATATATTCTTATTCTTATTCTTATTCTAAAAACAATAAAACACTTTTTGCAATAAAAAATTAAACAAAATTTAATTTTATATATAAATTTAAAGTATGCTGACCCAACATGCATCAAACTTTTACTAATTTACTTACTCAAAAATTTTACTTTTATAACTTCCTTTTTATTCAAAAAGTTTTGTAGTTAATTTTATTGGAAACCGCGAAACGATAAGGAATTAATATTTATATGTATATGTAGGGTGGGTGGGTGGCCTCTATCCCACCATCCAACCAGTAGAACATGCGCTTCAATTTTACTTAGAAATTTGTATTAACTAAATAAAATCAATGTGAAATTCAATCAATGAATAAATTTTTACGTGCAAGATTTTTAAAGGAACCTTCAAGAATATATTTCCAAAATTAAAAGGTGAAATAGAGGCCTCCCACCCACCCTACATATACATGGTATTATAATTACAGTTACTAATCGCCATTAAGTTTCCAATAAAAGAAAACCTAAAATATAGATGAAATTATCAGAAATTATCATCACTATCTCAATTTATGTTAAAATGTATATATAGGCTGAGTGGGTACTCTCTATCCCACCCTCCAGTCATTAAAATATCATCAAAGATTATTTGAAATATTTGTAAGAATACATTAATTAAAAAATACTACTATTTGGTGTTTGTTTACATTTTACAACTTCCCACTAAAACCTTCGATTATGTTTTACTGATTGGAGAGTGGGATAGAGGCCACCCACCCACCCTACATATACATGATAACTTTAACAACTAATCATAAAATTCTTGGTAGATTTCAAACCTTGTAATTTACTAGAGACATTTCTAGAAAAGTCCAATTAAATCAAACAAGAAATGCAGGAAAATTGTAGAAATCTAAGAGAAATTTGCTTAGAAAATTCTAGAACCTTTGAATAAAATTCTCGCAATTTAGAAGATTAATTTCTGGCTAATACTAGAACTTTATAAATTGTAGGTTTACTAAATAAATTCCCTTTTTCTAAAATGACTCTGGCAAAATAAGAAAGCTGAGAAAGTTATAACCATCAAACAAATCGCATTGGAAATGAGAAATGTGAGAGTTGTTGAAAAATTCTTATACAACCACCAATACAGTAATCTTGGAAAAGACTAGATTTTTGGAAAATAGAAATATTCTTAGAGAGTAGATTCTAAAAAGTTGTTGAAAATTCTCGTACAACTATAAAGCAATACTAGAATTTTTAGAGAACACTTTCTTGAAAATACTAAGAGAACAAAGTTAAAATTACACAAAACCATCCAAATCTAATACAAAAATCGATCAAGAAGCCCTCGAAAATACAAGAATTTAGGAGGAAACTTTCTAAAAATTACTAAAAAAAACAAAGTAGCAATTATATAAAAACATCGAACAAACGACTTAGGCAATTTAAAGAAAGGTTGAGAGAAAAAAAAATGTCTGGATATTCTAGAATCCTTAAAGGAATTTCTACAAAAGTCTAGTTGAATTAATAAAGAAATATATTTTAAAAATCTGCTGAAAATGGCTGAAAATTTCTTGAATTTAGAAATAAAATATTTAGTTATTTAAAATATTGTAATTTGCGAGATGAGTTTCGATTAAATCAAAGAAGACCTGCAGAAAATTTGTAGAAATCTAAAAGAAATCTGCCTAGAAAATTCAAGAACGTTCGAATAACATGTTTGCAGTTGAGAAGATGAATTTCTAGTTAATACTAAAAATATAGAAAATTGAAGGATTTCTAAATATTTTTTATGTAGAATCAGAAAACTAAGAAAGTTTGTTAGAAAATTTTAATACAATCATCAATCCAAACTTTGCAAAAAAGTAGAAATTTTAGGAAATACTTTCTAGCAAAGTGCACGACAGCAGATTCTAGAAAAGTTGTTGAAAATTCTCATAGAACCATCAAACAAGAAATCCTGCAAAATACTAAAATTTTTGGAGAATTCTTTCCAGAAAATACTAAAAGAGGAAAGTTGTAATTACATGAGACTATTGAAGAAACAACTGTAGAAATTAGAAAGTAGAAAGAAAACTAAATCTTTGTAGGGAAAATTGCTGAGTATTTTTTAAACCTTGAAGAAATATTTCGTAGTTTGGAAGAGAAATTCTTAGAAAAGTCTAATCAGAAAAGAAAGATAATGCAGAAAAATGTTAAATATCTGAAAAACATATCTGAAAAATTCTTAAGATTTCAGAAGAATTCAGATAAAATAAAATACGAAACATTGAAAACAATTATTGAAAACTTATAATATACAATAAAACATTTGAAAATACTAGAAAGGTTAGAAAATTTTAAATAGAAAAATCTAAGAATACAATAACAGTATAAATTTAGATAAAAGTTTCAAGAAACTGTAAATATCTGAAAGGACAATTGAAAAAAAATCTAAAATCTTTGAAAAACTTTCTTGTAATTTTACAGATAAGCTCGTATTTATTATTTATTCTTTATAACTTTGTTCTTCATCACACCCACACCTACATTCATTTACTATTCTGTAAGACATGCTGAATAAATCCTTCATTTATATTATTCTTAGGAAAGTCTGATGAAATACAACAGGGTGAGCAAAAAAATTATAGAATTCTAAAGTAAATCTTTCCGGAAAAGTCTAGATTCTTCAAAGAAAATTTTAAAACTTACAGAAATCTCCAGAAACGTATTTGTCAGAACCTTAAATGCCAAACAACGGTGGATAGAAAGACCGATGTTAAGATTAAAAAAGTCATTGATGATGTTATTATCCCAAAAAGATGTCAGTAACATTGAATTATTGTTTCTCTGTCTACAGATTTGTTTAAACCTATTTTTATCTTCTATGTGCAGTGCAGTTGAAAACCTGTTTTTATAAAAGGATAAAAATCATCACAAATTAGATTTTTCTTTGATTGACTTTCTTGTGCATGTGCTTGAATTACTTCAAGAGTAGAGGCGTGTGGCACCGTCTTGTTGAAACCACTTGTGAATCGTCTAATTTAGCCAGAAGGAATTATGTTATAATTTCGCGATATTTCATAAATTCTAACAGCTGTGCTAGTATTAAATCTATTGTTCTTTTAGGTTAAGCTTCTAAAGCATTTTGCTTTAGAAGTTATTTTATTTTTTATTACAGCAGCGTGTTTTTTGAAATTGATTTTTTGATCTATGGTTATGCCCAGGTATTTAACGGAAACTGAAGGAGGGATCACAGTTTGGGAAATAAAGACTTTATGGGGTGAATTATTGGTGCGATGATAAGGAATTAGGAGTTGTGATTTGTGGGGATTGATTTTAATGCGTCATTTTGCAAACCATGGTTGAAAGAAGTCAATAAGCTCTTGAAGGAATTGAAGGGCTTCTGGCAGTGTGGGAGCATGTGTGATTAAGGCCGTATTATCTGCAAATTGCAGGAGGTATTTGGATGGGTTAAAGTAGAAAGGATCGGGGTTGTAGACATCCACGCAAAAAATATTATATAACAGAGGTGAAAGAGGAGAGCCTTGAGGGAGTGCTTGTTCGGGGGTAAAGGAAGAAGAAAATGAGTTGTGGATTTTTGTAAGAATACATTAATTAAAAAATACAATCATTTTGTGTTTGTTTACATTTTACAATTTCCAACAAAAACCTTCGATTATGTTTGACTGATTGGAGGGTGGGATAGAGGCCACCCACCCACCCTACATATACATGATAACTTTAACCACTAATCGTTGATGATTTTGCTGCTAAAAATAATCAAACCCTTTATGAAATAAAAAATAAAACATAATCAAAATTTAACTTTAAATATAAATGACTTTCTAAAGGAATTAATTATTGAGGTAGCAAAAATATTAAAACATACATTCATTTAAAACTGGAAGAGTATGCAGATAAAATAAAAAAAACTAAGAAGACAAAAACTCTCAACTAAGATGTGCTTCAAAAAAATGAAAAGAAAAACAACCTAATTGTATTTGGAGTGCAAGAGGACTTTAACGTCTACGAAGTGTTTAATTTAATCAGGGATATACTAAATAGAAAACTTGAGGATGCACATATTATTTATTTATTCTTTGTCCTTCTTGCTTAAAAAACTGCAGTTATTACAAAATAGATATACAATATTTAAAACATACAAACCAATTTTGACAGCAAGTTGAAGGGCGGAGTTCATCTTGTAAAATGTTCTTCCACTCAAAAATAATAAGAACTGCTACAGGATTGGACCACTTAAAGACAACTATATTCGCCCTATAAAGTTGGAATTGATAAACTTTATTTAACGAGTTAAGAAAATCAATTCTGCAACTTCCATTAACATTTACAAACTCGCCGCTATTAAAGATCACATCAACTCATTCACGCGTACAGATTTATATAGAAACTTCAAATCTGAGAATATAACGCAACCGGCTCGGAAAACAAGAAAATAAAGGAATCAATACTCTAAAATAGTTTCCACATTTGTATTGCTTAATATGTAACCAGATTATTAAAAATTTCTGTGTTGTTCTCATAGGGTACAATTTATAATAATAATTTGAAATTTTGTCCTCTGCAAATTTGTTGTTTTGTGTTTGTATTGCTTAATATTTAACCAGATGTTTTCTCTATAAATTTAAATAGAATTTCTGTATTTTTTTCAGGTGGTGCAATGAATATTGTAATTTGAAATTTTTTCATCTTAATATTAGATCATTGTCAAATAACTCTAATTATAAAGCAGAATTCCCTGTTCGTTTCGTTTGGCTTTTTCAACTGTTTTTTTTTCAACGGTTTGGGAGATCTTAAAAGTTATAAATTCAAACAAAACAAATGACACAGGAGTTGACGACATCAGTATTCAAATGATAAAACTGTGTTGCCAATTTCTGCTGGAATACATTTATAAACCAAAATGAATTTCCTGATTATTGGAAGGAGGCAATTGTAGTACCTTCCCCCAAAAATAACTCAGTTACCTAATTTAAAGAATAAGGTCATTTAATATATTACCAATAATATCAAAGATATTAGAAAAAAAGAGTACATCTAAAGGAATTTGTCCAACATTCAGGATTATAGTTGTTGTAGCGCTCTTAGTAACATAATTGATAATGTCGTTCGATATACCGATGCTGGTAAATTAACCGCCTTAATTCCCCTAGATTACAGCAAGGCAGTCGACATGTTAAATCATCAAACTATGATGAGTATATTTAGGTACGTCGGTTTAGGCTTTGATGCATTTAATATTATGACTAGCTACTTATATAACAGGAAGCAAAAAGTAAAATTAGAAAATGAGATGTCTACTTCACTTCTCGTCTCGTCAATTGCGGTGTAGGCCAAGGTACCATCTTTAGACCACTGATATACACAATATATACCTGCTCATTACACTCTATAATAAAGTATGCTTCTTATTATCTCTATGCAGACGACACAGAGTTATATTTATCTTTTGACATCAATAATCTCATCACTGCGCAAAATCAACTTGACAGTGGCATACAAGAGTTTTGGAAACTCTCTCTATCATTCGCTGCAATTAATTCAGACAAAACTCAACTTATTCTTTTTGGCCCAAGAAATGCTAGAGACTTTGCGGAGAATAATTTAAAAGTAACAATAAACAGTAGAATATTGCCAATCAGTAATTGTGTCAAAAACCTAGGCCTGTATATTGACTCAAATTTGAATTTCATACAAAACACTTCTCATCTTAATAATCTTTTATTAATTTACTCACTCAAACATGTTACCTTCTTAATTTCTTTTTATTCAAATAGTTTTGTAATTAATTTTACTTCAAACTTTTATAGCGTGGGTGGGTGGCCTCTATCCCACCCTTCAATCAGTAAAGAATCATCAATAATTATTTGAAAAATTGTATGAATAAATGTCTAAAAATTGCAATTATTTGATTCCAAACAAACTTTTTGAATAAAAGAGAAAATCAAAAGGTAACATTTTTAAGTGAGTAAATTAATAAAAAATGTATTTATTTAACACAACTTATCTATACCCAAAAATTTACGGTTAAGCCGGAATTTGTCTTCAAAACTTCAAAATTTTTTATTTCTTTTCTTTATAACAATTGAACGCTTTAGTTGATTTGAATAAAATGTATTATTAATAACTACCATAACATAATACATTATTTCAATAATTATGGTCATTGGTGATTTTACAGGAAGTATAAAAAACAGTAGTACCACCACTTAAAACCAAAATATTTTTTTATTGGTGCATCCAAGTTCTCATAAATACGTTTCTGGAGATTTCTGCGAGTTTTAAAAATTTCTTTGAAGGATCTAGACTTTTCCGGAAAGATTTATTTTAGAATTCTATAATTTCCTTGGTGGTCTTGTTTTATTTCATCAGACTTTCCTAAGAATAACATAAATGAAGGATTTATTCAACATGTCTTACAGAATAGTAAATTAATGTAGGTGTGGGTGCGATGAAGAACAAAGTTATAAAGAATAAATAATAAATACGAGCTTATCTCTAAAATTACAAGAAATTTTTTCAAAGATTTCTGATTTTTTTTAATTGTCCTTTTAGATATTTACAGTTTTCTTGAAACTTTTAGCTAAATTTATACTGTTATTGTATTCTTAGATTTTTCTAATGTTTCTAGTATTTTTCGAATGTTCTATTATATATTATAAGTCTTCAATAATTGTCTTCAATATTTCTTATTTTATTTTATCTGAATTCTTCTGAAATCTTAAGAATTTTTCAGATATGTTTTTCAGATATTTAACATTTTTCTGCATTATATTTCTTTTCTGATTAGACTTTTCTAAGAATTATCTCTTCCAAGTTACGATGAATTTCTTCAAGGTTTAAAAAATACTCAGCAATTTTCCCGACAAAGATTTAGTTTTCTTTCTACCTTCTAATTTCTACAGTTGTTTCTTCAGCGGTCTCATGTAATTACAACTTTCCTGTTTTAGTATTTTCTAGAAATAATTCTCTAAAAATTTCAGTATTTTGTAGGATTTCTTGATTGATGGTTTTATGACAGTTTTCAACATTTCTAGAATCTATAGTTGATGCTTGAAGCCATTACTTTGTAATACATTTTGAAAATTAGGACAATAAATAAAATTCACTTTGTAGTTATCACACACAGGGTGTCACACACCGTGTGTGATAACTACAAAGTGAATTTTATTTATCGTCCTAATTTCTAGAATCTGCTGTCGTGCACTTTTCTAGAAAGTAGTTTTTTTAATTCTAGTTTTTTGCAAACTTTGGATTGATGATTGTATTAAAATTTTCTAACAACTTTCTTAGTTATCTTATTCTAGAAAAAAATTATATATATATATATATATATATATATATACAGGGTGAGTTTTTTTCGATGTTCTCTATGGGGATCTCGGAAACTATAAGAGATAGAGAAACGGTTAAATGGGGAAAGAAGTGTAGATTTACGAGACGAATAAAATTCCACTTTCAAAGTTTTCAAAAAAGTCAAGGGTAACTAGATATTTTGCAAAAAGTAAAAAGTGTCAAATTTCAAATCAATATATCTCGGTTATTATAACAGATAAAAAAAAACTGTAAAGGACAAAGTTTTAGATAATTTTATGTAGATTAATAAAAAATAATCAGAAAATTTTTATCGCCATTTTTTTCCGAGATATGACGCAAACTTACATTTTTTTAAATGGAAACCATAGTTGGCTGTGACCTCATTCAAAAGGTAATTTTTTTCTCTTTAATCCAATATGGCATACGACTTAGTTATTTCTAAAAATGAGTGAGTTATATTCATTTTAAATTTTATTATAAATAAAAAATGGGTAGCCATGAAAAAGGTGAAAGTAAAACAATTGCAGTTGTTTATAATATTAGCAATATTGTAATTATTAGTTTTACAGAGATAAACCAAAATGAAACAACAGCATAAAGTAATTCTGTAATTATCAATATATCAATGGGAGAGAAATTTTAATATTAAAAAATTTGGTCAAAGAGTCCACTATTAATACTATTATGACATAAATTATATCTTTTTAAAATTGAATTTATGGCTTTTTGACTATTCTCATGTAAATTGAATTAAATGTTTCAATAATAACTAGTTTATAATCCTCCACAGATTGATATGATTTTTCATATACTCTGTTTTTTACATAACCCCACAGAAAAAATTCTAAAACGCGCAGATCGGGAGATCTAGGTGGCCCTGGGATTGGTTTATTTCTTCCCACTTATGAGTTAGGAAAAGCATCATTTAAATAATTTGTAAAGCCAACATGTTATGAGGTGGAGCACCCTCATATTGGAACCATTATTAATCTTGCTTGTCATGATAAATTTAAACAATCGAGCGTATTTTCATATGTTTTCTGAAGAAAATGAAAGTAATCAGTTTCACTTAGTGTGCTTTCAAAAATATATGGACCGAGAATTATTAATCCAAACACACCATGGATTAAACCCAAATTTAATTTATAGTTTTCTCTGTGAAACTTCTCGTGGATTATCTTAAGTTCATCTATGTTCATTGTAGCGATTAAAAATACCACAATTAGTGAATCGCGATTCATATGTTTATAATATTTTTGTAAGAA
Organism: Ontholestes murinus; assembly: GCA_963969525.1. NCBI lineage: Eukaryota > Metazoa > Arthropoda > Insecta > Coleoptera > Staphylinidae > Ontholestes > Ontholestes murinus. The sequence goes on along the minus strand of OZ018395.1, from coordinate 6,290,512 downwards.
ACGTATTATCCTCTTGACAAATGGGTTTATACCACATACATAAAGCCATTTGATAATTACAAAATTATTATTCTTATGCTGGTTTTTCATTTTTATTTAACTTTGTAGAACTAATAATTACAATATTGCTATTATAATAAACAACTGCAATTGTTTTACTTTCATCTTTTTCATGGCTACCCATTTTTTATTTATAATAAAATTTAAAATGAATATAACTCACTCATTTTTAGAAATAACTATGTCATATGCCATATTGGATTAAAGAGAAAAAAATTACCTTTTGAATGAGGCCATAGCCAACTATGGTTTCCATTTAAAAAAATGTAAGTTTGCCTCATATCTCGGAAAATAATGGCGATAAAAATTTTATGATTATTTTTTATTAATCTACATAAAATTATCTAAAACTTTGTCCTTTACAGTTTTTTTTCTATCTGTTATAATAACCGAGATATATTGATTTGAAAAAATTGACACTTTTTACTTTTATCAAAATATCTAGTTACCCTTGACTTTTTTGAAAACTTTGAAAGTGGAATTTTATTTGTCTCGTAAATCTACACTTCTTTTCAAATTTAACCGTTTCTCTATCTCTTATAGTTTCCGAGATCCCCATAAAGAACATCTAAAAAAACTCACCCTGTATATTTAGAAATTCTTTAATTTTCTATATTTTTAGTATTAACTAGAAATTCATCTTCTAAACTGCAAACATTTTGTTCGAACGTTCTCGAATTTCCTAGGCAAATTTCTTTTAGATTTCTACAAATTTTCTGCAGGTCTTCTTTGATTTAATCAAAACTCAACCCGCAAATTACAAAATTTCAAATGACTAAATATTTTATTTCTAAATTCAAGAAATTTTCATCTATGTTCAGCAGATTTTTAAAATATATTTCTTTAGTTAATTCAACTAGACTTTTGTAGAAATTCCTTCAAGGATTCTAGAATATCCAGATATTTGTTTTTCTCTCAACCTTTCTTTGAATTGCCTAAATCGTTTGTTCGATGTTTTTATTTAATTGCTACTTTGTTTTTTTTTTTTTGGTAATTTTTAGAAAGTTTTCTGCAAAATTCTTATATTTTCAAGGGCTTCTTGATCGATTTTTGTAATACATATGGATGGTTTCGTATAGTTATAACTTTGTTCTCTTAGTAATTTCAAGAGAGAGTTCTCTAAAAATTCTAGTATTAATTTATAGTTGTACGAGAATTTTTAACAACTTTTTAGAATCTACTCTCGAAGAATATTTCTATTTTCCAAAAATCTAGTCTATTCCAAGGTTACTTTATTGGTGGTTGTATAAGAATATTGCAACAACTCTCTTAGTTTGCTCATTTCCAAGGTGATTTGTTTGATGGTTGCAACATCCCTAGCTTCCTTATTGTGCCAGAGTCATTTTAGAAAAAGGGGATTTACTTAGTAAACCTACAATTTATCTCTAACTTTATTAGCCAGAAATTAATCTTCTAAATTTCGTGAATTTTATTCAAAGGTTCTAGAACTTTCTAGGCAGATTTCTCTTAGATTTTTACAATTTTCCTGCATGTCTTGTTTGATTTAATTGGATTTTTTTTAAAATGTCTCTAGTAAATTACAAGATTTGAAATCTACCAAGCATTTTATGTTTTATGTTTCGGAAAATTTCAGGAATTTTCCAAATATTTCAGCTATTTCTGAAAATTTTTAAATGCAACTTGTATTTTTCTTTATTCAATTAGAATTTTTTATAAATTTCTTCAAAGATTCTAGAATACTTTTATATAAATAACACCATTTAAATTTTCTTGACAAATATTGCTACGAAAATTACATAAATTTTCATTATTTATGAAACGTACATATTTAATATGATCAGAGTTGCCACTGATTAAACTAAAACTTAATATTTGAGCCATGTGATCTTAGTAACCTGTATTAATGACTTCAATGTCATTAACTTTAACAATATTAGTAATTATAAAAAATATCAAAATTTTTCAATTTTAAGTTTTTTCTAGTAAGTTAAGAACTTTATGAAAAATATAACCCAACACCATTATATGGTAGAAGGGTACAGAATACATAGATAGAGGAAAAATATGTTTTAATAAAACTTGTTTAAACATCAAAACATCAAACGGCTCCGCGATCAATTCGCGCGGCGGCCGCTTTAAAAATGCATTAACTAAATACAAGATACTAATTACGCTTTCCATTAATATTTACATACTTCCGAGAGGCGGCCAGGACGGCAAGACGGAGCCTCCCTTAATGATTCATGAACCGAATTTCCTTATTCCGGACGCGCCGCACGTACACGAATTCTTTGTCGGGGCGGAATCCGAATTTAATGAAGTACTTTTCGAAATATGGTAACGATTGTATAAGTACGTGCGTGTTTTGAGTGTGCTTGTAGATACAAGTGGATGACGAAATAAATCACGCCACTTCTAAAAGTTGACGTCGATATATTTTTTTTTAAATCACAAATCTTGATAGAATAAATACAGCAAATAAAGCATCAATAACAAAAATAAATTATAGTTTTATTATAAAGTCATCACATGATTATAAATACCTTTGATTTAAATACATTATTACTATGAATAGTCAATTGAATTATTTTCTGCTAGTTTATAGTTTATAGTACAATTAATAACATTTTAAAGTAAATCATGCTATCATTTAGATACATACTAAAGCATCTTCTAATCGCATTAAAAAATACAAGCATTCTCACAAAGATATCACTTCACTTTATAATTTTTAGTGGAGGAGTAATAAAATTCAGTATTACAATCTTTATTTAAACATTAACTAATAATTAGAATTTCTACAACGTAAAACATTTTAATACATTTTATTAAACATTAAGTTGTTATATTTTAACTAAGAAATAAATATTGTACTATAAGATTTAAGTTCTTTAAAAATTATGATAAGGTCGTTTGTACAAAAAATTTAAATCAAAAATTATAAGTATGTAAATGCGTGCGAGGTTCGTCGAAAGAATAGACGAGGACGCCCTCACCCCCCGAGTAATTTCGCGAACGGGAAGAGGGGGCGGGCCGTCACGTTCCCGACTTAATTCCGGGGGCCCCGACGTTTTGAAAAATTGTAATTGCTTTATCTTGTTAAAATGAATTGGCCACTTGAGATTTTTTACGTGCGAAGATTTATAAAGCGGAATTATATCTGTGTTTGCAACAAGGGTTCCGGTCGGTCGTCTCCGCGCCCGGCTTTTCTCCCCCCCGGTCTCGCTGCAGCGCGGACTTAACTGATTTTACTGCCGTTTAAGGCAGTTAAGGCCGCCCCCGGAGATGGATCGCCTATTTTGCCTGCGCCGCTACGGCCTTTCCGCAACTCGGAGACCGTGCCGAACACTTGAAAAGACCCAAACGTAAATCCCGGCACATGCGGACGATTTACCAGCGTTTCCATTATTGGCTTCACACTATCAATCGGAATACTGGCGTTTTGTACGGCTCGCATGCACGAAATATATTCAATGTGATATTTGAAATAAATTTTAAACGTACGTTTTCTCATAAATATAGTTATGGAACAATAGTACATAGTCAGATCTTTCTTAATTTTGTCATATGTCATCTGTCATCTGCCATCTGTCACCTGTCAACTGTCATATGTCATCTGTTATCTGTCTCTTGATATCTGCCATCTGCCATTGTGCTAGAAATAATATATAAAATAGTAAGTAGCCGCTGGTTATTTATCATCTGTCATCTGCCATCTATCCTTTCTAATCTGTCATCTATCATTTGTCATCTGTCATTTGTCTTTTGCCATATTTCATCAGTCATCTGTAATCTGTCATCTATTAACTGTCAACTGTCATCTGTCAACTATCATCTGTTATCTGTCAACTATCATCTGTCAACTGTCATCTGTCATCTATCATCTGTCATCTGTCGCCTGTTATCTGTCATCTGTGTACTGTCTTTTCTCATCTGTTATCTATCATTTGTCATCTATCATTTGTCATCTGTTAACAGTCTATACAAAGTGTTTCTGTGGCTCGAGGAATAAAATTAAATTATACTAGAGTGAAAATGATGATAATTCGTAAAAAAAATTATTATACAAGTCTTTAAATGACCAAGATACAGGCCATCAAAGTTAAGAAATTAAGAAATTTTAACACATTTTTCTAAATATTTTCAGTAGCGTTTGTGGTAGAGTGCAGCAATTTAGTACAGCCTACACTAACATCAAGCAAATTTGTCTTTTTTTGACCTCGCTATACAGGGTGTTCCTAAAATTTTTTGCTCAGAACTTTTTTGTTTACTCGTAAATCTACATTTTTTCTTTAACATTTTCATAAACAAATGTTTTTTAGAAACTTTTATCACTCTTAGAGAATTTTGATAAGGGTGGCCGTTTTTGAGTTAAAAAATCTGTATGAGCTAAGACGAAAAATGAATTGAACTGTCAACTTGCCTATGCCGTTTAAACAATAATTTTACTTTTTAAAAAATTTTTACTAACGAAAAAATAAACTTTTTGAAATATTAAATATTTGTTGCATGTTATTTTTCTTCTTATCATATGTCATCTGTCATCATTTATCATTTCTTATCTGATATCAATCATACACTATTTAACTTTTGTCATCTGTTAGCTAATGTCTGCAATCTACAATCTATGTTTTGTCATCTGACATCCCTTTTCTCTGTTTTGATATCTGTCTTCTTTCATTCGACATCTGTCATCTGGTATCTATCATCATTATCTGTCATGCTATATCACATTCCATCCATAATTTTCTATTTATTATGTGGCATATATAGATTTGTTATCAGTTACATATAATCTATTATCTATTATCTGTCATGTCTTATCTGTCTTATCCAATGGGTGTTTGCGTGTTATGTGAATTTTGTTAATTTCCTTCTGCCAAAAATTTAATAAAACAATATTTTGACTCGAAGTAGAAAATATTCTAATTGGTTTATTTTTAAATTTAAATGAAAAAATACTTTATAATTATCAAAAAACATTTGTTTTAGAAATATAAAAGATATTTAAAAAAAATTTAAGTTTACAAATATGAGGAAATATTGTTTTGAATAGGCACATATAAATATTATCGATAGATGGTATACAATATTTAAATAACCCGGAAACAGAAAAGATTTGTAAAATTTTGTTCTCTAATTATGACCTCATATCTCTCGTTTATTATTTATAATTTTTAGTTGTCAAATATAATCTATCATCTATCGTCCTGCGTCGCTATCTGTCACTTATCATCTGTTATCTGTCTTTTGTCATCTAACATATATCACTTTTTATCTGCCAACTGTCATTTGTTATATGTCATCTATAATTTCTCATTTGTTACATGTCATCTGTCATCCTACATCTATCTCTGTCATCTGTTATCTGTCATCTATCATCTCATGTGTCATATGTCATATGTCATTTGACATCTATCATCTGTCATCTGTCATCTATCATCTATCATATCATCTGTCATATGTTATTGATTTATTATCTGTTATCTAACATATGTTCACTGTCATCTTCCACCTTTCATCTACCAATGCTCTTAATTTAAAAAAAAATCGATGTAGAAAATAAGTAACTGTAATAAAGACAACTTTCACCATTTTAATTGTCATCTGCTGATATATAATATATTACTGTTATCTGTGATCTGTCTTCTACCATTGCCTTCTGCATTCTGTATTCTGCCTTCTTACTTCTATCTTCTGCCATATATCGTTTGTCTTTTGGCGTGTGTTTTTTGCCTTCTGACTTCTGTTTTCTATCTTCTATTCCCTGTCTTTTATCGATGTAATTTAAAATCTGTTACCTGTCGCCTGCTAATATTTTGTAGAGAGTAAATTTTCGAACAAAATTATTTTATAAAACATAGTTTAACTACAGATATTATTTTTGAGATAAATTTTAATAAAACTATTTTCAATCAAGGCAGGAAATATTTCTTTATTCTGGAACATATTAATAACACAAATGGTAAATATTTGGATACTATGTAATAATTATAAAAGGTTTATCAAATGTCATTTAACATCTAGCATATCTCATTTGTTATTAAGCAAACATATCTTATCCATAATTCATTACCTACGAACTGTTAAAGTTTATTCGCCAACTGTCATACATCATCGCCGTCTGGAGCCAGTAGTCTACCATCGATAAACTTTCAATTGTCATTAAACTTTTTTTATTTGTCATTTGTCATATAATATTTTACATTTGACATTTGGCATTTGTCATTAATTATTAGTCATTAGACTTTATCATTAGAATTTAGTCATTAATCATTAGTCATCAGTCAGTAGTCATTAATCATTAGTCATTATTCATTGGTAATTTATCATTTGTCATTTTTCATTTGTCATTTGTCGTTTGTCATTTGTCATTTGCCATTTGTCATTTATCATTTGTCATTTGTCATTTGTCGTTTGTCGTTTGTCATTAGTCATTTGTCATTTGCCATTTGTCATTTTAATTGATTAGTTAAGAAATAAATAAGTAAATATTATACATAATAATAACACCAAACCAAAGTTACAAGTCAAACGTTTTAAAATTTAAAAGTACGCATTGATTTTACAGGAAAGCAATAGAAGAATATTTCTGTTTATCCAAAGACCTATTCAAAATTACACCAAATAATTTAGTATACAGTAAACTTCTCACTCATCTCATCATTTATCATATGTCATTTATAATCTATCGCCTACCATCTTTCATCTGCTATCTGTGATCTGTCATCTGTTAACAGTCTATACAGGACGTTTCTCTAAAATTTGTTTGCTGAAAACTTTTTTGTTTGCTCATAAATTTATATTTATTCTTCCACGTTTTAATAGAAAATTTATATTAGAAACTTTTATAACTCTTTTAAAATTTTGTGGCCGTTTTCGAGTTAAAAGCAAAAGTGTTAGTCTCTAATTTCAATAGTAACAACCAAAAATCGTAAAATACTATTTTTGAACAAAACTTTTACAGTTTTTGCAGTATTTTGACCAAAATTGTTCATTATTATAGTAGTTAATATTTTTGTAGTTCAGAATAAGCAATAGTAAATATTTTTTATTTTTGTGGAAAAGAAGGCATGCGGTACATAATTGCAGTTGCTCTTTTAAAAATGGCGACTGTTATCAAAAGTTTCAAAGTGTAATAAGTTTCTAAAATAAATTTTCTTTTAAAAAGTGGAAGAATAAATTTATAGAGTAACGCTCGATACATTTGATAAATTCATATACATTGTTTTTTAAGCTTTTCAGATTACCTATAGTTAGATTATTATGAGGATTTTTGGTTTTTTATTTGTTACGATAGAAATGTAGAAATGTTTACGAGCAAACAAAAAAGTTCGAAGCAAACAAATTTTAGGAACACAGTACATAGCATGGTTTCCGCGGTCTCATCGAAGTGTTAAATTACCTAAGGAATTAATTTACTGTTAGTTTAGGCTGTACCAAATTGCAGTAATCTGCCACGATTGGCATTGAAAATATTTAGAAAAAATGTTTTGAAATTTCTTAACTTTGATGGCCTGTATCTTAGTCATTTGAATACTTTTATAATTTTTATTATGACGAATCATCATCATTTTCACTCTAGTATATGTGGTTAATTGTATTCTTCGAGTCACGGAAACACCCTGTATATCATTTGATGTCTAGCATCATCATCAGCATTCTGTCTTCTGTCTTCTGTCTTCTGTCTTCTGTCTTCTGTCTTCTGTCTTCTGTCTTCTGTCTTCTGTCTTCTGTCTTCTGTCTGCTGTCTTCTGTCTTCTGTCTTCTGTCTTCTGTCTTCTGTCTTCTGTCTGCTGTCTTCTGTCTTCTGTCTTCTGTCTTCTGTCTTCTGTCTTCTGTCTTCTGTCTTCTGTCTTCTGTCTTCTGTCTTCTGTCTTCTGTCTGCTGTCTTCTGTCTTCTGTCTTCTGTCTTCTGTCTTCTGTCTTCTGTCTTCTGTCTTCTGTCTTCTGTCTTCTGTCTTCTGTCTTCTGTCTTCTGTCTTCTGTCTTCTGTCTTCTGTCTTCTGTCTTCTGTCTTCTGTCTTCTGTCTTCTGTCTTCTGTCTTCTGTCTTCTGTCTTCTGTCTTCTGTCTTCTGTCTTCTGTCTTCTGTCTTCTGTCTTCTGTCTTCTGTATTCTGTCTTCTGTCTTCTGTCTTCTGTCTTCTGTCTTCTGTCTTCTGTCTTCTGTCTTCTGTCTTCTGCCTTCTGTCTTCTGTCTCCTGTCTTCGATTTTCTGTTTTCTGTCTTCTGTCTTGTGCCTACTGCCATATGTCTGTAGTCTGCCAATATTTTTGGAGAGAATAAATTTTCAAATACTTTTATTTTATTAAAAATAGTTTAACTACAGATTTCGTTTTTGAGAAAAATATTTAAACATAATAGTAATAATGTTTCCAATCAAGGCAGAAAATATTTCAGTATTATGGAACATATTAATAATATTAGTAAACATTTTTTTAATTTTATAAAAATTGGGAAACTTTTAACAAATGTCATTTATCGTCTAGCACAGCTCATTTCTTATTAATAAAACACATGTTATCCATAATTCATTACCTGCTAACTGTCAGAGTTTATTCGCTACATGTCATCGATTATCGCCGTCTGGAGCCTGTCGTCTACCATCGACAATCTTTCAATTGTCATTAAACTTTATTCATTTGTCATTTGTCATTTAATATTTTACATTTGAAAAATATTTTATTGTGAACTCAAGCCTTTCCGTATGCAATCAAAATTTTTGTAAGAATTTATTGTTAAATAGCACAATGAATAAATAAATACTAATACTACTACTACTATTAATCATTAGTCATTAATCATAAGTCATCAGTAATTTGTCATTAATCATTAATCATTAGTCAGTAGTTATTAATCATTAGTCACTAGTTATTAATCATTGATTATTAATCATTAGTCATTAGTCATTAGTCATTTGTCATTTGTGATTTATCATTTGTCATTTGTCATGTATCATTTGTCATTTGTCATTTGTCATTTGTCATTTGTCATTTATAACTTGTCATTTGTTATTTGTTATTTGTCATTTATCATTTTAATTGATTAGTTACAAATCAATCGTTATGAAATTTAAATTTGCGCTATGATTTTACAGTACAGCAATAGAAGAATATTTCTCTTTGTCCAAATACCACCAAATAATGTTCATCTGTCATCGGTTGTTTGTCATCTGTCGTCAGTCATCTATCGTCTTCCAATATTTTTAAAAAAGTAAAAGTTTTACAACTGTACCTTCCTTTACTTACATATAAAATATAAGTTCCGATATTTAGGTTTTATAATTAAAATCACTTGGTTTGTTTCACAAATACCTTTTTATTTTCAACTAGTTTCGGCTTATTGCTATTATCAAGAATCCAAGTGATTTTAATTATAAAACCTATATATTAACGTAATGTTTCACCAAGTGATTAATGAGAAACAAGTATATGATATATAAGTTCCGATTTGGGTCTTAAAATACAGGGTCTATTATGAAAGTAATGCGCATGATTTTATTGTGACGCGACTATCCATCCCAGCGTAGTAAAGCGTGGCGGGAAATGTGATGAAGGGTTTATCCTTCTAATGTATTCGGTCGCCAGTTTGCTCCGGGAAGTCTAAGTGGAAAGACATGACTCCACGTAAAGTGTGTTTTTCGACCTTGTGACATGACCCTTAAACAGCGAAACGCAACCAAGTTTGGGTGCGACATGGAAAGAATGTAACTGAGACATTGCAAATGCTGCCTTCTGCTGTCTTCTGTCTTCTGTTTCTGCTTTCTGCCTAATGTCTCATATCTTCTGTCTTCTGTCTTTTGCCTAATTTCTTATGTCTTCTGTCTTCTGTCTTCTTTATTATGAACCTAAGCCTTTCCGTGCACAATCAAAATTTTTGTTACAATTTATTGTTAGATATGTATTTCTTCGATTTTATTATGTAAGCACAATTGATAAATAAATACTACTATTACTATTAAATTATTTGTCATTAGATTTTAGTCAATAATCATTAGTTATTAGACATTTGTCATTTGTCATTAATCGTTAATCATTAATCATTACTCACTAGTCATTAGTCATTTATCATTATTCATTTGTCATTTACCATTAGTCTTTAGTCATTAATCATTAGTAATTAGTCATTAGTCATTAGTTATTAGTCATTAGTCATTAGTCATTAGTCATTAGTCATTTGTAAGTTGTCATTAGTCTTTTGAATTGACGAGGCACATACATGATAAAACTCCATAACAAATTGAAATAAAACAACACAGTTGGGAGGGTTTCACATTTATTGTTGAATTATTTATCTGCCTGATGAAGCCACTGTGTGGCGAAACATGTTGCAGTGTTCAACATAAATGTGAAACCCTCCCAACTGTGTTGTTTTATTTGAATTAGTGTTTTGTCAATGGATAAATAAATACTACTACTACTATTAATCATTAGTCATTTGCCAATTGCCATTTGTCATTTGTCATTTTTCATTTGTTTTTGGTTATATATTAGTTTAATTGATTAATTAAGAAATAAATAAGTAAATATTATACATAATAATAATAATACAATAGATGAATTTTTACATATATATACCTTTATACAAATACCTATAATAAATTACATCAAATAATTTAGTATACAGAAAACTTCTCACTAATTTAATCATTTATCATATATCATCTATAATCTATCACCTACCATATCTTACATCTGCCATCTGTCATCTGTTGTCATCAGTCATCTATCGTTTTCCAAATTTTAAAGAAAGTAAAGGATTACCTACATAAAGAATATAAGTTCAGATTTGTGTCTTAAAATACAGGGTCTATTATGAAAGTAATACGCATGATTTTATTAAAACGCGACTATTCGCCGCAGCGGAGTAAAACGTGGAGGGAAATATGGTGCAGGATCTGTTCTTCTAATGGAGGCCGTCCCAAGTTTTCTCCGAGCAGCCAAACTGGAAAAACGTGCCTCGGCGTGAATTGTGATTATCGACCTTGATGCATGACGCGATGGAGCTATACGCAACCAAGTTTTGTGTGCGAATGCAACTGAAACATGTTTCAAAATGCAAGGATGACTGCATCTCAAGGTCACAGCCCGTGAGATGGCATAAGGCGTTTAAAGAGGGCTAGGAGGAGACCGGCAACGTACCCTGTACTGGATGCTCAACATCCTACCTATCTATCCATCCGAAGAAAACGAGAATCGTGTGCGAGAAAAGTTTGCGACCCGACCGTTGGTTGAGCATCCAGGAAATCGTTGACACACTAAATATGCCCACATTTGCCGTACATAAGATATTATCTTTATCTTTATTTAAATTTTATCAAACATGATAAACGACACACTTACAATATCGAAAGAAAACAAACATACATATAATTTTAACACCATGCTGACGGGCGGAGTTCACACTTGCAAGTGATCTTCCACTCAAACCCTTATTCTCTTCTCCACTGTTCATATAACACCAGCTTCAGATACATATATTTATCATTTACATGCTTATTTATCCTTTATTGGGCGATCAAATAAAATGTTGTCATTTTGCCATTGACATATCGTTTGTGCGAAGCTTGTACTAAAAGTGTTGACGGAAGGCCAGAATGAACTGAATTTGATTCAAAATGAGATAGACTTTCTTAACTCTGTCATAACCGAAGACGAATCCTGGATATTCAAGTACAACCTATCCCCCTACCCCAAGATATGAGCAAGTCTCACATCAAAACGATGCTCATTGTCTTTTTTTTTGGGATCGACGTCTGAGGAATCGTACATTTTGAGTTTGTATCGCAACTCATGAAATGATCAACTCAGCCCGACTTGGCTCCATGTGAATTTTCTTTGTATCCCCGATTGCAGAATGAGCTAAGAGGAAAGTCTATGGAAAATATCCAAAAAATATTACAATTTAGCTGTCGAAGAGTTTCAGGATGCGTTCCAGGCATAGCAGACATATTTACGCAAGTATATTTATGCTGAGGGAGAGTAATTTGAAGAATTTCACACATTTGTACCGGTATGATCAATAAAAATATTTTTCCCAGGTAATGCACATTAATTTTATAATTGACCCTGTATATTTCGCCATTAACTATAGTAAACAATAGATTTAAAAGCTAATAAACATTTTGTGATAATCATTTTTTGTATATCACTATATCACCTATTTTGTAACATCATCATATCATCCATCTTCTCTCGATTCTTATTTGTCATCTGCCATCCATCGTTTAACTGTCGTCTATATAAAGTAATGTCCGTTATTTTCTATTATTTAATATTTGTCATCTGTCATTTTTTATGTGTCTTTGTCATCATGTGCTAAAATTTTATAAAAATAAAAATATTGTGATCTGATATAAAAAATAAAATTCTCTCTTTAACCACTGTTCTTTTATTAAACTAAAAAAGTGAAGGAAACGGTAAATTAAACAAACATTTCTGCACCATAGTTTTACATTATTACAATGTAATTTTATCTGTCATCAATTGTCTGTTATTTGTCATCTGCTATCTGATTTTGTCTAAAACAAAACTACAGATTTTATTTTAAATTTTTTTAAAAATATTGACTTCAGCATTGCATAGTATTTAAATTTTTGTATCTAGTGAAATGACAATAACTTGTAAGTGCTGAATTTAATTTTATGTTGGTTAATCAAATATATAATTATTAATACAAATTAAATCATCAGCATAAATGGTGGATGCGCCGGGACCATGTATGGCTTTTGTACTTATTTTTAACTATTATTAATAAACATCTGTAATGAAAATTTAAATACAAATAAGGATTAATAATGTATATTCTATCATTAATAATAAAACTTATGAAACTGTGAGAATAATAAATGTCCAAACCAAAATAATAGATAAATTAAACAATAATGTAATAAGCCACAATTTGCAACGGTTTATCAATTTTTTTCGGTATGAAAATGAAATATTACCCTCGTGTACATTTTCTGCGGTGGATTCGAAAAATAACTACACAAATATTTCACGGCAAGCGCAGCTATTTGACGCATTGCTGGAATTGTGTATAGTTTAAAAATTTTGGTGCTACTATTTCGAGTCCTGCGGATTATGTGAAACGTAGGAAAATGATAAACGCCCGTGCGAATAAAATATATTTTCACCGTGAACACGCCGAAGAATTATATACATACAGAGAAAAAGATAGAACGAATCGATTCGCTTTTTAGTTTACAATAGGTGTAAGCTATAAACAGTATTATCTACGGATTCGCGCCCAGAACACACTTTATTGTAGCGTGCATTGTTTGCTCGGGCGAGCCTCCGCATTCTTCTGCATATTTAATGGTATTACGGCCCGGGCCGGGCCTTCAAAGTCTCGAGTCTCTTATGACTTACGCGCCCCTGAAACTTTTATTAGCGCCTCATCTACGTGGCCAACTTATTCGGTCCGTTCTACCTCTTTGCACTACACCGGCGGCCGTAAATCCATGCAATTTGCAAAAGGCGCCCTTCTTTGCATATTTTAGATACCAAAAAAAAGACCGGGGATATACTCACGGTAACACCGCCAGAAAAAATAAATACAGTAATGAATTTTTAAATGAAAAATAAAATACTTAATTAATAGATGAATAATTGTTTTTTAAAGAAAATAAGAAATAAGATAAATAGGTAATTATGGAGGCTTCTTATTTGTGATACATTATTATAAATGATTGTAAATACTTTTTTTTATATATCACACACCTTTAATTTTTATAAAGAAGTAAGATTGAAAATACTTGTATCCTGGAGTAGATAAAAGCAGGTTAAAACTAGGAAGAAGACGATTGTTATCATTATAAATACTTGATTGTAGAGACTTGTACTTCTTTTAATAATTCCAATAAAATTGAAACTTTTTAAGTATCACAAAAGTTACAAATTTATTGGAATTGTTATCATTATATTAAGTTATAAATACATGAATATTTAATTAACTCATTTTGAATTAACTAATTGTTGTATTTAAGTTAAAGTAAATAGATTGCTTTATTCTTGATTGTTCTCGGCGTTTACTTGGTGGTACATTTTGATTAGATTATAAGTTTTGTAATATTGATTAAATGAATGAGATTTCTGGAATTTACTTTGTAACATACTTTTATTCAATAATAATGTATAAAAAGTATATAAGTTTTTGTATAACGCAGTTTTATTATAATAGAATTTAGTGACTTATTCGATATAAAATTTGTTTTATGCGTGTTGTACAGTGGCTTGTAGATAAATGCCAGATGTAGAAATGGAATTCTAACGGCCCATTCCTCCGGCCCTTTTATAAGTGAAAAGGAATCTCCGGGGGTAGGGCCCGGCAGCCCTTATTGGATGTGTGTACTTAACGAAACGTGGCATTTCCATTTATTCAACTCATAACTGGTATTTTCGTTTTGCAGGATGTTGTGGGTCTGGTGGAGTATCCTGTTAATAACGGCCAACCTACAGGATGCGAGTCCGGGGCCGGCCTGCAGGATAAGCGAGTTTCCATGTCGTAACGGCCGCTGTGTCCGACTAAATGGATATTGCGATGGCCTTGATGATTGCGGCGATCTCTCCGACGAGCCGTCTTATTGTACAGGTAAATTAAAAACTGATACACTCACTGAAGCGAAACTATAAATTTAATTTTAAATTTAAAGAAATATTAAGAATTGTAGTCAGTACACAAAAGCTGTTCCTATCGAAATAACAATAAATTTCGAATGGGTATATTTATGTTTTAATATATTATTTGTTAATCATATATACGCAAAGTACAAAGCCAATATATACGTTATAATATTATGTGCAGATTGAGTGAAAATTAATTGTGCTTCAATTAAATATAATTCATTGAATATAATAGTCAATATATGGTGGATGCGCCGGGATAATTTATTAAATTTAATATTATTGTATCGCTATATTAAAAATTACGAAGAAAGCGAACCTTTTACTTACCGCACCACACCCCTTGAAATCTACTGCTTACGCCCGCATACAGATGATTTTATGGAATATTATCAGTGCAGGGTCATCTCAAACGTTTCACCTCATCAAAAGGTTTCATACTTGATTATAAGGGTAATTACAGTTTCGTGAAAATTACATATTGGAGCTATACAAAAAAAATACAATTAAAAATTTCTAATACTAATGAATAACGAAATATATTTTAATTAAAGATATATTTAAGAAAATCCAATACAATTAAATTAACAAAAACTATTTTAAAGCTAATTTTTCATTTCTTTCTTTAAGTAAATTTCTTTAAATTATTTTATATAATTTCATCTATTTATTCTAATCTATTTAAACACTTGTTTTGGCAAATTTATTCATTTAGTTTTTTAAGTTACTGTTTTTAAGCGTTAAAACGTGTTTTTCTTTGTGTGTAAATTCTAATTATTATTATTTATTGTAATTGCTTCAAAATATGGAATTATTGTTTAAGTATTTATTGTTTGCAAATATAAAATATTATTATTTAACAAAACTTCAATTGACTGTTTGGAAAAAAACTTAATTATTTCAATGTTCCTCTCTTTGTTGTTAGTAATTGTTCAATTCAAAAATGTCAATTACATTAAAGCAAAATTAACAGTTTTTACATAATTAATATAATAGTTTATAATTTGCGTGAACACCACCATTTTACCCACACTACCTCCGCCAAACCTCCGCAGTCGACGATGTCAGAGCTTCTGGAGAAGATCGGGGAAGAAATTAAGAAGTTGTACGCCGCAATTCGGTCGAAGAAGGAGGCACGTCCTTCGAACTGAAGACGATTATTCTGGAAAACAGTTAGGGCACCCACCCATTAACAACAAACGATGCAATCGGCTAGACCTTGAACGCGGGGAATTGCAAACAAATCAACAACGAATGACATGAGAAAGGAAAAAGAAAAATAGTTCAAACAGTAGCACCTCTACATGAATCGAGCTAGAAACGTTTGTGGTGCAAGGTCGTCTGCCAAGACAGGAAAGAGAGGACACCCACCTAGAATGTAGAGGTCTCAATAGATGAAAATAAACTAGTCCTAAGAAATTCTCCTCCAAGGATAATGGTCAGGGTCACGAATGAGAGTTTTGAGCCTGAAAAGGAGAATCGCTGAATATGTTTTCGAGGCCAAAAGGTCTGGCCCTAGAGGCAAGGAGAGGAAAAACGTAGACGACCTCCTCGGCGACGTAGAGAGGATAGTATGTATAAAGAATGAAGCCATCTCCGCAAGATATTAGGGAACGGCCGAAATCAAGGCCCTAAATGATGGCACGACTGCTAAAGAAAGGCAGTCGGAACATCAGGTGGATCAGATCGTACTGCCCTCACATGAGAGTTGCTCCGGTAGAAGGCACAAAAGATAAAATCCATAAACTGAAAGAGAAGATGATAATCCGAATCGACTGGCTCCCGTGCAATATTCAGAAGAGCACGAAGAAAATGCCGCCCTGCAAAAAATGTAGGAGTTACGGGCACAAAGCTGCTAACTGCAATGGTGCAGATAAGGAAAAGGCGTGCTGGAGTTTTGAACAGTAGATAGCAGGTAAAAGTTGTAGTGGTCATGCCAAGAAGATCTTAAGTATATCATATGCACAGATAGAAAACATAGTATGCCAAGCCTATGAGGCCGCCAAATCCAAGGCCAGCATAGCGGAAACGCGCAGGGGCAAAAAGGTGGGATCCCAAATACTTAACATGCTTCTCGCATCGGAGGAAGGTGTAAGGGAAGTCAAAAAAAGGAGGACGTAGAAAGGGCACACATACTGATGAAAACCAAGAAGGAGAAAATACTCGTGAGTCTGATCAGTGAACCAACCGACGCAAGGATGAGTTTATATGGGTTTAAGGAGACCGCGGAACGCTATATCGCCATCAAAGTTGAAGTGGGTGTGAGATTCTTCAAAGTATTCAGTTGAACGCAAAAAAAACTATGGACTTGTTTCATATTTTTCGGTTCTGGAAATTTTCTACTGCTCTGCAGATAGATACACCTTACCGCTTTTAATTATGTGACTAAGGAATTGTATTTGTTGCTGAAGAAATTAATATTTCCTCCAGTTGATTTCTAATCCATGCACACTTGTTACTTGCAATACCAACTGCAACCGTGCAATCCTTCAGTCTGACTTTTAGCCGAAATAACGAAATCATCGAAATACACGGAAACTAACTTTCTTCTAGTTAGATATCTAAACAATGTATTCACATATCTTTGAAATACAGTTGGCGAGTTACAGAAATCAAATGGAATTTTTGTAAACTAACGCTGGCTATTGTGTATAATGAAAGCTTGTATTTTTTACTATATTCTTTAACTGGCACATGAAAAAATCCCTTCCTAAAATCTAATATGGTAAACAGATTGGCTCGTGCAATGTATCAAGTACATCTTCTATTAAAGGTAGAGGATGGCGGTCCTTGACCACTAACTTGTTGATCTTTATGCAATCTACACATATTCTCGATGTGTCATCTTTCTTCCTAACTATGACTACAGGACGGGCGTATTCTGAAGTATAGTATTCCTTCATCTATCCAGTCTTACACTTGTTGGTCAACAATCTCTCTCTCGGCGTATGGTAGTCGTCTGGGAGCTGAGTGGACCGGTTCCTCTTGCTAAAGGATAATCTTTATGGAAACATCCACTGTCTTCGTCTTCTTCAGCTTATACTCATTTTGTTGATTTCCGTTTTATTGATGACAGGTATTATCCTGCCCACGTTCAGTTTTGTCTCATCGTTTACTGCAATTCTCAATAGTTAGGCTTCTTCGCTTTTAGTCCTGTTGCTTTCCTTTCAAATCTTCAAATCCATTTGATCTAATAATTCATTTCCAATTATAAGATCTAAATTAGATACGTCATCGGACACTACTTAAACTACGGTATTGAAATTACATCATAAATTTGCATGTGTACTTCTGCATAGCCTGAAAGTTTCACAGAAATTCTACAAAATCATGTCAAGATTAGGTTCGAGTTTTTGAGTTGTGGGGATCCAATTAGTTTGTAAATTCTACTGAGAATTGCTCTGGCAGAAGGCCCGAAAGATAAAATCCGTAAACTGAAAGAGAAGATGGTAATCCGAATCGAGTGGCTCTCATGCACCATTTAGCAGGAGCTACGGTCACAAAGCTGCTGACTGCAAAGGTGCATTCAGGGCCAAGGCGTGCTAATGAAGGTGTGTACAGAAGGGACACCTAAAGAAGACATGAGAAAATAAGCCGAGGTGCGCCCCATGCACCAACATGGGTGTGACCGCTAACCACTTCCCAGGAAGTGAAGCCAAGCGTACCTATGAGGCCGCAAAATCCAAGGTCAGCAGAGCCGATACGTGCGTGATCAAAGAGGTGGGGTCCCAGATACTTAACAAGCTGTTCAAACCGGAGAAGAGCATAGGGGGGTCAACGAAGAGAGGCAGAGGGTGAAAGAAGAGGACACGGAAGGAGGAAAAAACCGCTGCAAAATGCAAGAGAATCAATGAAAGAAACAAGCCGGCTCAACTGCCTCAAAGCAAACCTAAATAGGTTCCTAGAGCTAACGATCAGAGAGGGGGATCAGCAAACCGAACGAGGCAAGGATGGCTTCAGATTGGTGCAGGGACGCGGATGTGAGACATTTCCCCACAGGATCAGGAAACCACAGAAAGGACTCCATACAAAACGCAGATTTCGATGAGTTTTAAACATGGCAGTCGGTATATTCTTCCATAGAAAAGTATTCTCTTTCGATTAGGAAAAGTTTCAATTCTTTTTTGAATACATGTATACTGAATATGTTTTGAATTATTTTTGGTAGGATATTGAACAACCTCAATGCAACATAGGTACATGAGTAATGTTTCGAATAGTGAAAGTCTGTGAATTAAGAAGGTCTAGTTATTCATATTTCGAGTATCGTAAGTGTGGTTTGTTTCGTGGTGGCTGAATTTTACTGTGTGTTTAAAGAGAAGTATCTCATACATTAACAGGCTATAAAAAGTTAAAATGCCTAATTACTGAAATTTGCATCTACAGCTTTCGTTTATTTTAGGATGTAAAATTATTCTTAGAGCACGTTTCTGAATTATAAATATTTTTTTGCGTGTATTGAGAAGCCATAATGTATAAGCCTCTATCTCAAAACACTTTCAAAGTTCGCATGGTATACCTTGATTATCGATGTGGTGTCCAAAACTTGCTTTAGAACACTCAGGGAATAACAGGACGAGTTTACTCTTACCGTTAGTTGTTCACAGTGAAAGGTCCAGCTTAAGTTGCTTTCGTGTATTAACCCAAAGAAATGTACTTTATTTTCAATCTCAAAGACTTCATTATTTATAGATATGTTTTCTGGTAGCTCTTGGATATTTTTTGTTTTAAATATAATGATATTTGTTTTTGATTTGATTAACAATCCACTCTTGAGTGGCATTGAGAATTAAGTCAGCTTGTTGAATTATTTTAGTTTTATTTGCATTTGATACTAGATGACTAGTGTCATCTGTAAATATAGTAGTGTGGATGTTTTCCTGATTTGTTACTTTTGGTAGGTCGTTGACGTATTAAATAAAGAAAAAGGGGCCCAAAATGCTGCCCTGGGGTACCCCTATGTTCAATGCCTTAACCTCTGACATGCTACAGCCGATTCTTGTTTTATGTGTTCTGTTAGTTAGATATGAATCAATTTGCTGCTAATGCTCGAGATTATCAAGTAAAATTTCATGACTGACTGTGTTGAGTGCCTTCGATAAATCAAGGAAAATTTCTAATGGAATCTAAGACTTCTCTTCTCTATTTTCGTATCTGGTTTTGCACTTTCCATATAGAAGGCTAGTTTTGGTAAAGCAATTATTGAATCATCTGTATTTCTCGTTCCTATGATGGCTTGAATTTTGTTGAGCTTCTTTTTTGGATGGTGTTCCATTCCTCTCTTATTTTTTACAATATCTTTCTGTTTAGTTTTAACTTTGATAATGATCCGTAAGAACCGAAACACGTGTCAGTTACCTGATAATAAACAAATGGAACATAACAAGTGTGTTACTTCTCCCAATATGAAAATTTGGTTCCATCAAGAATATAGCAAAACAAGTATTGAATTTACTTTCTGATAATTTTTTTGGCTTCTTTGTCATCATTCATTGTGTTTTCTGTCGTTATTGTGGCATCCACTGTTGTTTTAGTTTTTCTTTTTTTGATCCAACTTCATGATTACTTCTTTCGTAGTAGTGAATTTTGTCAATTAATTTTCGTAAATGCGTCTAGTACTGCAAATATGTGGTTATAATTCTTGTTCGTAGACGTCAAAGGTACTAGATGTATGTGGTCAGTTCGTAAAGGTTCGTCTTCCTTTTACAAGTGGTTCAAATAACCTTCTTACTTACTATTCTTCCGGTTCACCATTATGCAAGGGATACAACAAGAAATCACCTTTTCTAGGCTTGAAAATAATACTCTTGCTCTATTATGTCCTTTGTTCTTTTCACATATTTTAATATCTTCTGGAATAACCAACCTCTGTCTTCCCTTCTTCATCTTGTGCAAAACGTCATTGGCTATGAAGTAGTCGTCAGTATCTTCATTTTCTTTCAAGATTTCTTTAAGCGTATTAATCGTCTCCTCATCGTCTTAGGCTTTTCGGATCTTACTGACCCTACTATCAACTATCGTCATAACTGGATGTCGAATTCGGACAGCATCATCACCCATCTTGCAGCTCTTACGTTCACGTCTTTCTTGTATACCGTTTTTGTAAATACGCACAATCGGTTATAATTTTGAACTTTTGACCAAACAAGTAAGTCCTCAATTGCTTAATTTCTCCTAGCACTGCCGAGATCTCTAATTCATAACTTGAATACTTTCGTTTTGCTTCCGTAGTCTTCTTTGATATGTAATGTACTGGATGGAATTGATGGTTCTTAAGGCATCTTTGTAGCAAAATTGCTCCATAGTCATCTATACTTGCGTCCGTGTTTATTTCTGTCTCCAAATTAGGTTTTTAATCTGACTTCTCTTCATCTTCAAATTTGAATCTTGTTTCTTTCTTCCGAAGATTTGTTAATGGTTTAGCCATTTCAAAGTACTGGGAAACGAATTTCCTAAAGTATCCCGTTAAACCTAAAAAACTCTGGACTTGTTTTCACTCTTTGGTTTTAGAAATTTTTATACTGCTTTGATTTTCTCTTCGGTTGAATACACTTTACTGCTTTCAATCATATGACTAAGGAATTATACTCGTTGCTGAAGAAATTGACATTTCTTCCAGTTGATTTCTAATCTTATGCTTACTCGCTACTTGCAATACTAACTGCAACCGTGCAAGCTGTTTACTCTGATATACACGGAAACGATTTTTCTTTGAGATAGGTCTCAAAACACTCTATTCACATACCTTTGAAATACATCTGGCTAGTTACAGAAACCAAATAACACTTTTGTAAACCAATAATGGGTAAAACGAAAGCTGCGTATTTTTCTTCTTCAACTGGCACATGCAAGAATTCATTCCTTAAGTCTAATATCGTAAACACATCTATTAAAAGTAGAGGATGGCGGTTCTTGACCATTAACTTGTTGACACATATTCTCGGTGTGTCATCTTTCTTTCTAACTACGACTACAGGACTGGCGTATTCTGAAATACAGGGTATTGAAATTATCATCATCAATTTGCATGTGTACTTCTGCGTAGCCTGAAGGTTTTACAGAATTCTTAACAAATCCTGTCAAGATTAAATTCGATTTCTTGAGTTGTAGGGATTCAATGAGTTTGTGAATTCTACTGGGAATGATATTGATCTAGCTGTCAGGGTCAATCAATTCATCTATTTGCAAGTCATTATTTTCCACCTTCTTCGTCTTATTTTTAACTAGATTCAACGAATGTACTTCACCGGACCTAGTTTCTTCCTTTTTTACATTTCTTTCCTGTTTACATTCAGTTGCTTTGTGACCAAACGTATTGCATCTGAAATATTTCATCCCTTTGGATCTGTGTTCGCAGTTTTTAGATCTATGACCAATGGCACCACAATTAAAACACTTTTTTGTTGTCTTAGTTGCCTTTTTTGTAGACCTTTCACCGTTTTGAAACTTGCTTGTATTAGTTTGAAATCTATTCTGATTCTGTTTCTTGCTACTCTTAATTTTGGCATAGGTTCTGAGCTTACCTATAATTCGTTCAAGTTTCTAGCATCATATAGAACTATTTTTTTACTCACTTCTTTAAATTACATACTGCATCAGTGCTTCGTCCTCTATACCACCTTCGGTTGCAATTTCTTTCATTTTCAGGAAATATTCCTGCACATTTTCTTCTTTTCTCGACTTCCATTTTATTAGGATTTTGTGCACTGCTGGATTTTGTCAAAAAATTGGAAGGTAGCGACTTTTACAATTTCAACCCAAGCCTGTTATATGCTTCTTTTCAAAAATGAGTTTCTACAGATCATTCTAATTAAGTAATCTTGCCGTCTCGTCTACGTCGCTGATCCATTTGTCTCTTGAGTATTCGTAATTCCCACTGAACGCTCGGATCGTATCCTGAACATCCCTAAATGCAAATGAATGCAAATAAAAAGCTCTGTGGTTGCACTTCTCTTGTTTACTGATTCATCGTTTTCTTCGTCCTCCCATCCTTCATTGCGTCCTGTTTGCTTTCGTGGTCGCTTTCCATTTCCTCGTCGCTGGAAATAGACACTTCATTTAGCACCTCAGCTATTCTTCGTATAACGTCATCTGGCTTACCGTCTGTATGCAAATTCAGTACGTCACCTACGCATGTCAAATCACTAACGCTTAAATCTTCCAGTGTAGCAACCAACTTCTTAAATTCTTCAGAGACTGTGCTCTCACCGTAACCCGAAAATTCCCTGAACCTCTTGCCATTGTTTCTGTCACCTTCAGGTCACCCAGGGGATGTACAGGTCAAATGGATCAAATCTTATGGCCGTAACCTGAAAATGCTCTTGCAAAAGGCCCGAGAGATAATAATCCGTAAACTGATAGAGAAGATGGCAATCCAAATCGACTGGCTTTCATGCACCATTCAGAAGAGAACGGAGAAAATGCCGCCCTACAAGAAGCAAAGGCTGAAATGCCTATGAGATCGCCAAAATCCAGGTGTGGTCCCAGATACTTAACAAGCTGTTTGAACCGGAGGAGAGCATAGGATAGGTCAACGAAGAGAAGCAGAAAATGCGGGAGAAGAAAAAAACCGCTGCAAAATGGAAATAAAGCAATGAGAGGAGTGGTACTACTCAACTGCCTCCAATCAAACCTAAATAGGTTCCTGGAGCTAACGGTCAGAGAGGAGGAAATATTCAGTGCCTGAACGACTCCATGATGGATTTAGAAAGAGTACACCATCGCGGATTGGATGAATATTACTACTTGTTTTTCTAATAATTGTGAGATTTCTTCTTCTAAGAAGAATGATTCCTTTAATATTTTTAAATTTTTTGGTTTGCTAATTTCTTCCCATTCTTTATTTGCTATTAAAACTTTCTTTTCTACGCTTGTTGTAGTTATATCTTCATCATTTGTTTCTTTATTAGTTTCTTTAATTTTAATGATTTCTTAAGTTTTCTTGTTTTTCTCTTCTTCCACTACTTTTCCTCTTTTTGTTCTGCGTATATTTGCATCCCTTACTGGATTTGTGTGTTTTGAGGCATTTCTGTAGCCTCTAGAAGTTTCGCTGTTTGTTCTCCTATTAATTTCCTCAACTTCTCTCTTTTTTAGTTCTTACTGTCTGTTGGTGTCATCGATGTTTCCTTCTTTATTTGGTCGATTTAATTTAGCACTTGTTTCCTTTTTCGCAGCGATATTAACATTTATTTCTTCGTTGCTGTTTTAAGTTTTGACATCAATTGGATGGATATTAGTACTTTTTTTTCTAATATTTTCGCGATTTCTAGTTCTCGGAAAAATGATTCCTTCAATATTGTCAGAATTTTTAGTATCCAAATTTTTTAGTTTGCTGATTTCTTCCGATTATTTATTTCCTATTATAATTTTCTATTCGACACTTAATAGTTCTATTTTCATCATTTGTTTGTTTATTAGTTTCTTCAATTTTAATGATTTTTAAGTTTGTAATTCTCTTCTTCCGCCACTTTTTTCTTTTTATTCTGCGTATATTTGCATCCCTTGCAGAATTTTGCGGTATTTCTTCAGCCACTGGAAGTTCCGTTGTTTGTTGTCCTCTATTATTTCGTCTATGAACCAAAGTTACTTTTATATTGTGATTTATATTAGACGAATGTTGGCCTGCATTTCTATACGTCGTCTCATTGTTGGTTTTACTTCTTCCTTTTTTTCTTTGAGCGTGAGTCACTCTTCTTTTCTGATTGCTGTTCGATGATGCTGGATTTTTATTTCGAAGCGATTTTCGTTCTTCATTTCTGGTAATGTTTTACCTCCTTACTTCTTCTTCTTCTCGGGTTTGTAATTCTTTTTGTCAGATTATTCCTTCATTTTCTCGATTTATTTCCTCTACTTTGTCTACTTTTTAATTGCTGTTCTCGATTAGTTATTTATTTTTCTCTAATCACGTCCTCTTCTTTTCTTTTAATTTCCTCATTTTCTCTATTAAGAGATTCTTTCTTTCTGCTTATTTCTTCGTTTGTCCTGTTACGTAATTCTTACTCTCTAATGACAACAGAAATTAAAAAATAGAGAAATTGAAGAAGTAAACAGAATATCAGAAAAAATGAGGAACAACAGAAACAACAGAAATTTAAAAAAATAGAGAAATTGAAAAAGTAAACAGAACATTTCTGGTAATATTTTGCATCCTCACTTCTTCTTCTCCTCGGGTTTGTAATTCTTTTTGTTAGATTCCTTCATTTTCTCGATTTATTTCCTCTCGGTGTCTACTTTTTAATTGCTGTTCTCGATTAGTTATTTATTTTTCTCTAATCACGTCCTCTTCTTTTCTTTTAATTTCCTCATTTTCTCTATTAAGAGATTCTTTCTTTCTGCTTATCTCTTCGTTTATCCTGTTACGTAATTTTTACTCACTAATGACAACAGAAATTAAAAAATAGAGAAATTGAAGAAGTAAACAGAATAACAGAAAAAATGAGGACCAACAGAAACAACAGAAATTAAAAAAAATAAAAAATAGAGAAATTGAAGAAGTAAACAAAATAACAGAAAAAAATTAAAAACATTTTATTCTGTTTACTTCTTCAATTTCTCTATTTTTTAATTTCTGTTGTCTTCTTCTTTCTAATTCTTCCTGTCTATTTGTTTCTTCGATTTGCAGATTTCTCAGTTTTTCCTGTCGAGCCTTCTCTTCATTTTCTCTAATCTTTAAATCTTGCTGATCAATCGTTTCTTCTTTTTCCTATTCTCTAATTTTTTTTATCTATTAATTTCTTCGATTTTTCTATTTTCACAGTGAACAGCATTCCGAATAGAAGAGGATTTTTTAGACTTATTTTTACTAACGTATACAATTTAAACGTAAAAACGGCCAGTAAAAACATTTGATAATTTAATGTTATAATATCTCTAACTTAAATCCATAATTCCCTGTAAAATTCGACATAAACTGGTCGCAGATTGCGGGAAATGTGCGTGCCGGAATAATCATCGTCGGCGTTAATGTGCGAATCATTGAATATTATACGCCGAAGCCGATAATTTCAGTGCTAACAACATAATTAGTTAAGTTGGTTAATGTGTACACTCGTTATTAACGCATAAAGCCGTGTGGGTGATTAGCTTCGAACCCTTGTCAAGGAGTTATTACCGCAGACAGACTAATACGTGATGTCTAGTTTATAATATTAAGCTAATACAATATGTTTATATAATTACAACCTTTATAATAAACACACAAAAATAAATATCAAAGTAAAATAACTTAAAATCTAAAAATTCAAATCATATTTCTTATTAAAACAATGTAATTTTTACATAGAAGTGAATGAACGCTTTGTTATGAAATAAACATTTTGATGTTTATTTCATAACAAAGCGTTCATTCACTTCTATGTAACAACATCAAAATGTTTATTTCATAACAAAGCGTTCATTCACTTCTATGTAAAAATTCCATTTTTTTAATATGAAAGCCAACACTTGTTCGATAAAAACTAGCGTTTCATTAATTCAAAGTCCAATCGTGGTCGAGCAACGGACGCGATTAAAAAAAGGTGGCCAACATTGGTTTCTACATCAATAACGATATAAATCCGCGTGCACACACACAGAGAGCGAAAAATCAAAAAGGCAAATTTCTATCTCAATAACTCCCCCTCATAAATACGCCGAGAATCGCAAAAGCACATATACGCGAGAGAGCAAAAAAAAATCGCACGCCTCGTCATTTATACTCTTTTACAACGTTTTCACGCTTTTACAAGTCGGGATGAAAGCGCATCGATTTTGTAATTATCAAAAGTTTCGCGTGTCTGAACGCCGGACGGAGATTAATGCAATTAGTTTGATATGTGTACTGATTCTCTTTTTTGGAGGTTTTAACTTTGTTTCGGCCAGTGATTTTAATAATTTATTAGCGGGCGTAAATAGATTTATATTAATTTCACGTAAAATAAATAATTTCTTCCATAAAAAACTTTTATAATAATTATTTTGAAATATTTTTATATACTCAAATATTTGGAAAAGAAGCAAGAATTTTATTGTTTTGTTTTAATGTATTGTATTTTAAAAAGTATAGATATTTGGATTAATTTAGTTACGTGAAGATAATAATAACTTGTTCAAAACACTTAAAAACCTCTCTTCATCATTGATGGTCACTTTTTGTCCGAAATTTACATCTGGTTACAAATTAAATAGTAAATAAAGGTTTCTAGGTGTTTTAATCAATTTAATACAGAGCTTATTTATGCTTTAATAACTTTAGAATAATCTGTGAAGAAATAAAAATTTCAAGGTCGAATGAAATGATTAAAATAAATCTTTTCAAGTTATCATAGTTTATATATGAATAACAAAATAAGCAACCTTTAGAGAATAATCCTTCTATGTAAACTTTATGATTATGATGGTCGCATTATTATTTTTTACAGTCAGGCGTTGCAAAAAATAAAAACTACATGAATTATTCCCACAGCACTTACCACCTTAATGTGAAAAGCTAGGAATGATGTGTATACACAAACTGGTTCTATTTTATGTGAGCACACGAGGGATATGTTGGAGATGAAGCTTGTCTGATGTAAATTTACTTCGGCTGCCTCCCCGTACCAGACCCGACCGCCCTTAATGCGGTTGCTTCGATCTACGTGCGAAGATAAATGAACAGCACATGCACTTGTGCGCCCTAATATAAACAACATTTATGCACGATAGGTAACAAGGTGGGCTTTTTTGCGAGCTTTTGATCTATTTTTAATGGCCACTATTAATAACCTCCATCGTAAAGCTTTCCTCTTCCTTAATCTAGTTATTACGAAAAATTTTATTTACATTCTTAATAAAATTCCATTAAATGTATAGTAAATTAAACACGGTTGAGTTTTTTAATATCGAAAAAATTATCCAAGCTTTTAAAAATCTATATAAATTCTTAACCCTAATGTTAAGTCTACTACATAATCAATAGTGAATAAAATTTATTGAAATTTTACGAAATAAAAAGCCTCTCCAATTCGAAACATAACTAATATTTTTAAATTAAATATTGATTTACAGGTAATTGTAATAATGTAAAACTGTGGTGCAGAAACACTCAAAATAATTAATTCTCATCATTTCTCTCATTTTCAATAATATTTTGTCTGTGATATTCAGGTCGATTCCGAATGGGTGGCCCCCGTGACGTTTTGTCAATGTGGTCCCCCCCATGATCCCATCTTTCCGTCCTGCTCGCGAGCGGCAAGTTAATCAGGCCGTTTCCACCGAAATCCATAACACAAACCATCCGCACAAAAGGGTGGGCGCATTAGGCGCGCTGATATATTGAAAAACGTGCCGTTCTTTATGTTCGTGTGATTTGGAAAAGTGAGATATTAAAATTTCTGTCGCGTTAGATTTCGCCAAGGGCGGCCTGATTACGCCATCCGAAAATACGCAAAGAAAATCAAAATTTCACTTCGACATAATATAGGTTACTGAATGGAATTGGGACGACCATCACTGGGTGCATGACCATCAACATTATATCTAGTGAAAATAAATATTCCATTCGACATTACGAAAACTTTTTACAACACCTACACAATTAGATAATCTTGTCAAAGATTGATTTAGTTAAAGCATATGACAAGATTACGATTGTTGCTTAGATGCTAATTAAAGTTCTGCGTAGCCAGGGAAACCAGTAATATTATTATACTTCACCCACTGAAGTTTTCGAAGGGTCGTCTCCAGCAATAAATAAACCTTTATTATTATTAATATAGTTTTAATTGACTACAGAACTATTTTCGCAAAAAAGTACTACTTTTATCAGCGCAGAACTACTGATTTTTATCTTCTTTATACATCTGTAGAAGAAAGGTGCCTTATTAACCATGCAGTAATTTATTAGCAGAGTACTATGTTTACTAGGAACGTATTTTATTGATATAGATAACTTTCCGTGAATATAATATATAGTACTAGTTGAATTTGTATAGTATTTTTTGTTAATATCGTTTTTATAATTTATCACCAATACAGTACTACTTTTACTACTATAATACTATAGTAGTACTAGTTTTTCATCTCTAGAAGAAGTAGACAAATAGTACTTTTTGTTCATACAGCAACAACAAACTAATGTTTTATTAATGTAACTGAATTTTTAGCAGTATAGTACTTTTTGTTCATACAGCAACAATAAACTAATGTTTTATTAGTGTAGTACTGATTTTTTTAGCAATATAGTACTAAATTAAATATACGAAAACATTTCGTGAATCTACAACAGTGAGTCTTACTAAGACTACAAAACAAATTAATTTTGAAACAACTACTTCTCTGGCTAAAACCTCGACAGGCATTGAATAAAACAAAATTAATTTGCTAGTTGCAAATAGAACGACTATTCAAGCAACACTAATTTGAATGAAATTATTTCAGTTGAATTTATTATTCAATATAGTACTATTTTTAATAACACAACACTGCTTTTGCCAGTAAGTACTACGCTTACTCAGAAATTCCCATTTTTTTAAATAATATAGAACAATATTTACTAATACAATAGTACATTTCTTTAAACTACCACGGTACTATTGCCTTGTCGCAAAAGTACTACTTTTATAAGCACAGAATTATTTTTGCAAGACTTTTATAAGCACAGGCTACTGATGGTTATCCTTTTTATTCCATCTCTAGAAAAAAAAGTACCTTCTCACACATATGCAATACTTTATAAACAGAGTACTATGTTTTCTAGAAAAGACATTTTCATAAATATAGAAGAATTTCTGTCGATAGAATATAGAGTATAAGTTGAATTTTTATGGTACTTTTTGACTATTATTTCCGAAACCCGAATTGGTTCGATGACGGGTTAGGGCTCCTTCATAGGGCTCCTCTGACCATTTCCAGAAAATCCTGTAGCTTGTTCCTTTTCAAAAAATGACCAGCTTGTTCTTCTTCCACTGGTTGGAGAAGTTTCATCTGTCAATTGTCATCTGTCATCTGTCATCTGTTACCTGTCATCTGTCATATGCTAACTGTCATCTATAATCTGTCAGCTAGCAAATAATAAGCAAATCAATAAATTGAGGCTCCTTCATAGGACTCCTCTGGCCATATCCAGATAATCCTGTAGCTTGCTCCCTTTCAAGAAAAGGACCTACTTCTTCTTCTTCCACTGGCTGGAGAAGTTTCATCTATCATTTGTGATCTGTCATCTGGCATCTGCCATATTTGTGCTGTAAATTGTCATCTGGCATCTGTCACCTGTCATTTGTCATATGCTAACTGTCATCTATCATCTGTCAGCCATCATAATAAGCAAATCAATAAATGGAGGCTCCTCCATGGGACTCCTCTGACCATTTCCGGATAATCCTGTAGCTTGCTCCCTTTCAAAACAAGGAGCAGCTTCTTCTTCTTCCACTGGTTGGAGAAGTTTCATCTATCATTTGTCAAAACTACGAACTTTTGATTCATCTATCACTTGGTGAAACATATTGTAGCGATTGGGTAAATGTGTAATTAATTAATTTCACTTGGTTTTATTTAATCCTTGTAAAACCCTTTGAGAATGATCTGTGATCGAAACTAGTTAGGGAAGTGAAATAAATAAAATTGTGAAACAAATAAAACCAAGTGAAATTAATTAATTACACATTTACCCAATCGCTATCATTTGTCATCTGTCATTTGCCATATAAGTGCTGTCAATTGTCATCTGTCATCTGTTACCTGTCATCTGTCATATGCTAACTGTCATCTATCATCTGTCAGCTAGCATAATAAGCAAATCAATAAATTGAGGCTCCTTCATAGGACTCCTCTGACCATATCCAGATAATCCTGTAGCTTGCTCCCTTTCAAAACAAGGACCAGCTTCTTCTTCTTCCACTGGTTGGAGAAGTTTCATCTATCATTTGTCATCTGGCATTTGCCATATATGTGCTGTCAATTGTCATCTGTCATCTGGCATATGTCACCTGTCATCTGTCATATGCTAACTGTCATCTATCATTTGTCAGCCATCACAATAATCAAATCAATAAATTGAGGACAAATGAAAAAAATTAAAACAGTCCACAATTGTCTATAAATACAATAGTATAAAAATTTATTTCATCATTTGGCAATTGACATCCATTATATTCTAGCTGGGTTTGAACAACAGGTGGATACCTGATGTATAGCAGATGGACAACAGATGGACAATTGTTGGACAGATGAACAGATGACATTTTAAAACGACAATTAATAGTTAATATTTGACTAATAAATTTATTTGACAGCTTATGCTTATATATGGAATTTATTAGCCGATTTGTAACATGTACAGATGACAAACAATAGAAAACATACAAATGACAGTAATTAAAACAGTCCACAATTGTCTATAAATACAATAGTATAAAAATTTATTTCGTCATTTGGCAATTGACATCCATTATATTCTAGCTGGGTTCTATTACTGTCATTTGTATGTTTTCTATTGTTTGCCATCTGTATATGTTACAAATCGGTTAATAAATTCCATATATAAGCATAAGCTGTCAAATAAATTTATTAGTCAAATATTAACTATTAATTGTCGTTTTAAAATGTCATCTGTTCATCTGTCCAACAATTGTCCATCTTTTGTCCATCTGCTATACATCAGGTATCCACCTGTTGTTCAAATGTTGTCCATTTGTTGTTTATTTGTTGCCCATCTTTGGTCCATCTGTTGTCTATCTGTTGTTGTCCATCTGTTGTCTATCTGTTGTCCATCTGTTTTTGTCCATCTGTTGTCCATCTGTTGTCCATCTGTTATCCACCTGTTGTCCATCTGTTGTCCATCTGTTATCCACCTGTTGTCCATCTGTTGTCCATCTGTTGTTTATCTGTTGTCCATCTGTTGTTTATCTGTTTTTGTCCATCTGTTATCCATCAGTTATCCATCTGTTGTCAATCGGTTGTCCATCTGTTGTCCATCTATTATCCATCTGTTATCCATCTGTTCTTCTTCTGTTGTCCATCTGTTGTCGTCCATCTGTTGTCCATCCGTTGTCCATCTTGTGTAGTCCATCTGTTGTCCATCCGTTGTCACCCTGTTGTCCATCTTTTGTAGTCCATCTCTTGTACATCTGTTGTCTATCTGTTATCCATCTGTTGTTATTCTGTTATCCATCTGTTGTCCATTTATTGTCTATTTGTTGTCCTGTTGCCCATTTGTTTTCTATCTGTTGTCCATCTGATTTCCATCTGTTGTCTATCTGTT
The DNA here is from genome assembly GCA_963969525.1 of Ontholestes murinus. Classification (NCBI taxonomy): domain Eukaryota; kingdom Metazoa; phylum Arthropoda; class Insecta; order Coleoptera; family Staphylinidae; genus Ontholestes; species Ontholestes murinus. The sequence continues at coordinate 6,258,651 of OZ018395.1, read as the reverse complement.
GTTGTCCATCTGTTGTTGTCCATCTTGTCCATCTGTTAACCATCTGTTGCTCTTCTGTTGTCCATTTGTTTTCTATCTGTTGTCCATCTGTTGCCCATCTGTTGTCCATTTATGGTCTATTTGTTGTCCTTCTGTTGTTCATCTGTTGTCCATCTGTTTTTGTCCATCTGTTGTCATCTGTTATCCATCTGTTGTCAATCTATGGTCCATCTGTTGTCCATCTGTTATCCATCTGTTGTCCATCCGTGGTCCATCTGTTTTTCTTCTGTTGTCCATCTGTTGTTCCTCTGTTGTCCATCTGTTTTTGTCCATCTGTTGTCATCTGTTTTCCATCTGTTGTCCATCTATTGTCCATCTGTTGTCCATCTGTTATCCATCTGCTGTCCATCTATTTTTCTTCTGTTGTCCATCTGTTGTCCATCTGTTGTTTATCTGTTGTCCATCTGTTGCCCATCTGTTTTTGTCCATCTGTTGTCCATCTGTTATCCATCTGTTGTCAATCGGTTGTCCATCTGTTGTTGTCTATCTGTTGTCCATCTGTTATCCATCTGTCATCCATCTGTTCTTCTTCTGTTGTCCATTTGTTGTCCATCTGTTGTCCATCTGTTTTTGTCCATCTGCTGTCTATCTGTTATCCATCTGTTGTCAATCGGTTGTCCATCTTTTTTAGTCCATCTGCTGTCCATCTGTTGTCCAACTGTTATCCATCTGGTGTTCTGTTGTCTATCTGTTGTCCATCTGTTAACCATCTGTTGCTCTTCTGTTGTCCATTTGTTTTCTATCTGTTGTCCATCTGTTGCCATCTGTTTTCCATCTGTTGTTGCCCATCTGTTATCTACCTGTTGTCCATCTGTTAACCATTTGTTAACCATCTGTTTCTCTTCTGTTGTCCATTTGTTTTCTATCTGTTATCCATCTGTTGTCCATATTTTGTCAATCTGTGGTTGCCCATCTGTTATTTATCTGTTGTCCATCTATTGTCCATCTGTTGTCCATATGTTGTGAATCTGTTGTCCATCTGTTGTCATTCTGTTGTCTATCTATTGTCCATCTGTCGTTGTCCATCAATTGTCCATCTGTTATCTATCTGTTGTCCATCGATTGTCTCTCTGTTGCCCATCTGTTGTCATTCTGCTGTCCATCTATTGTCCATCTGTTGTCCATCTGTTGTCCATCTGTTGTCCATCTGTTATCCATCAATTGTCTATATGTTGTCCATCTGTTATCCATCTATTTTCCATCTGTTGTCCATCTGTTGTTTATCTGTTGTGAATCTGTTGTCCATTTGTTGTCATTCTGTTGTCTATCTATTGTCCATCAGTTGTCCTTCTGTTATCCATCTGTTGTTCATATATTGTCTATCTGTTGCCCATCTGTTGTCATTCTGTTGTCCATCAGTTGTCCATCTATTGTCCATCTATTTTCCATCTGTTGTTGTCCATCAGTTGTCCATCTGTAATCCATCTGTTGTCCATCTGTTGTCCATCTGTTGTTCATCTGTTGTCCATCTGTTGTTGTCCATCTGTTGTTGTCCATCAATTGTCCATCTGTTATTCATCTGTTGTCCATCTATTGTTCATCTGTTGTCCATCTGTTGTCCATCTGTTGTCCATCAGTTGTCCATTTGTTGTCCATCTGTTACCCATCTGTTGTCCATCTGTTGTCTATCTGTTGTCCATCTGTTGTTCTTCTGTAATCCATGTTGTCCATCTGTTGTCCATCCGAAATCCATGCTGTCCATCTGTTGTTATCCATCTGATGTTGTCCATCAGTTGTCCATATGTTGTCCATCTGTTGTCTATCTGTTGTTCATCCGTTGTCAATCGGTATTCCATCTGTTGCCCTTCTGTTGTTATCCATCTGTTGTCCATCTGTTCTCCATCTGTTGTTAATCTGTTGTCCATCTGTTGTTCATCTGTTGTCTATCTATTGTCCATCTGTTGTCCATCAGTTGTATATCTGTTGTCCATTTGTTGTCCATCTGTAATTCATCTGTTGTCCATCTGTTATTCATTTATTGTCCATCTGTTGTCCATATGTTATCCATTTATTGTCCATGTTTTGTCCTTCTCTTGTCCATATCTTGTCTATCTGTTATTCATCTGTTGTCTATTCGTTGTTAATCTGTTGTCCATCTGCTGTAGTTCATCTTTTGTCCATCTGTTATGCATCTTTTGTCCATCTATTGTTGTCTATCTGTTGTCCATCTGTTGTCTATCTCTTGTCCATCTGTGGTGCATCTGTTGTTCATCTGTTGTCCATACGTTGCCTATCGTAATGTACATATCAGAACACCATTTAATTTGTCGACTGCCAGATGTCACGTTTTCTCTGTCTTACGATATTATGTAAACATCAACTTGTAGAAAAATAATAAAATAATCAAATACGAATATAAAAATTCATTTATTGTCTAACGTCATAATGACATTTCGCAATTGACATCGATTATCCGCCACATGTGTTCTGTATGTGCTATTCGTCGTATGTTATCCATTGTGTATCGTTTGTACCTGTTATAAATATTCTATTATGTACCACATATGGCATCTATCATCTGTCACCTGTCATCTGCTAACTGTCATCTGCCATATGACATCTGTCATCTACTATCTGTCTTCTGTCATCTATCATTTGTTATCTGTCACCCATCATCTATAATCTACTTATATGTAATAAAAAGTACAATTAATTAATTGTACAAAAATTTACATTATCATGTAATTTTTATATATCATCTCCCATCTGCCATCTTGTCACTTGTCATCTACTGTCATATCGTACCTGTTATCTGAAACCTATTAATTCATATGTCATCTTTTATATTAAAATTTTAAAAACTTCTAAATGAAAAAAAACATATTTCTTTATCAGCAAAAGATTATATTTTTTTTTGTCTAACGTCACATGATATTCAGTAACTGAAATCCATTATCTGCTATCTGGCTTCTACACCTGACAGTTATCTATCATCTATCAGCTGAAAAACAAACTCAAAAAATAAAAATAAAAAATATGCAAATTTAAAAATTGTCTATAAAATCTAAACATCTGAAAAATAATAATAATTTGTTAATATCATGCAGCAATTATCAACTGCTTCTGCATAATCTATTTGTCATTAGCCATCTGTTATCTTTTAGATGTCAGTAATAATGTTAACATGTTTTTTGCTATATACCATAAAATGTGTTATGCCATCTGTTAATTATCATCTCCCCTACTTAATTATATAAACTTGAATTATAAAATCCGGAAAAATTAAAAGTTGTGAACTAACAATATGAGTTATAAATTTAAGAGTCTGAAAATTAATTTATTGTCTAACTGTCACATGTTAATTTTTAATTGCTATACATTATCTGTTATCTGCACTCAATACTTCTCACTTGTCGTCTGTTATCTATTGTTTAGTATCTGAACCTGTCATAAATTATCATTGGTCCTTTTTCATTTATCATTAGCCATTTTTCGTTTGTTATTTGTCATAAATCATTTTTTATTTTTCATTTGGTCATTGGCCATTTGTCATTTGTTATTTGTTATTTGTCATTTCTTATTTATCGATTGCCATTTGCCATTTGTCATTTGCCTTTCTGACGTTTGTTATTTGTCGTTTGTCATTCGTCATTTGTCATTTGTCATTTATTGTTTGTTATTTGTCAGCTGTCAAATAAACTTATCTCTAAAATAGAGCAAAGAAAGGCAAAGAAAACCAGTACCAATTTTATTGCACTCGATGAAACATCAATAACAATTATTATTCAAACGACTTTAATTGCTTCTGCATAAAATATTCGACGGGCCTCGATAAAATCTCAAGTGTTTCGATGTGAAGTAGAACACTGTAAATATAGGAAACGTCGGCGCCGGGGCAAGAGGGGCTGAAGTGGGGGTGGGGAGGGGGGCTCGGGTCGTGTAGTGAACAAATTGCGCTGCGCTCGTGAATTCCTGCCGGAAATGTAATTTTAATGTGTCCTGCTGGAAATTGTGATTCGGCACGGTGTTTGAAATGTTATTTCACGGACATGCTTATAAATGTCGAGCATAATTTTATTTTTTTATAGAAGGGAATACATTAAAAATTTAATGTTTATACGATGTAACTTTATTTACATTTATATACGCGTAATTAACGTTAAAATTTATGCTGCAATGGAAAATGTATATACAGTCTAGAAAAGAGAGGAATGTTATTAAATTTATTTCAGTGATTTGAGGAGTTTAAAATAATAATTTATAAAAATTATTTACGGTGAAACTATAATCACTTAAAATGAAATTTAACAGACGAGGCATTTATTATTACGACATTGCCATTGTGCGGCGTTTCCTGGTTGAATCATCAGATCCGCCGTGATGAGATTTTTAACGAAGACTATTTGATCTCTGGAGTGAAGGTAATAAATTTCCCTTACCCCGGTGAATGGAAGCGTTTCCCCGTTTCGCCATGTAGAATATGAGATTTGATTAAAACACACAATGAGTCTAAACATCCGACTAGCTTTAATGCGAATCTCGCAAATAGATAGCGGCTGCGCTCCGTCGTTGCGAGGAATTGTGCCCTAATGTATTAACAAGCAAGCGTGTGTACGCGAAGGGGATTTCCCCGTTTCCCTCGGTCTCGAATTTTCGATTCAATTAAACTCTTGCCGAGCAAGAAATAAATTAATACGTTAATATCGCAGAAACCTTACAATGTACTTCTAGACAGTTATAAATTTAGAATCATGTACCTGGCATGTGTCTATTGTCCTCAGTAGCTTTAATTAAAGCAAGGACATTAATTAAAGTGCCAGGAGACAATGGATGTTTGTCTGGTGCAGACACGCGCGCTCCCTCAATATTGATAACTTATTATTTTGAAAGAGATAGGAATAGAGAAATTTGAAAAAAAAACTGGTTGAATTATTGGCCGGGATCGATCATGTAAATAATTGGCGGTATCGCGGATAATTGATGGAGCAGCAGGATTTTTCAGGAGCGCTTATGGCGCTGCAGGGCTTTCTATAATTCCATAGAATCAATCGAATACGTTTAATATCTGCCTCAAAGCGCAGCTGTATTGAATTATAAACGTTTGTAATTGCATTTCGTCTGTAATTATGAAACACGTCTACCTTTCCAGTTTGTATTCTAAAGCAGTTTATAATACAATAACAGACTAAATATCATATTAGACAAAGAGTACGTTCACACTGAATAATAATTAATTAAATAAAAAGCTACTGAAGAACAGAAACAAGTTAAAGAAGTGCGTAGCATTCTAGAACCCCTCTTAGAAGCTTTTTTTGCAAACAATTCTTTTGAATAAAGTGGTAGACTTTGAGACGAAATATCTTCAGGAAGGGGGCAGTCTAGAGAACGCTTGATGCTTGATTAAAAGCGTGAAGTCATTCATGAGTGCGATGAGTCAAAACCGACTCTGGATAAATCCAAAAACCGCCCGAGTGATCGATATTGAGCAAGTATGTGCTGCGTACTGTAAATACACAGGATCGATTAAAGTTGTATATTCTAAAGTAATTGACAACCATAGAAATAAATAATGAATTGCAGTCTTAATTTGAATAGTCATATATTTTGTAAATATAATATTTAATAATATAAGACAATATTTGTTCAATTTCTGCAAAGTGCATTAAACATATTAAACGCCGTGGAGGATTTGAAGGAGAGACCGGCTCCTCCACCTTTGCAGCTCCCACATTAAATAATAATTCCGCACTGTTTGTCTTGTGCCCTCGGCGAAGTTGGATTGTGTTTCGACGATGGGGTAACCGGCCCCCCGCGCTCCCGGCCACCGCCACCGGCGCTCGATATCTGAATTGGGTTTGTATTTGCGACGACGACTGCCGCCACTTCTCCGCTCCTCTCGGCCCGTAGAGCGAGGAGTCTGCCATTCTTGTTTCCAGTGCCATTGATTCTACTCGACTCTTCACGGCTCACATAAACGATGCTCATCTACTTGCTATTCTTTCATTGTTTGGCACTCCCCCCCCTCCCCACCTACCCATTTGTAGTCTTCAGCTCGAGTTGGATTGTTCATTTCTATCGCGGAAAATTGTCACAGTTTCTCCTTCGTTTATTATCGAATGTTTATTTTACACAATTAGAAAGGAACTTATTAGTTATACTAACTTAAGTAGTTAGATTAGATATACCAAATTATTTATAACGATAAGTGTAATAATGACTTTTTACTTTCCCTATATAGAATATAAAGGAGAAGTATAGTTTTCGTGAATGAGAATATTTGTGGGCGCAAATTTGAAGCTAATCATATTGGTAGTTTTAATTTTACAATTTTTCAAACTTTCGAATGCATATGTATTTCCTCCAAATCAAAATTCAAGTGTCGCCATATTGTGTTCTAAAACGATATAGCAATTTATATCCAGAAATGTTATAAATTGGACTCTTCTAAGAAGATTTTGCAAATTTGAAGCTAATCACATTGGAAGTTTTTATTTTACAATTTTTCAAAGGTTCGAATGCAAATTTATTTCCTCCAAATCAAGTTTCAAGTGTCGCCATATTGTTTTATCCTATGATATATTAATTTTGATAAAGTAATATTATATACTAGACTATTCTTAATAGATTTTGTAAATTTGAAGCTAGTTTTTATTTTACATTTTTTCAAACATCCGAATGCAAATTTATTTTCTTCCAATCAAGTTTCATTTGGCGCCATTTTCTTTTAAACTATGATATAGCTATTGTTTTTTAATAATTTAATAAATTAGGCTATTTTAAATAGATTTTGAAATTTTGAACCTAATCACATGAGTGATTATTTTTTTACAATTTTTCAAACGTTCGAATGCAAATTTATTTATTTCAAATCAAGTTTCAAATGTCGCCATATTGTTTCAAGCTAGGACATAGCAATTGTTATACAAAAATATAATAAATTAATCTATTCTTAATATACTTTGTAAAATTTGAAGCTATTCAGTGTGGTGGTTTTTATTTTACAATTTTTTAAACATTCAATTGCAAATTTATTTTCTCCAAATTAATTTTTAAGTGTCGCCATATTGTTTTATGCTACCCTATAGCAATTTTTGTACAGAGATATTATAAACTAGACCATTCTTAATGGTTTTTGTAAATTTAAAGCTAATTACATTGGAAGTTTTTATTTTAAAATTTATTTTCTTTCTTCCAATCAAGTTTCAATTGACGCCATTTTATTTCAAGCTAAGATATAGCTATTGTTTTTTAAAAATTTAATAAGTTAAACTATTTTAAATAGATTTTGAAATTTTGAAGCTAATCACATTAATAAAACACGATTTGATTTCCTTTCTTCACTAATTTATTTTTACACGTTAAATGTACATTTCGAGCACCATGTGCTCATTTTCAATAACTGAATGCTTTAAAACTAATTACATCTGTTTATATACCTTACAGGGATTAGTGGAAAAACCTAAGTTTAATTATGTCGGCTCTATTGGATGGGGATTAGTATTACTGGGAAAGGTGTCGGCAGGTTTACAATTCTTTTTCGGAACGAGACTTAACAATGGGTTTTCTAGTGGACTTAAATCGAAATTTAGTAATCTGTCTTTACATTTATACATTTCTATTGCTTCTAACATATTTAATCTGGAATTACTTGATTGTTTTAATAATTTTACATTGTGAAGTGAGAATTGATGTCCGGTTTGGAAATTATGGAAAGCTATTGCTGATTTATCTGGATTTTGATTTTTTAGATGATAATTATGTTCTTTAAATCTCTTAATTAAATTTCTTTGGGTTTGACCAACGTATAATTTATTACAATTATTACAATTAATTGAATATATGCCAGATTTTTGTAGATCATCGATTTTGGTAAAGGTGTTATTTAAATAAAATTTTAATTTTGTTTCACTATAATACGCGGCTGTTAGATTAAATTTATTGAATATTTTATTTATTTTGCGGCAAATGGTTGGATTGTATATAAATTTCGCATATTTTCTGTTACTGGTTTCTTTTGACGTATTGAGTTTTGTGCTTTGTTTAATTTTGTGATTAATTTTGTGTCTATTGATGAGTTTATTTATTGTATCTCTATTGTAACCTAGTGATTGTGCAATGTTTTTTATGAATGTTAATTCTTTTGTCCTGTTTTCATTTGATAATGGCAAGTTTATCGCTCTATAAATCATACTGTTGAATGCTGCTAGCTTGTGTTTAATGGGTGATGTTGATGATGCGTGAATATAGTTGAATGTGTGTGTTGGTTTTCGGTATATGTTGAATTCTAGTGTTTTGTTATTTTTATTTTTAATTATTTGTAAGTCTAAAAAGGGAAGTTGATTGTTATTTTCCATTTCATGAGTGAATGAGATGCTGGGGTACAAACCGTTTAGACTCGACAACAAGCTTTCTATGTCAGTGTTCTTATTGATGATTGCCACTACGTCATCAACGTATCTGAACCAAACTCTCGGGAAGCCAGGTATTGTATTTTTGGCTCTATTTTCTAGGTGGTTAAGAAAAATATTAGCTAAGAAAGGTGAGAGTGGATTACCCATGGCTGTTCCGAATGTTTGTTTGTAGAATCTATTGTCGAATTCAAACGTGTTGCATTCCATTACTATCCTCGTTAACTCAATATATTGTTTAATATTTTCTGTTGGTATTGAATTTTCTGATAATATGTTTTTTAATGTATTAATTGTTTCTTCTATCGGAATGCTTTGATCATTGCTGATTATTTTTTTACAATTTTTCAAACCTTCAAATGCAAATTTATTTCTTCCAAATCAAGTTTCAAGTGGTAATATGGCGATTGTTTCAACCTAGGATATAGCAATTGTTATGGAAAAATACAATAAATTAATGTCTTCTAAATATACTTTGCAAATTTTGAAGCTAATCAGAGTGGTAGTTTTTATTTTACAATTTTTCAAACATTTAATTTCAACTTTATTTTCTTAAAACCAAGTTTTAAGTATTGCCTTATTGTTATATTCTACCATATAGTAAATTTTGTACAGAGATCTTATAAATTAGACTATTCTTAATGGATTTTGTAAATTTAAAGTTATTTACATTGGAAGTTTTTATTTTAAAATTTTTCAAACGTTCGAATGCAAATGTATTTCCTCCAAATCAAGTTTCAAATGTTGCCATGTTGTTCTCCGCTAGGTTATAGCAATTTTTACAGAGAAATCTTATAAACTAGACCATTCTTAATAGATTTTGTAAATTTGAAGCTAATCACTTAAGTAGTTTTTATTTTACAATTTTTCAAACCTTCGAATGCAAATTTATTTCCTCCAAATCAAATTTCAAATGTCGCCAAATTGTTTTCTACAACTATATAGGAATTTTTATTCAGAAATATTATAAATTGGACTATTATACCACCTTTTTTTCTAAAAAAGTGTGTGTTTACGTTAACTACTCCTATCAAAATTCTGTTCGATGCATCCCTACATTCTGGAGTATTTCCTGGCATTTGGAAATCAAGTTACATTACACCGCTTCATAAATCAGGAGACCGAGTAAATATTAGGAATTACCGAGGAATAGCTATCCAGTCTACAGTGGCAAAAATATTTGACAGCTTGGTAGCATTACAATTGAAATGGTTAAGTCGAAACATATTACTTGACGAACAGCATGGATTTTTTTCAGGACGATCGACAACTATAAACTTATTGCTATTTAAAACCTTTCTAACGGATGCTCTGGAGAGTCATTTACAGGTTGATGCCATCTATACGGACTTCTCCAAGGCTTTCGACCGTGTGGACCATGGTATCCTCATATCCAAATTGACTGCACTCGGTTTTAATACCCAAGTAATTAACTGGGTTTCTAGTTACCTCTGTGATAGAACACAATATGTAAAGATTGATAACCATATATCGAAGGTAATTAATGTTACTTCGGGTGTACCGCAGGGGTCCCACAGTGGACCCTTGTTATTTTTATTATTCATTAATGATATTTCATCTAATTTAGTTTCATGTAATTTTCTTATGTATGCTGATGACCTTAAGATTTTTAAAACAATCAATACTGTTGAGGACTCTAATGCTTTGCAGAATGATATTTCTTCTCTGGTTAATTGGTCTAAACTTAATCAATTAAATTTAAATATAAATAAATGTTTCAAAATTACCTTTTCACGCAAAAGAAACTGTATTGTTTTCGATTATCGTATAAATAATGTTGTATTAGATGACGTGTCTTGCATTAAGGACCTTGGTATTCTGTTCGACAAGAAATTAACGTTTAGGCCCCATATTAATTTAATTGTAAGCAATGCTACTAAAACTCTTGGTTTTGTTAATCGATTCTCTACTAATTTCTCTCCTTCTACCATACGTCACCTTTATCTTTCATTAGTTCGCCCATTATTAGAATACGCCTCACCGGTATGGTCAAGTTCTTACGCATGTGATAATTTAGCGATAGAGCGAATTCAAAATAAATTTTTAAGGCTCTATATGTACCGCGCCCATATTACTTTAGATTATGATAGTTTACGTTGCATATTAAATATTCCTCTTCTTTCTTGTCGGCGTACAATGGCTGATCTATGCATTATTTATAATTTGATTAATGGCTTGATTAGCTGTGGTAAATTGCTATCTTTGTTATCCTTTAACACTCTACCTGTACATTTGCATAGATCAGGTCATTTATTTAGAATGCGTTTTCACCCATCGAATTATGGAATGAACAGCCCTTTATGTCGTGCAATGAGAACTTTTAATTCTCTATCTCACAATTTAGATATTTTTCATGTACCCTACCACATTTTTCGGAAACGCTGTATGTTCCTCTTATCTAGCAATAATGTGTAGTTTATTCGATTAGTTAGTAGTCTTATTATGTTTTATATATGTATTTATCATGTTTATGAATCTAGTTATAATTTAGCATTTTTGATTATAGTACTAGTTATTATGTTGTGTATTATGTAAAAAGTTGATTACGTTAATAAATATTATTATTATTATTATTATTCTAAATAAATTTTGTAAATTTAAAGCTAATCACTTTTTTGTTTGCAATTTTTTAAACGTTCGAATGCAAATTTATTTCCTCCCAATCAAGTTGCAAGTGTCGCCATATTGTTTAATGCTACGATATAGCAATTTTTATTAAGAAATATTTTATTTTAGACTATTCTTAATAGGTTTTGTAAATTTGAAGCTAATCACTTTGGTAGTTTTTATTTTACAATTTTTCAAACGTTCGAATGCAATAATGCAATTTTATTTCCTCCAAATCAAGTTTCAAGTGTCGCCCTAGTGTTTTATGCTACAATGTAGCAATTTTTGTAAAAAAATTATATATACTATACTATTCTTAATAGCTTTTGAAAATTTGAAGCTAATCACATTGGTAGTTTTTATTTTACAATTTTTTAAAGGTTCGAATGCAAATTTACTTCCTCCAAATCAAGTTTCAAGTGTCGCCATATTGTTTCCTGCTATGATATAGCAATTTTTTTAAAGAAATTTTATATATGAGACTATTTTTGATAGATTTTGTAAGTTTGAAGCTAATCACTTTGGTAGTTTTTAATTTCCAATTTTTCAAACGTTCGAAAGCAATTTTATTTCCTCCAAATCAAGTTTCAAGTGTCGCCATATTGTTTTATGCTAAGATATAGCAATTTTAATAAAAAAATATTATATATTAGACTATTTTTAATAGATCTTGTAAATTTGAAGCTAATCACTTTGGTGTTTTTTATTTTACAATTTTTTAAACCTTCGAAGGCAAATTTATTTCCTACAAAGCAAGTTTCAAGTGTCGCCATATTGTTTTATGCTATGGTATAGCAATTTTTATAGAAAAATGTTATATTTTAGACCATTTTTAATAGATTTTGTAAATTTAAAGCTAATCACTTTGGTAGTTTTTATTTTAAAGTCCTTCAAACTTTCGAATGCAAATTTATTTACTCCAAATCGAGTTTCAAGCGTCGCCATATTGTTTAATGCTACGATATAGTAATTTTTATTGAGAAATATTTTATTTTAGACTATTCTTAATCGATTTTGTAAATTTAAAGCTAATCACATTGATAGTTTTTATTTTACAATTTTTTAAATGTTCGAATGCAAATTTATTTCCTCCAAATCAAGTTTCAAGTGTCGGTATATTGTTTCCTGCTACGATATAGCAAATTTTATAGAAAAATGTTATATACTATACTATTCTTAATAGATTTTAAAAATTTGAAGCTTATCACATTGGTAGTTTTTATTTTACAATTTATTAAACGTTCGAATACAATTTTATTTCCTCCATATCAAGTTTTAAGTGACGCCATGTTGTTTTATGATACGATATAGCAATTTTTGTAGAAAAATATTATATATTATACTATTTCTAATAGATTTTGTAAATTTGAAGCTTATCACTTTGGTAGTTTTTATTTTAAAATTTATTAAACGTTCGAATGCAATTTTATTTCCTCCAATTCAAGTTTCAAGTGTCGCCATATTGTTTCGTGCTACGATATAGCAATTTTTAAAGAAAAATGTTATATACCATACCATTCTTAATAAATTTTGTAAATATGAAGCTAATCACTTTGGTAGTTTCTATTTTACAATTTTTCAAACATTCGAATGCAAATCTATTTCCTCCAAATCAAGTTTCAAGTGTGGCCATAGTGTTTCCTGCTACGATATAGCAATTTTTATAGAAAATTTTTATATACTATACTATTCTTAATATATTTTAAAAATTTAAAGCTAATCACAGTGGTAGTTTTTATTTTACAATTTTTTAAATGTTCGAATGCAATTTTATTTCCTCCAAATCAAGTTTCAAGTGTCGCCATAGTGTTTCCTGCTAAGATATAGCAGTTTTTATATAAAAATAGCATATACTATATTATTCTTAATGGATTTTAGAAGTTTGAAGCTAATCACATTGGTAGTTTTTATTTTACAATTTTTTAAAAGTTCGAATGCAATTTTATTTCCTCCAAATCAAGTTTCAAGTGTCGCCATATTGTTTCCTGCTACCATATAGCAATTTTTATAGAAAAATGTCATATACTATACTATTCTTAATAGATTTTAGAAATTTGAAGCTAATCACATTGGTAGTATTTATTTTACAAATTTTTAAACGTTCGAATGCAAATTTATTTCCTCCAAATCAAGTTTCAAGTGTCGCCATAGTGTTTTCTGCTATGATATAGCAATATTAGTAGAAAAATAATATATACTATACTATTCTTCATATAGTTTGATAATTTGAAGCTAATCACATTGGTAGTTTTTATTTGACAATTATTTAAAGGTTCGAATGCAATTTAATTTTCTCCAAATCAAGTTTCAAGTGTCGCCATATTGTTCTCCGCTGCGATATAGCAATTTTTACAGAGAAATCCTATAAAGTAGACCATTCTTAATAGATTTTGTTTTAAGCCAATCACATTAGTAGTTTGCATTTAACAATTTTTCAAACGTTCGAATGCAAATTTTGTTTCCTCCAAATCAAGTTTCAAGTGTTTCCTTATTATTTTATGCTATGATATTGCAATTCTTATAGATAAATGATATATGTTAGACTATTTTTAATAGATTTTGTAAATTTGAAGCTAATCACTTTAGTAGTTTTTATTTTACAATTTTTCAAACGTCCGAATGCAAACTTATTTGCTCCAAATCAAGTTTCAAGTGGCGACTCTTGTTCTCTACTAAGATTTAGCAATTTTTATACAATGATGTTATAGATTAGACAATTATTAATAGATTTTGTAAATTTGAAGCTAATCACTTTGGTAGTTAAAATTTTACAATTTTTCAAACATTCGAGTACAAATTAATTTCCTCCAAATCAAGTTTCAAGAGTCGCCACATTGTTCTCTACTAAGATATAGCAATTTTTATTCATAAATATTATAAATTAGACAATTGTTAATATATTTTGTAAATTTGAAGCTAATCACTTTGGTAGTTACAATTTTACAATTTTTCAAACTTTCGAGTGCAAATTTATTTCCTCCAAATCAAGTTTCAAGTGTCGTCATATTGTTCTCCGCTACGATATAGCAATTCTCACCAAGAAATCCTATAAACTAGGCTATTCTTAATGGATTTTGTGAATTTGAAGCTAATCACATTGGAAGCTTTTATTTTACAATTTTTCAATCTTTCGAATGCATATTTTTGCCTCCAAATCAAGTTTCAAGTAACGCCATATTGTTTTATGCTAAGATATAGCAATTTTTGTAGAGAAATATTATATACTAGACTATTCTTAATAGATTTTGTAAATTTGAAGCTAATGACTTTGGTAGTTTTTTTTACAATTTTTCAAATGTTCTAATGCAAACTTATTTCCTCCAAATCAAGTTTCAAGTATCGCTGTACTGTTTTCCGCTATGATATAACGATTTTTACAGAGAAATCTTATAAACTAGACCATTTTTAATAGATTTTGTAAATTTGTAGCTAATCACTTTGGTAGTTTTCATTTTACAATTTTTCAAACGTTCGAATGCAATTTTATTTCTTCCAAATCAAGTTTCAAGAGTCGCCATATTGTTCTCTACTATGATATAGCAATTTTTGCAGAAAAATCTTATAAACTAGACCATTTTTAAAAGATTTTGTAAATTTGAAATTAATCACTTTTGTAGTTTTTATTTAATGCAAATTTATTTCCTCCAAATCAAGTTTCAAGTGTCGCCATGTTCTTTTGTGCAACTATATAGCAATTTTTATAGAAAGTTGTTATATATTAGACTATTTTTAATGTATTTTGTAAATTTGAAGCTATTCACTTGGGTAGTTTTAATTTTACAATTTTTCAAACTTTCGAATGCAAATTTCATTTCCTCCAAATCAAGTTTCAAGTGTCGGTATATTGTTCCCTGCTACGATATAGCAAATTTTATATAAAAATGTTATATACTATACTATTCTCAATAGATTTTAAAAATTTGAAGCTTATCACATTGGTAGTTTTTATTTTACAATTTATTAAACGTTTGAATGCAATTTTATTTCCTCCAAATCAAGTTTCAAGTGTCGCCATAGTGCTTCCTGCTAGGATATAGCAATTTTATAGAAAAATGTGATATATTAGCCTATTCTTAATAGATTTTGAAAAAAATGAAGATTATCACATTGGTAGTTTTTATTTTACAATTTTTTAAATGTTCGAATGCAATTTTATTTGCTTCAAATCAAGTTTCAAGTGTCGTCATAGTGTTTCCTGCTATGATATAGCAATTTTTATAGAAAATTGCTATATACTATACTATTTTTAATAGATTTTAGAAATTTTAACCTAATCACATTGGTAGTTTTTATTTTACAATATTTTTAAAGGTTCGAATGCAAATTTTTTTTCCTCCAAATAAAGTTTCAAGTGGCGTCATGTTGTTTTATGCTAGGATATACCAATTTTTATAAAAAATTATTATATTACAAACAATTCCTAATAAATTTTGTAAATTTGAGGATAATCACTTTGGTAGTTTTTATTTTACAATTTTTCAAATGTTCGACTGCAAATTAATTTCCTCCAAATCAAGTTTCAACTGTCGCCATATTGTTTTATGCTACTATATAGCAATTTTTATGGAAAAATGTTATATATTGGACTATTCTTAATAAATTTTGTAAATTTGAAGCTAATCACTTTGGTAGTTTTTATTTTACAATTTTTTAAACGTTCGAATTCAAATTTATTTCCTTAAAATCAAGTTTCAAGTGTCGCTTTATTGTTCTCCGCTACGATATAGCAATTTTTACAGAGAAATCTTATAAACTAAACCATTCTTAATAGATTTTGTAAATTTGAAACTAGGCACTTTGGTAGTTTTTATTTTACAATTTTTTCAAACATTCGAATGCAAATTTATTTCCCCCAAATCAAGTTTCAAGTGACGCCATATTGTTTAATGCTATTATATATCAATATTATATGTTAGACTATTCCCAATAGATTTTGTACATTTCAAGCTAATTACTTTAGTAGTTTTTATTTTACAATTTTTCAAACGTTCGAATGCAAATTTATTTCCTCCAAATCAAGTTTCAAGTTTCGCCATATTGTTATCCGCTACGATATAGCAATTTTTATAAAGAAACCTTATAAACTAGACCATTTTTAATAGATTTTGTAAATTTGAAGCTAATCACATTAGTAGTTTTTATTTTATAAGTTTTCAAACGTTCACATGTAATTTTGATTACTCCAATTCAAGTGTCGCAATTGTGTTTCAGACATTATTTTTGAGAAATGTTAAATATAAGCACCAACTGTTGTCGTCATTTAATGTATACAGTTTTATTGCTATGCAGACACGACATTATACGAATAACATCCCCCGCTAAGTCAAACAAAATCCGTAGACTACAGAGACCGGCGGGTCTCTGATAATGCATGCAGGTATTTGTAGCCGTTGCGGCTGTCTTAGAGTTGAGGGTTTCAGGAAGTCGGGTCGGGCCGAAGGGGCGATGGAAGGCGATACCGCAAACAACGGCGGTGGCACGGTAAATTCAGAACACCTCCGCCGTTGATTAACTGCAAATAACCTGGTCACATTTCGCTCGCCCTTTGTATCTCAACGTGTCTCCGCGCCGAGATTGCTCTGTCCAAGAACGGAATTATAAACTGATTCCCCGGGTAAGTTTGTTTACGGCGGGCCGCCCAAAAACTTCGGCCCATATTTCATGCTGAAATTTATGTGGATCGGCCATAAAACAAGGTAAGAATTTTCCGGGCGGCAGTAAAGTTAGTTATATTACACGCCCTCGAGAACAAAGTGACAATAATCGTTAAACTTTCGAGGAGCAGTACGTCAAATAACAGTGTATAGATTACATCCGGATATGAAATGTGCTTCTTCGCCCCGTTACCACCTTTGCTTTTGTAAATTTATGATAACTAAAGGCGCCTAATTTGATATAATATTTCCGCTTTGAGTTTTTTTTTTCCTGACCAGCTCCTATTACCGAGTTTTATCCACCCTTCGCGTACACAATTACAGTTTGGCCGAGATGCCCGATTTTGAACCGATCAAAAGGATCAAAGTCTCGCAAACAGGGCGCACTTTATTCCCACGTAGAGAAATTGCAACCAGTTTAATTAAAGTTTGGCCCAACTACTTCACATACTTCCACTAATAAATCCGGAATGAATTATTATAACGTCCTCCTCTAGGTGCAATCAATACTTAATTGGCATCCCTACCATCCTCTCCGATTTCGAGCAACACTCCGGCACTGAAAGGCTCACAATAATCAAAACGGATAGAGGTTTAATATCAAAGAAAGCGCCAGGGAGAACTGATCTCGCTCAAAGAGTATAATTAACTGGCGGCTCATTCTTTTGCTCCCCTTTTGCAATATAGAGGACGTTCCTTAATGTTCAATTAAAGGTAATTGCGAATTTACCCAGTATTTCTTTTCATAGAGCGTCGGATATAGTTACCCTTGGATCTTATAATAAAGTGTTCATCCTTAAATTGACAGTGGAATTACTTCAGCTTACAATAATAGCGTCTTCCATTGCAGATAATCACGCCCCCGGCTTAAATTCCATTAGATTCTAATGGTGCAGTTTAAGATTGAGTGTAATTTCACCCGAAATCAACGATATTCTTATTGATAGGGTTGATTTAATCGATACAATTAAATTAACGAGCTAATTCGAGTGATTATTAGTTCGGCGGTAATAAACTGTAATGAATTAATTAGACGCAGTAATTTTGTTTATCCGGATTTGGGGGTCGTTTAATTCCACGCATATTTAAGCGGAATGCGAAATTAGTAAATCCAATTCAGCGATAAGAAAGCCTTAACTGGCACAATCTAGGTGCATGCAGGCGGATCAGACTAGTTAGTATGGATGTCACTATCAAAATCTTGTTCCTGACTTCGTGACAATGACGAGGGTTGGTTATCTTTGCGTTGCCGTATATACGTGTGTACGTCCTTATGTGTGTGTGTGTAGTAGAAGAACATGAGGGTGCAACTCCTGATATTACGCTCTTATATAAAAACAACGATGCTAAATAAAATCTCTTAAATTAATATCTAATATAAATACAATTAATACAATTCTCACTTAACCCATTGAAAACATTTTTATATTAATTAACCTTCTAATTAAAAAAAGTAGTTTCAACTACAATCAATCACAACTGTTAATCCACTTAAACCCTAATTAATTTTCCTCCAATGATCAAATTTACTGTAATAAGTTCTGCTATTCCAGTAGCTTTTATCATTACACAATATGTTTGATAATGACTAGCTTATAGACGAAATTATAGTAACTGTATAATTCTTAAAATATAGTGGTAAAATATATCTATCATGTTTTAATTTGTCTGTAATATTATTACATTACTTATAATTTACCATTCGAATTATTTAGCAGTGTTAATTTAAATCTAAAGTAGATTTATAATTAGCAACTCTTTAAATGTTAATTAATTAATTAAAATATTTTAAATTGCACCGTATTAACGTGTCGTTTCCTGCGGTAACTTAATCAAAGCGCATATTTCTCTCATGCGAGAGCACTACTCGTTAATACCGCGTCGGCTTTAGTTAGGTAGCACAAAGGACATTCGGTATTTATAAGCAGGAATGTTGGTAATGAGTTGCCCTTTTACCGCACGAACTTTGCCTGGCGAGAAAATAACTGACGCTTCACGAAAATTCCGGCGTTTTTTTTTTTCGATTTAATCATATATTTTATATTCGCAGTCGTATTAATGAGTATGAGAGTTGTTTTAAAAATTTAACTTATAAAATTCTGCTTTATTAGGATGAAGTGATTAATTCAAAAGCTCTAAAATTCACCAAAAAAAATAGAGGTAGGTGACAAATGTCGGATGACATTTGGCAGCACATATATTGCAAATAATAGACGATTTATGACAAGTACAGATGAAAAACAATAGATAACATAGGATACATGGCACATGTAGAACACAGATGTCAAACAATTGTTGTGAGTTGCGAATTGTCATGTAATATTCATAAATCATAAAAGGATTTTTATTTTCTCATAATTGGTATTTTTAGTTTACATATTATGATTTCTTTAAATGTTTACATAATAACGTATGACAGATGACAAGTGGATATGACAGTTGACAAATTATTTCGTAAATCTACAATATTTCGTTCTAAAAATGTTTAGATTTTAATTTATATTATTAATGTTCTTCCTTTTTGATATATGTCTATTAAACAGATTATAAATACAGAGTTAAATTTATTTTAACAGCTGACAGATGACAGCTAACAGAAGGCAGATGTCAGATGATAGATTACAACTGACAGCTGACAGATGACAGATGACAGATAACAGATGATAGATGACAGATGATATTTTCCAATTTTCCCAGTTGATGTTTTCATAATAACATATGACAGATGACAAGTGGCATCTGACAGTTGACACATAGTATTAATAAAAAATAATGTTATCTTTCAAGTACTCGTTAATTATCTATAACACCTTTAGATTCTTAGATTTCATAGACAATTGTGGACTGTTTTAAATTTGTCTATAAACAAATCGCTTTTTTTTCATTTAGAAGTTTTATGAAAATTTTAATCATTTTCCTCAATTTTTTAATTAATTTATTTTGACAGCTGATAGATGAGAAATGACAAATGCAATTACATATGACAGATAGCAGATGACAGATGATAGATGACAGATAGCAGATGACAGGTGACAGATGACATATGACAGGTGATAGATGACAAATAATAGATAACACATAACAAATGACGGGTAAAGAATACTGATGGCCGATAATGGATGTCGGTTGCGAAATGTCATGTGACGTTAGACAATAAATACATTTTCATATCATAATTCATATTTTTTGGTCCAGAACTTATGATGAAATATATAAACATTTCCAAGGTGATGTTAACATAATAACACTTGACAGTTGACAGTTGACAAATTAAAAAATGCTCTTTATAACAGTACATTGCGTAAATCTACAACGTATGACCGATGATAAGTGACATCTGTCAGTTGGCACATAATATTAAAAAAAAAATATGTCATATAGATTTTTAGATTTCATAGACAATTGTGGACTGTTTTAAATTTGCCTACAAACGAATAGTTTTTTCTTTTTCATTTAAAATTTTCAACAAATTCCTCAATTTTTGAGGTAATTTTATTTTGACAGCTGATAGATGACAAATGACATATGAGAGATAGCAGATAACAGATGACAAATGGCAGAAGACTGATGCCAGATGACAGATGATAGGTGACAAATAATAGATACCATACAACAAATCAGAGGTTAAAAATACCAAATGCAGATAATGGATGTCAGTTTCTAAATGTCATGTGACATTAGAAAAAAAACAACTATAATTCTTATAGTTATAATGAATATTTTTTGGTTTATAACTTATGACGAAATGTTTAAAAACTTCCAAGTTGATGTCAACTTGACAGTTGACAAATTAAATAATGCTTTTAATAACATTGCGTAAATCTACAACGTATGACAGATGACAAATAACATCTGACAGTTGATACATAACATTAATAAAAAGTAATGTCATATAGATTTTTAGTTTTCATAGACAATTGTGGATTATTTAAAATTTGTCTAAAAACAAATAGTTTTTTTTTTCATTTAGAAGTTTTTAAAACTTTCAACAATTACCTCAATTTTTGAGTTAAATTTATTCTGACAGATGACTGATGGCAGATGACATATGACAGACGGTAGATGAAAGATAACAGATTGCAGACTTCAGACGGCAGATGACAGATGACATTTGACAACACTTAATAACAAACAATAGACGTTTTATGACAACTATAAATGACAACAAATGACAGATATAGGACACAGATTGCACATGAGGAATGTTAGTTGCGAAATGTCATGTGCCGTTACACAATAAATAAATTTTTATCGTCACATATTATGATGAAATGTATAACAATTTCCAAGTTGTTGTTAACATAATACCAGTTAACAGTTGACAGCTGACAGTTGACAAATTAAATAATGCTCTTCAATAACAGATCAATATACTTTAATATTATATAGATTTTTAGATTTCATAGACAATTGTGGATTGTTGTAAATTGGTCTATAAACAAATAGTTTTTTTTTTCCATTATGAAGATTTTACAATTTTCATTAATTTCCTCAATTTTTAAATTAAGTTTATTTTGAAAGATGGCATATAAAAGATGACAAATGACAGATGAAAGATGACAGTTGAAAGATGACAGATGAAGTATGACAGATGACAAATGACAGCTGACAGCTGACAGCTGACAGATGACAGATGACAGATGACAGATGAAATATGACAGATGGCAGATGACAGATGACAGATGGCAGATGACAGGTGTCAGATGATAGATGACTGATGAGTGATGACAGTTGACACTTAACAGATGAAATTTGACAGCACATATATGGCAAATAATAGACGATTTTTGACAACTACAAATGACAAACAATAGAAAACATACACCCTATCAGTTGCGAAATGTAATGTGACGTTAGACACTACATAATTTTTTATACTCATAATTAATATTTTTTGTTCACATCTTATGATGAAATGTATACAAATTTTCAAGTTGAAGTTAACATAATAACAGTTGACAGGTGACAGTTGACAAATTTAAATCTGCAACGTATGACAGATGACAAGTGACATCTGACAGTTGACACATAATATTAAAAACAAGTAATGTCATATAGATTTTTAGATTTCATAGACTATTGTAGACTGTTTTAAATTTGTCTATTAACAAATTTGGTTTTTAGAATTTTCATCAATTTTTGAGTTTAGTTATTTTTGACAGCTGACAGATGACAAATGATAAATGACGTATAACAGATGGTAGATGGCAGATGACAGATAGTAGATGATAGATGACAAATGATAAATAAATAATGACAGATGACAGATTACAGATAAATGACAAATGTTAGATAACAGATGACAGATTTCAGATGACAGATGACAGGTTACAGATTACAGTTATAAGATGAAAGGTGACAATTTGCACTTGACAGATGACATTTGACAGCACATATATGGCAAATAATAGACGATTTATGACAAGTATAGATGACAAACAACAGATAACATATGATAAATAATAATAATGAAAGATATATAACACAGATGGCAGACAATGGATGCCAGATGCGAAATGTCATGTGTCATTAGGCAATAAATATATTTTTATAATTAATTATAATTAATATTTTTTGTTCACATCTTATGATGAGATGTTTCAAATATTCCAAGATGATGCTGTTTACATAATAATAGTTGACAGTTGATAACTGACAGTTGACAAGTAAAATAATGCTCTTAAAAACAGAACATTTCATAAATCCACAATGTTTCGAGTTTAATATATATTATTAATGTTCTTGTTTTTTTCTTTTTTTTATAGAATATAGATAACAGATTATAAATGACATCTGACAGTTGACATGCGATAAATGACATGTAGCAAATGATATGTAGGGAATGTTACTAAATATAAGGAAAATTCTGAACATATCATTTGCTACATAGCTTTTATCACATGTCAACTGTCAGATGTCATTTGTCATCCGTTACCTATAAATGAAAAACAATAGAGAATAAATGGTTTATATAAATGTCAGTTAATAATTAACAGGTGATATTTAAAAGAAACAATAATTTGAGTTATTAAAGACTTTCTTTCGACTTTCCTTCAACTCCTCAGATTTTTAGAATTCATAGATAGTTCTGGACCATTTTAATTTCGTCTATAAATAAGTATGTTTTATATTTATCTAAATTAAATAACGCTTTTAAATTGTCTAGATTTTTTGAATTTACAGATGACAGATTACAAATGACATCTGACAGTTCCTTACGATATATGCTATGCAGTAAATAATGTATAAAGTTTATTACCGATATGTAAGAGATGATTGATAATAAATAACAAATAGTTTATATAGATGGTAGTAAACAATTGACAGATGATATGAGTGAATAATTATTTTAAAAGCTTATTGAGTTTTTCAACTTCTTTAGATTTTATAAATTTTACAGGCAGTTGTGAACTTTTTCAAATTCCACTATAAAAAATTTATTAATTGATTCATGTCAATTTAATAATTTTCGTCATTTTCCACGACTTTTAAATGAAGTCGATTTGACAATTTTTCAAATGACACATGTTTAATGACAGTTGATGTATAACAAAAAATTATCGATTAATGACAGGTGCAAACATTTCACAGACAATAGAAAACAGATGATAAATGGCGGTTTTAGCATACATATAGCAATTGCAAAATGTCATATGACAGTTAAACAAAAAATTACTGTTCAAAAATTAAAATTTGTAAGTAAATACATTTTTAGTAGAAATCTTGTAATTTTCCGCCGCAACTATTCTCTTCATTTAGACTTTCTAGGATGAAGTTTATTGACAGGCGACGAATGATATCTGACAAATAATAAATCTTATATAGCAAATGAAATGTTACATGTTGTTACTACCATCTAAGAGATAATGATTTCCTCGAAGTTAATTTGACAGTTGACTTATGACATATGACAGTTGATATATGACAAAAGAATTGACCATTAAAAAGAGCTGCAGATAATAGCTGATACCTGACAAATAATAGTAAACAAATAATAATAACATATATAGCATACATGATAACAATGGCGAAATGGCCGGTAGTTTTGATTCACATCTTATGGTTTTTCTACATTTGCTACTTTAAAGTTTATTAACAGACGACAAATGAGACTTGACATATGATAGATGTTATATAGCAAATGACATGTACAAATTATTACGAGCTTCTAATAGTTGATAGATTATAGAAAACAGATAGTTAATTTAATGACAAATAGCTTATACCGATGGAATTTAATAATGAATTAATGATAATTCTTGAGGACGTTGATTTCTAAATTTTTAGATTTTATAGAAAATTTTTGATAGATGATAAGTAATAGACGAGAGATTGATTTGATTTGTTAATTAAGTTACAACTGACAGTTGACTCGTGGCGGATGGTAGATTATAAATGTCTTATATTACTGACAACTGACAACTAAAAATTGATAGATGACAGATGACAAATAATATGAATATCGATTTTAAAATGATGTTAAAACTAACAGCTGAATTTAACAAATAGTAGATAGTTAATATTAGGTACAAATAATGTCTGACGACTGATAACCAAAAATTGATCAATTGTAGATTACAATTGTCAAATGATAGATAAACAGATGGTAAATTTTGATATAAGATAGAGATAGCTAGTCTGTATGGTGTTCTAATTTTCGTGAGGTTTTATAACTTTGCTGCAGTAAGATTCCTTTACATATCCTTAACTGCACTGCACCGTTTAGGCCCAAAAACAAATTCAAAACCAGACCAAAACTGCTGTTAGTGTAAAAAACAACAATTAAATATTTACATCAATTTATGTTCAACAAATTTAAATATTCCATTTATTCTTACATATAATAAATTAACGAAATCAAATTATACAACAAACGGTAACTTAATATATACACAGCCTAAACATAAACAACCCCCTCCCCTTCTCCTCTTCTCGCCCCTGTCTTTCACTCCAAAAACATAAACATGAATTTATGCAAAGTCCCGTAATTGTTTCCGCGAAATTTATTGTTTCCACATATATACATGTGCCGTTCCGCACACAAATTGCCCACGAATATTAAACCCGGGACTGATTGCGAAAGCAGCGTTCAAACTTTCGGAAAACCAAAGTATCGTGTACGACGTACGTACATGACGAAATTGCCTCGGAAAACTATTTTCATGCATGACTTCCTCCGCGTAAATATTTACCCGGAATCCCACAATTGATTCTGGAAAATTTAAAAAATTAAATTATTTACCATCAAATTTTATCAATAGAAAATCTTTGATTATAATGATGGTAGTAATTCATAATGAACACTGAATAAAACACTTACTATGTTTTTAAACACTATAATTATAATAAATAAAAAAGGAACAATCAATACAAGAAGGACGTAATTTTGCACACAGATAGCTGAAATACAATTGGGTATGTTAGCACACATCCAGAAGCACTCCACACAGTGCAAACTATTACTATTTTCTTACCATCCTTCGTAATATAGTTTTATGTATATTAAAACAATTTTAAAGGTCATTTTCATGTATTACTTCTCTCTAAATCCTACTTTTCTATGGAGCAGTCATGCCAAAAAATGTTTCTCCTTTATAACCTTTCTAGTAGTTTAATGCTATGTAACATTATTTCCGACCAGAGGTACGTCGCCCGCATAATAAAAACATTCTCAACCAAGAGAAGTGCATTTCTTTTATGCCAAAAAAAAGCCAACAGCTGCCACATTTTTCAGGACTTGCAGCGGCGCCCTCATCCGTGCAGTAATCGTTAATTGTGTTAAATTTGATATGAAAATATGGACGATAAAACGAAAAGCGGCGACGGCGGATTTTATTTCGTGCAGTCGAGCACACGAACCGACCTGAAATATTACGGGATTACGTTTTTAAAAAGGGCACTCGTCGGGGTTCTTGACCTATCTTTTGTTTAATCTACTTGTCCGGCATAATTCACTCCAATTTTATCTCTTTGTTGTTGCGCGCCCGCTGCCTCCCCGCCCCCACAGGGGTTGTTTATGGCGCGCGCACGGAATGTGTACTTCCGGTTCCGTACGCAAAAAGAATGGAATCTTTTAAAAATCGCGCACGAAAGTTATAAATTACCGCGCGTTATTATTAATACTATTCGTAATAAGCGTGAAAATTTATTCCGAACTTTATTTATGCAATATTATTATAGGCCGAAAATTTGTTATGTAAATCTGCGTAAATATTCTACACGTAGTTGAAATGAATGATTACGTTTACGGATTTAATAAGGTGTGCGAAGTATACCCGAAGCGAAAACGTAATTTATTATTCAAATATAAATAATATTCATTCAAATGATTTATTATGGTAAAACAATAAGAATTTTAACTCTCTTTACATAAAAAGTATCCACTTTATGTTAAGAGCGTCATAATGCTTATTTTTTTTAAGCAATCAATTAATTAATAATGAGAACAATAAATCTCCATGAGCATTTCTGCACTAATGTTATACATCATAATGTAAAAACTCCAGCTAACAGTTAAAAGAACTATTTTATTTATTTTTCTCATTATTAATTATTATTATTAATACTGCATTACAAATTTCAATATTTAATTTGCATAATTAATTGTTATAAATGGTGGATGCGCCGGGATTAAAACATAATTAATGGCTTTTAAAATAATGATATTAGGGGTAAGTTGTCATATTTATTTTTAATAAATGGTGGATGCGCCGGGTATAAGATGTAATTTTAGTTGATTTTTTCAGTTGTGAAATAAAAATAGGAAGGATTCTTCTACCGTATAGCGTAATGGTAGTTTTGCGTCGTTCCGACGGTCGGAATAATTTAATTCATCCTGATATATTTACGTAGAGATATAAGACAGAAGATGAATGACTGAACGAGCCGTGTAATAATGTTGCGTGCTCAAACTTGCCGCACAAAGGGAAGCGTTTTGCTGAAATTCAGACTTTGAATTGTGATAAGGCATAATGGGATGTACAAGTTCCCATTTTGTTCGTAATTTATGGCGCACGGCAGCCTTTTACTGCTAATAGTTATTATTCGAATTTATCATTCAACAGTTGCGAAACCGCCACCGGTACTTTTAATAAAGGAATTTTACCGCGGGCGGTGTTTCTACGTTGCCTGTATCTACAAGGAGACTTCATTAGCTGGCGAAAGTAATGCGATTAATCGGTTTTCGGTACTTGGAAATGTTTTCGTTACTAATACTTTTGTTTGTGTATGTTTTAGTGAACATACAACACTATTATTATTATTGAAAAATATTTGTGAAAGTGTGTTACAATTGCTTTCTTTATAATTGTTAAAATTATCTTCACGTAACTTTAAAAACCACGTTACTATTATTGTTGTAATTTCACATGTTGATAGATTGATCCATAGTTGTCGGAACTTAATTATAAAATTCTAGTTGTATTCTTTATTCTTTATTAGGTACAACTTTCTTCCTGCTTATATAATATTCATTAAATAATACATAAATTAATGAAACACGTATACAAATTTAAACAGCAGGAATTACAAGCGGAGATCACTGGTTTCCAATGATTACACAGACTCACATCCATGAAGAATCTTGAGATACAAATTAAACTTTTTATATACCTTTCAAACATATTTAAAGAAGAATACAGAAGTCTAAGAGGATATTTGCACCCTCAGCATTAGGGACAAAAACAAGGGTTAGAGTGGAAGAAATATTCAAAATTTTTGTACGTTTTGTTATATATTTGAGTATATTCATATGTATTTTCTTTTTAAGGGAAGCTAAAAACTAAAAAACTAATAAAAAAATATTTAAAAATTTTCACAAAAGATACAAACAGTATATTTCTGAAAACAATTATTTACAAGATTTTCTTAAACTCTTGAGAAAGAAAACAATAATTGTAAAATCTTTGGGAGTAACTTGTTAAAACATTCTCAATGAAAAAAACACAACTAATACTTTTCAAAAATAATCGATTTTTTCTTTAATTTTTTTATAAAAATGATAAAAACAATCCGAAATTGTCAAAAATTAATACAAACATTTTAAACAAGTAACTCGAAAAAATCGATAATGGATTTATTAAAAGTACACTTAAATCTTTCTTGTTAAAATGTAGACATCGTTAAAAATATTTAAGACTTTCAAAACAAATGAAACGTCTTAAAAATTCTTGAACAAACTATAAAAACAATCTGGAAATAATTCTTTGAGAATTAAGAAACATATAAGAATTTGTAAAATAAACAATAAACCAAACCATAACTACAAATAATTTAGGAATAAATGCCAATTTTCAATTAAAAGAAACAACATGTTTAAGCCTTTTAGCATTTAAAGTACAGATTTGAGAATAAAATAATCATTTTAAACAAATAAAGTGAAAGCAGATGATCAAGACAAAATAGCATTTAAAACACCCTGAAATAAACACAATATTTGTGACTCAGAACTAAAACATTCTCTAAACATACTACAAAATAATAAAATCTATGATTTTTGAAGTTTTGAAATTTTGAAATTAATTTCTACAAAATTCAATTAATGACTTAAGATCTTAACCCCTTTTTTCATAGGACATATGTCAACTGTTATTTAGCAATTTTAAATGTTGGAATTTTTTAATTTTTAAAATTTTGAATTTTTGAATTTTTGAATTTTTGAATTTTTGAATTTTTGAATTTATGAATTTTTGAATTTTTGAATTTTTGAATTTTTGAATTTTTGAATTTTTGAATTTTTGAATTTTTGAATATTTGAATATTTGAATTTTTGAATTTTTGAATTTTTGAATTTTTGAATTTTTGAATTTTTGAATTTTTGAATTTTTTAATTTTTTAATTTTTCTTCTACAAAATTCAATTGTTTACTTAAAATCTTAATTCCTTCTTTGTAGGACATCATTGAACTGTTTTTTCAGCAATAATCACATTTTTTTCTTACTATGTTTTATCTATTTTTTTTTTCTCAGAAATAATCAGTTGGTTTTGTTTTTGAATTTTTGAATATTTGCCTGAATTTTCAAATTTAATTTCTACAAAATTCAATTGTTTACTTAAAATCTTAATCCCTTTTTTGTAGGACATCATTTTAGTAATAATCACTTGCTTTTTTTACTTTGTTTTATCTGTTTTTTTTAGTAATATTTAATTGGTTTTGTAATCGTTTAACTGTTTCTGAATTTTTGAATTTCTGAATTATTGAATTTTTTCATGTTTTGATTTCTCAACTAAATTTTCAAATTTAACTTCTACAAAATTTAATTGTTTACTTAAAATCTTAACCCCTTTTGTCTAGCACATCATTCGACTGTTTTTTAGCAATAATCACTTGTTTTTTGGTACTTTGCTTTATACACTTTTTTCGTAGCAGTATTCAATTGGTTTTATAAATTTATAACTATTTTTCTCGAAGTTTTCAAGTGTGTTTTTTCTTACTTTAAACATTTTTATTCGCATTTTAGTAAAATTTCAATTGTTTGAAAACAATTTCTAATTCTTTCGTCAGAAAGTTTTTCAATGTCTTAAGATCGTTTTTCTTAATTTAGTTTCTTATGTTTAATCTCAATTATATATGCTTTATATAGTTAAAAATATCTGGCAAAGTTTCGCCTGTTTTGAATTTTTTAATTTTTGTATTTTTTAATTTTTTAATTTAAATTCTTGTTGACTTAAGCTATTCACAGTTTTTTTTTTCATGACATCATTCAACTGTTCTTTTTAGCAATAATCACTTGTTTTTTGTTACTTTCTTTTATCTGTTTTTTTTTTTGTTTTCTTGGCAATATCAATTGGTTTTCTAAATTCTATCTTTTTGAATTTTTGAACTTTTAAAATTTTTTACTGAATTTTTAAATGTAACTTCTTGTTTACAAAAAATCTTAACCTCGTTTTTTCTATGGCATCATTCAATTGTTTTTTAGCAATAATCACTTTTTTTTTCTTAGCAGTATTCAATTGGTTTTTGTTAGTTTTCAAGTGTGTTTCGTTTACTTTAAATATTTTACTCGCATTTTAATAAAATTTCAATTGTTTGACACCAATTTATGTTTAATCTTAACCATATGAAGCAAAGTTAAACATATCTAAGTAAATTACGAATGTTTTGAAGCAAATTTTGAATTTCAATTAAATTTTTGAATTTTGATTTTTTGAATTATAGAATAGAACTTTTAAATTTTTGAATTAATAAATGTTTTTATTTTTCAATTATTCCATTTTTTTCTTTGATAACGGATATTTTAAAAACCTAATTTAAAAAAATAACATTTTTTACAAAGCAATTGAAAATTCCAAAAAAAGAAGTCAAAATCGTGGAAACTGACATTAAAATTTTTAAAGATGTCGAAAAACATATTTGCAAATTATTTGTTGAAAGTTTACTAAAAAAAAGTAAAATAAACAATTGAAAGTTCTCAACATTTCTCAAACATTTAAAATTTACCAAAACAAAAAACACCGAAAATTTATTGTCAAAAAGAGTTTAAAAAAAACATTTGAAACTCAAAAATAAATGAATTCTTAAAAATAAGGATTTTAAATATCCTAAAAAAACAATATTTATGACTCAGAAATAAAACATTCTTAAAAAATTGCAAAATTTCAAAAAATAAAATGAAAGATTAGTGAATTTTAGAATTTTGGATTTGCAAATATTTGAATTTTTGAATTATTGAATTTTTCTTCTTAAAAATAATTCCAAACTGGAAAAACTTAAAATGTACTAAAAAACAGTAAAAAGGACATCTTAGAAACTCAAAAAATGAATATTTGAAAAATCTAAGTATTGTGATTCCTCTTTAAATGGCTTTTAAAAGAATTTCAGAATTTCAGAATGTCAGAATTTTACAATTTCATTTAAATTTATTTTCAAAGTGACTTTCTAAAGATGTTTTCGAAAAAAAATCTGTGAATTATTTATTGAAACTAGCTATAAAAAAAATTAAAAACAATTAAAAGTTCTCAAGTATATTTCTGATAAACACTGATAATTGTCAAAAAACAGTAAAAAAGGAAATCTAAGGAACTCAAAAAAATGAATTTTTAAAAAATCTCAGTATTATGATTTCTCTTTAAATGGTTTTTAAAAAATTTCAGAATTTCAGAATGTCGGAATGTAAGAATTTTAAAATGTTAGAATGTCAGAATGTCAGAATTTCCAAATTTTAGAATTTTACAATTTCATTTAAATGAAAATTGATTTTATTATAAATTTTTATTCTTAAAAAAATTATCATTTTCAACATACTTCAACTGTATTGAACTTTTTTATTAACATTAATAACTATTGTCAATCGTTTATTTTTTCTTGGGAAATAAAAATGTAAACACTGGTTTGAAGTTATGTCAAAAATTTTTGAAAAATAACTGTCAATTTTTAGAATCAAGAATTATGAAAGAAACATTTTGAATTTCCTAACAAAAAATATTTGTCAAATAAAAAACTATAAACGAAAAGAAACATTAAAAGGTTATACAGCAAATAAAACAAAACAAATGATAGTTCCGAGAAACAGCTAAAATTTCTAAATAAAAATTATGTAAAAACTGTCAAAAAATAATAAAAATTATTAAAAAACTTTTTAACATTACAAAAAAAAATTGTAAAAATTAACAAAAAATATTTCAAAATAACAAACGATTGACAATGGTCGAAAACAGGAACAATCAAGAACCTGTCAAAAAAATATTGAAAAATAATTGTGAATTTTTAGAAACAAAATGTATTAAAGAAAAATTTTAAATTTCCTAAAATGATATTTGTCAAAAAAACAATGAAATAAAACATTAAAATGTTCTACAGCAAAAAAAAACAAATGATAATTACCTGAAATAGTTGAAATTTTTTATTTTGGAAATTTTAAACCCTTGGAATTTGGTAGAAAACTTGTCAATAATCCCAATTTAAATTGTAGAAAGCTGAATAAGTTATCTGAAAACTAAAAATTTATTATAAGACTCTTTAAACATAAAAAGTGACAAATAAATATTTCAAAATAAAAAAATCAACACAAACGAAATTCAGTGAAAAAATTCAAAAATAAATAACTGGTGATTGTCCAAAACAATTGAGATTAACAAAATAGTAGAATAGTAAACAAGAAAACTTTGGAAGTACCGATAAAAAAATTAATATTTTTTTTTAAATCATCAATTTTTGAAAACTTAATTCAAAAAATTATATTTTCAAAATCTCATGAAAAAACTGTAATTATTAAAACTTTTTAATTCATAGGCAATAGAAACGTCTAAAAATAGTTTTTAGTAATTATTTAATTATTGAAAAACAATAAGCGTTTTTTTTTTAAATCTTCTCAAAAAATGACAGATTTTTCAAGAAACTATTGAAATTCGTAAAAAAACTAATTTTTAAAATGTATAAATGCGTATAAGAATGATATTTAAATATCTAAATAAATGATTAAGAAACAGGTTTGCAAAAAATTGATATTTGCCAAAAAAAAGGAAAAACAATTGAAAGTTCTCAAAACATTTTTTGTAAATCACTGAAGACTTATAAGTTTTTGTGTATACGATTAAAAATGGTCAAGAAAAAAAACATTCTAAAAAAATATATGAAAAAACTATGGAAATATGGAAATTTATTATAACCTCAAAAGAAAACAATTGGTAATTGAGAAAAAAAATTTATTGAGCCCACAAAAAAAACGCATCTATTATGTTATTAAGTCAACAACAGCTACTAACAGGTTTTGATCTATTTTGAATCTCATTATAAATATGACAATAAAAATTATTCAATTTTCAAAATCTCCAAAAAAATTCTTTTATAATTACCAAAAATGATAGAAACAATTATTTACTGTTAAAAAAATTAAAATTTAAATAATATAAGTTAGAAAAAATACATCACAATTTATATGTTTAAAAATTAATAATTCATAATAGGGATTAAAAAAAATAATAACAAAAAATTGATGAATTTGAAAATGCAGAAAAAGTCATTTTGCAATCCTCAAAATAGAAACAAAAAGACGAAATGATGAGCAGAAGCAAGTGGAAATTTATCTAGAAAATATTTGAATATTAAAGAATTTACAAATTCAAAAATTCAAAAATTCAAAAATTCAAAAATTCAAAAATTCAAAAATTCAAAAATTCAAAAATTCAAAAATTCAAAAATTCAAAAATTCAAAAATTCAAAAATTCAAAAATTAAAAAATTCAAAAATTCAAAAATTCAAAAATTCAAAAATTCAAAAAATCAAAAATTCACAAATTCAAAAATTCTTAAAAAACATAAACTCATGGTATAGAAGTCCTCAAAAGATAATTTAGTATTATGAAAAAACAATTGAAATAAAGTATAAATTACTAATTTTACAATTCTTGACAATTATTTTTCCTACAAATTTTTTGAAGCAGAATTACTCAATTTTAATGATCAACAATTATGTACGCTGATGTTTAAAATTTGAGATAAAAATCAATTGCGAGTTATTAGAAACAGCAACTAAA
The DNA here is from genome assembly GCA_963969525.1 of Ontholestes murinus. Lineage (NCBI taxonomy): Eukaryota > Metazoa > Arthropoda > Insecta > Coleoptera > Staphylinidae > Ontholestes > Ontholestes murinus. The sequence goes on along the minus strand of OZ018395.1, from coordinate 6,225,510 downwards.
ACAGCACACAAACAGAAATTTAAAAAACAATAATTTGGCATTTTTTTAAATTTAGTTAATGAGTGAAGAAGTGAAAAAAGTGCCAAACTATTGTCTTTTACATTGAAATTAACTTTTCTTTTTATTTAAAACAATCCAAGAATTACACACAAACAGAAACATAAAATTTTTTGTCTAGAAATTGTTTAAGAAAATATCTAACCACCTTAAACGGATATTTGCATTGATAATAAATTTTTGTATTATTACAAATATGACATTTAAAATCTAATATAAGTCTTGTCTCTCTTCAGAGGAAAATAAGCCAAACTTGGCAACATAATGGTGGAACAACCACTAAAGATACCTTATGTGTTAGCAGTATCATAGAAGCAAGAGTGGAAAATCATATTTTTATGAAGTCAAGCCTTTCCACGTACAATCAAAATTTTTGTAAGAAAGTAAAGTTATATATGTATATTTATTTTATTATGTAAGTACAATGGATAAATAAATACTATCTACTAATACTATCTATTTTATTTTAGAGAAATAATAATGACTAAAAGTTTTACAACATTTCTTTTATTTTCAGTATGCAACCGGACCTATTACGGTGACGTGGGGAAAACCTATGACCTGAAAGTCCACAAGACTCCAGACAACAGACTGCCATTCCTGTGCCATCTTACATTCACTGCCAATGGACAAAGTCACGGAGACATTGTCCAGGTGAGTAAAAATTATATTTATTTTATTAATAACAGAAAATACTTTTAATAAATAACGACCTAAAGGATTTAAATACAATGTATCATTAAATATTTTTAATAAGCCAATTACTACTGATTTACGTTAAGAGAAGTCGATTACAATTCTTACTTTTAATAAAGTCTTCGTATAATAAATAATAATAAAATATTTGTTATTAGAATCAATTATAAACAAAATTGATGGTAGTAAATTTACAAATCACTTTTATTTAATTTAAGAAGAGATTTTTGTTATTATCAGAGAGGGACAGTTCTTAATTAACATTAGAGACACAATCACATTGATTTGATTTGAGAAGAGATTTTTGATATTCTCAGAGAGCGACGGTTTTTAATTTAAGTGTTCTTAATTTCTAATCAAGATATTTCAAAAATGTTTCACCATGGTTTAAGTGAGCAATTAGTTAAATATATAAATAATTTATGTTATACGTGTTGGATTATTTTTCTCAATACTATTTCCCGTTGTATTCCCCAACTGATCTTATATCTCAGACGATCTTTTATTGACATCCCGTAGACGAAAACGGCAATGAATTTTACGGCCGTTTCGATCTCAGGAAGACATTCCTCGCCAGCCCTTATTTTACGACGGTGTCAGCACATGTTTTACCTACGTGCGTCTCTTTCGGACGGTCGCAACGATCGAAATAAAATATGTAACCGCGAAAGTTCGTAATGAGGGCGAGCAATCAGTCGGCAGTTTCCACTAGCATAAAATAAATACAATCGGAATCTACCTAACTAACTCGACTGCGCAATTACAGTTTGGAAAAGTCCAATAAAAACTGTCGTATCGTCCGTCTCGGGCGGTCGTCTAACGACCCCCTCGCCCATCCACCACCACTCACAAAAACCGAAAACTTTAAAGCATATTCGCCCGGTTACCGGGGTTTCTTTTTTTCATCAAATTGCGCTTTAAATGCGATTCAGATAACCGGAGGGAGCACTCATCAATCAGGCGACGTTACGCCCATGAAAAAGCCGCCCCCGAGACGCCTTCCCTTACGTCCTCCTCTACCCACGACCCTCTTCTTGCACATAGGCGTACCAAGACACGGTTTACTGCACCGACCTATAAATCTTCCTTCATCATCACCGCGCGCTTTTTTTTCTCCTCTCTCAGTAGTCTACCCTTCGGCAGTAGATCAAAACATAAACACGTACAAATTGGGGGATTTGTACCAACGAGAAAAAAAAAACTGAAAGTTTAAGGGCTCAATCGATTATAAAATTGAAATTTAAGCATTATCAAGGTTTTTTTATTGATTATAAGAAAAACAGTGATAATAACAGTTCACAAATAACAGATTACAGCTTAACAAATGCCAGATGACAGATGAAAGATGACATATGACAGATGAGAGATGATATATGACAGATGACAGTTCCCAGATGACAGATGATAGATAACAGATGACAGATGGTAGATGACAGATGACAGATGACAGATGAGAAATGATATATGAAACATGACACATGACACATGACACATGACACATGACACATGACACATGACACATGACACATGACACATGACACATGACACATGACACATGACACATGGCAGATGACGGATGACAAATAAGGCATGATAGAGGACAGATGGCAGGTGATAGATGTCAGATGACAAATTGTTCAATTTTTAATAATTATTTGCCATATCGCCAAATTTATTTGATTTTTAACAGTTTTTAAAATGATTAACGTTTCACTTCTCATATTTATATGAATGAGAGAAATACTTTAATGCTTAGTAAATACATCTAATTCTCTCATTTTCTATGCAGTCATCCCCTAAAGGCCTACAACTTCGATACAACCCCCTACTTGAATTATGCCCGGATTTAAAGCGCGTAATACGCGCAAGAAATGGGCGCGCGGAAAAAGCTTGACTGGGTAAATGGAGATAAAACTTAAACAAAAAAAAACGTAAGAAGCCATCCGGTAATAAATTCTTCCTCAACATGTCCGCCGCCATATATCTTCTCCACGCCCCTAATAAATATTATATTCACTAAGGACGAAACTTTCGTATTCAATACTGTATTTAATACTAGGAACACTAAACACATAATAATTAGGTTTCTTAAATAAAAATTTATGTCAATATTTTAGTCCATTTAGTACATTCACCAGGACATGATTTTTATTAATAGTCTTCATATAAATATCCACTTTTATTTTATTGTTTATTATGCTGTTACATATGAAAACATAATTTTTATCATATAAATAAAACACTCAGTATTTATTAAATGACAATTGTATTACTCTATTTTCTATAATATTACATGTATACATATTTTTTTAAATTGTATTTGATTTGAGTTACAAATAAACAATATTAATATTATTATTATTATTTTCTCCATTCATGTATTTTATAAAAACAAAAATTGATGTTACAACCTGGTGATGATTAAAAAAATAGTCATAAAATTCTATCAGATACAATAAATTTATTTTAGTAACCACAAATAATCCATTATGAAATCATATATCCCGGCACCTCCACCATATACGCGATACTATTGTTAATATAAAAAAAATTGAAATATTGATTGGTAATAGGCAGAAAGACCTCTGGTCGATAGCCTTTTGACGAACTAACTCACTAACACATCATCCATTATTCATTATTTAAATGTAAATATGTATAGTTTGTCAATAAAAATGTGTATTATTATTATTATTATTGATTGGTAAAATAAAATTATTTCTTAAATAACTATTAGTGAATAATACGTCTATTTTTTAAGGGTTCTGTCAATTAATTAAATAACATTAGATAAATATAATAATGTGTAAAATTTATTTTTAAATCCACCAGAATAACGATTATTTTTACTTCATTTACAAAAAAAAACCTGCAGTCTAGTTAAACACCGACCATCGACGCGGCCAGATAAGAACGAACGAATTAAGATAACCCTCATAGTTCGTCGGATACACATTTTTATCCGATAAGGACGACAGGAAACAAAGGACACTTCTCCCTTATTCACGCGATTTAACCCGGCAATATTTGCACCTACATTAAAAAAAAGAGAAGAGGATATCATCGACCGTAGTCGTAATCCCCGGACTGCCACGAATTCCACCCCCCCGTACTCCCCACGCCGAAACACGCGAACACGCCACTTTATCGAAGGGATTCTGGATTAAATCAAACGGCCCTATACAGCCTATATATCGAAGCGGGGGCCTCCCTAAGTGATTTCCTACTCAGCTGTAATTATTTCGGATTACACGATGGACTTATTAATACTAATTGCTGGTTTCGGATTCAGCGTTGCGTGACTTTTTCCCTGCGGCTATTGAAAGGCACACACACACACATAAATACATACACAGCAGTCCTTTTATTTAGTAGATTATGTACACAATTCTAAAAGGGAAATACATATGTAACCTGTCTGATGTGTTGATTGACACGAGCGATATGGTGAAGAATTAGTCGCGGTTTTAGATGGTATCATTAGGGAATGACATGAATTTATTAGGTTTCATTTACGTTATCAAATGGAATTCTATTTATGCATATGAAAATAGTGTTATAATATTTTTTTTGTCCAGACAGTGAAACAAAAGTTAATGTAATTAGAAGGTTAATTAAACACTATTTATTTCACTCTTATTATATTACAATTGTGAAAATAAAGTGTTTAATTAACCTTCTAATTAACATAAATATTTCAACACGGGTTAAGTGAGAATTTAATGTATCGTACGAGTCAGTCTGTTATTCTTGGAAGTCTTTATTTTTAGATTTGCTAATATTTGGCTAATTTATCATTAGCATCGTTAGAGCTACAAAAGATAATGAAAGAACGTTTACAAACAAGGTTTCTAAGAATAAGACACTAACTCTTATTCCCCTACATGGACATAACATCCCGTTATATTACTTATAATTGTCTATTACTTATTGTTCAATCTACAATATATTACATTTATTTTTAAATTTATTGTCTCAACTTGTCAAATATGTATAATATGAAATTATAAGTAAAGTGGATAACCAAATTAATCCTTTAAGAAAATATATAAGTCCTTTACGTTTTAGAAAATTCACTAATAAATAGAAAAAACACGAAAATATTTTCGTAAAATCTACAACAAATGAGTCTTATTAAGACTACAAGAACAAATCACTTTTGAAACAACTACTTCTCTAGCTAATACTTCGACAGACATTGAATAATACAAAAGTAATTTGCGTGTTACAAAATAGCAAAGCTATCAAAGCAACACTACTTTGAACGTATTTCTTTCTGTAAAATGAACTAAAAATGATTGAATGCACGTTAAAATAGTTTGTGAGTGACTATACTATGGTAATTTGGAACAAGAAATGAATTTAGGTTGATGTAATTAAAAATAAATTAGCAAAAGCAATTAAATAATTCAATACTCAATTTTATAACCATCTGTAGACACGCGTTTCGATATTTCAATCTCTTCAGTACAGCTTTATTAACTAACTTTGTTTTACCACTTTATTATTTAAAATTATATGACTAATGTTTTGGCTAACAGCTAGTCATTATTATTACACTTTATGTTTTGTAATGACTGGCTGTTAGTCTAAACTATACTTACATGTAGTTTTTAATAAAGTGGTAAAACAAAGTCTCCTTCTTTTTATATAGAAATCGTTTTCTTGCGAACGAATTTTCCCTAAAATCTCATCTTTGATTTTGTGTTTTAAATAAAACAAATAAACCCTCGCTTATCATTGCTTCTATCATCAGCAAGTTTTACTTCTCATCTATCATTATTATTATTTATCATCTGTAATCTATCTACAGTCAACTGCAATGTCATCTGTCACGCGTGATTTGTATATAATGTATCATTAGATATCTGTCTCATATATTTTATAATCTATGTAGACAATCAAATCTGTCATTCCTCATTAGTCTATCTTTGCAAATTCATATCGGACACCTCTTAAAATGAAAAAAATTAGTTTAAACTAAAATCTTTAAAAAAGAGACAACAATAATTCAAAAAATATGTATAAATGCTTATTAATAATTGCATCTATCCATTGTTATATCTTTTATCATTTGCTATTGGTTACCTATTGAAATCAGAAATGAAAATTGTTGACTGATTGTTGGAGAAAAAAAACAACCAAACCTTTAAAACAATATTGTAAAAATTTTAACAGTTTAAAGCAAAAAATTTTGGCAATAAAATAAATCGTAAAATAATCACAAAATTCTAAAGAACAAAAAAATCTTTGAACACATATTACTTTTATTCAATATCTGTCATTTATCATTTGCCATCTGTCAACTATTATCTGTCATTTGTCATCTATCTTCTATTATCTATAATGTAACTCTATCATTTACTGTTTAAATCGGTTATTCGTCATTTGTCATGTTTCGTTATTTTACTATCTATCTTTCTTTACTTGTCAAAAGTATATAATATTGGAATAAAAAAGAAATCTGTAATTTTTTTAAATATTTCAATGTCTATGTATGAAAAACCTATTTTTTAAGTTTAAAACACTTTAAAAGAAACAAAAGTTGATATCAAACAATTAAAGAATAATATCAATTATCATCTGTTATCTATCATCTATCTGTCATCTGTCAATCTTCCATCATCTGTCATCTGCAATCTGTCCCTGATCTACCATCTGTCATCTGAATCTGACATCTGATCTATCATCTGTCATCTTTTGTTATTTTGTATTGGAATTTACTTGTCAAGAGTACAATTTTTAAAAAGCAAAAATTAATAAATAAATAATTTTTCACTTTTTTTAAATTTCTAAGAGTCTAAAACAAAAAATGTAGGATTAAAAAAGTATAGAGTAATATCATTTCTAATAGGTCATCTAGCATCATCTGTCATCTGCCAAATATCATCTGTCATCTGTCATCTATCATCTGTCATTTGTCAAATATCATTTATCACTGCCATTTGTCATCTTTAACCTGTCCTCTATCATCATCTGTCGTCTGGCCCGTGTCAGCTGTTATCTGTCATCTGACATTTTTATCAATAAAATATTAAAATAAGCAAAATCCATAATTATCTTCCTGTTATCTACCATCTGTCATTTGTCATATACCATATATCATCTGAAATCTGTCATCTTTTGTTATTTTGATAGGTATTGCAATTTACTTGTCAAAAATACTAGTCTTTAAAAAGGCAAAAACATAATGAATAAATAACTTTTCACTTTTTTAAATTTCAAACAGTTTAAAACGAAAAATGTAGTATTAAAAAACTAAAAAGTAATATCATTTCTAATATGTCAATCATCATGTGTCATCTGTCAAAATATGATCTGTCAATGTAACCAATCATCTGTTATCTGGTCCATGCCATCTGTCATCTATCATCTGTCATTTGTCATTAGTAACATATTATCTATGTTCTCTCTTATATCTTCCTTCTTCTATCTTCTCTCTTCTATCTTCTGTTTCCTGTCTTCAATCAATTATTATTTATCATATACTGTCTATAAAATATTAAAATAAGCAAAATCCATAATTATCTTTTATCTGTTATCTGCTATCTGTCTTTTATCATCTGTCATTAATCATCTACCATCTGCAATCAATTATCTGTCAACATTTGTTATTTTGCTATGTATTGCAATTTAGTTGTTAAGAGTAGTAGATTTCTAATATGTCATCTATCATCTATCATCTGTTATCTGTCAAATATCATCTGTCATCTATCATCTGACATTTCTCAACTTTCATTTGTAACTGCCATCTATAACCTGTCTTTTATCAGCATCTGTCATCTGGCTCATGTCATCTGTTATCTGTTATCTGCCACTTTTTATCCGTCATTGGTCATTTATCATCTATTTTCCGTCTTCTATCTTCTATATTCTATCTCCTATCTTCTCTCAATTGTTATTTATCATATAATGTCTATAAAATATGCAAAATCCATAATTGTCTTTCATCTGCCATTTTTCATCTTTCTCCTGTCATTTGTATCTGGCATTTGTCTTTTTCTATATTTTGACATTTGCTTTTTGTTGTTTATAAAATATTTAAACATTCCAAACAAACAATTTTAAATTTCTAAAACAAAAAAGTAATAAAATCAACCAACAAAAATTCGTATTGAAAGATGAACAAATATTCATATAGAAGTAATCCTGAAAGAAAACAAATATTTTCAAATTTAAAAAAGCATTTAACTTTTTTGAATTTTGAACAGATTTATGCAAAAACTATAATTAAAAATCTGTCTATCTGTCCATCTATTCATCAATCCATCAGTACATCTGTCTATTTGTCATCTGTCATCTGTCATCTGTTATCTATAATCTATCATCTGTCATCTGAAATTTGTTATCTGCTATCTGTCTTCTGTCATATGTCATCTTTCATCGCCACGTTTATCTGTTGTCAACCTTCTGTGTTCTGTCATCTATCGAATGTCTTCTTGTATCCGTCATTTATCATTTCTCATCTGTCTTCTGTCTTCTATCTTCCGGTTTCTGTCTTCTGTCATTTGTCATCTGTTGTCAAATCGGTTATTCGTCATTTGTCTATATTTTGACATTTGTTATCGGTCGTCTCTTGTAATTATTTGTCATTTATCATTTGAGATTATTTTTGTATGTATTGTTATTCACTTGCCAAGAAAAGTAGTTTTACAAAAAACAAAAGTTTATAAATAAAAAAGCCTTTTTACTTTTAAAAATTTTAAACAGATTAAAGCAAAAAACTGGATTAAAAAACTGAACAGAAATTTCATGTTATATGTTATATGTCATTTGTCATCTGTAATCTGTAATCTATAATCTGTAATCTGTAATCTATAATGTGTAATCTGTTATTTGTTATCTGTCATCTGTCGTCTGTCATCTGTCGTCTGTTATCTAACATTCGTTATTTGTCATCTGCCATCTGTCATTTGTCATCTTTTCTGTTATCTGGTGTCTGTATCTGTTGTCTGCCTTTTGTTATCTGTCATCTGTCAAATGTCATCATTTATCCATGTTCAGTCATCTGTTATTTGTTAGTTGGCATTCATCATCTCTCTTCTGTATTTTGTACTTTTCCTTTTGTTTCCCTTTTTGGTTTTTTATCTTTTGTCTTCTCTCTTCGTTGCTACCTATCAATTGTAATTAATTATCTATAAATATTCCTCATCTGTATCTTACATTTGTCTTTTATCTATAATTTGTCATTTGCTGCTTATTGTCTGTTGATAATGAAAACAAAAGTGGTTGATAAAATGTCAAAACTCTCTAAACAAAAAATTTTAAATTTTTAAAACTGATTATAGCAAAAAAAAGTGCTAAAGACAGTCATCAAAAATTCATAGTTTTGTCTATCATCTGTCTAATTTAATAATAATAAAGTACAAAACTGATCAAAATTTCAAAAATTAAAAATTGTAATCTTTATACAATTTTAAAACATTTAAATTTCTTAAAAATCTGTTAAAGACTGTCAACAAATATTCATAAAGTTTGAAAGAAGGAAGTCATCTTTCATCTATAACCCGCCATCTGTCCTCTATTGTCTTTTGTGTATTTTTTGTCTTTTGCTGTAAACAAAAATATTTTACTTTCTAAAACTTAATAAAACAAAAAAAATGTGACAAAGACAGTCATCAAAATTACATAAAGTTTTAAAGAGCAAATTCGTCTGTCATCTACCATCTGTGGTAAATCATCTGTGAACTGTTAGTTATCTTCTATTTTCTATGATTTATAGTTTAATTCGTTTATTATTCAAATCATTTATTTAAAAAACTAAATAAAAATATCATGTGTCATATATAATATGCCATCTATCATTTGTTATCTGTCATGTGATAGTCTATTATCTGTCATCTGTCATCTTTCATCTGTTATATGTCATTTGTGATTTATCACTTATATTCTGTTTTCTGTCTTATGTCTTCTGTCTTCTGTCCACTGTCTTCAGTCCTCTGTCTTCTGTCTATCGTTATTTACCATACAATATCTATTTAAAGAAAAATATAGCAAAATAAATGCCATCTGTCATCTGCCATCTGTCATCTGTCATCTGTCATCTGTCATCTGTCATCTGTCATCTGTCATCTGTCATCTGTCATCTGTCATCTGTCATCTGTCATCTGTCATCTGTCATCTGTCATCTGTCATCTGTCATCTGTCATCTGTCATCTGTCATCTGTCATCTGTCGTCTGGTCATCTATCATATGTTATCTGTCATATGTCGTCTGCATCTGACATCTATCTTCTGTCGTCTTCTGTCTTTTGTCTTCTGGCATCTGTCATATTTTATCTGCCATCTTCTGTCATGGTTCATCTGACATCTGTCATCTGCCTTTAAGAAATTAGAAAGGAAAAATCTACTTTCTCAAGACTAGGAAATTAATTATACAGAATTTATAAGAGATTGTGGAAACGCTTTTGGTTAATTACTAATATAATCTAGTTTTTATTCACTGACTACCTGCTATTAAATTAACCTTACACTTTCTACAGTTATTTAAATTAGTAAATAATAATATTTCAGCACGATTTAAATGAGTAAGTTCAGATTTCCCGAGGATATCATGTGCAATTTCACGTCGGAGCACCAAACTAAAAAGTAGATTTCAGAAACTAATATTTACGATGAGCACCATAATATACGGCCGCGCATTATTTTCACCCCCCGCGCCGCCATAAACCCCCTAATTCCTCACCCCCACTCCTCCGCACGACCGCTTGTACGCGGAGTGCAATTGGGAAAATGTTTAGCTTGTAACTCGCTTGTTAAGTTAATATTTACTGCGCTCCTGAAGTCCCGCCCGAGATACAACTTTAATGCGCTTTGAATGGCCGCCCTTCACACTCACTTAACTATTATGAAACGTTATTTGTCCTACGCCCTCCGCGCCCCGCACGCCCGCTCCCATAACGTTTTCGATGGTTTTATTGTCTTATTGTGGATCGCTCGAGATCAGAACAAACAGCGCTAACGCTTACGAACGTCCGTGATTCATCCGTGTTTTAGTCCAGAAAAAGTTTTCTCTCCCTCTATGTATGTGTGTGTATGTTTGTGTAAGGGTGCTTTTTTCCAGTTGTTGTTATGAACTCGATTAATCAATTTGGAAGAAATGTAAATGAATTATGTCCGATGCGTTGTAATAAGGGTCAAGGTTCATCAATCATTGAGTTGACGGGGACTTTCTAGTTTGTGTGTATTTTACAGAGTGTATATCATTAATTAATTCAATTGTTTTTTTCTTGAGTTATATAATGTTATTATACAGGTTGTATCAATATCAGAATAAAGTAGAAAAATTACAATAGGCTATGTAAACTGAATGTAATTGGTTACAATCATAATCTAAAATATTAACTTGATTAAATTGTAAAACTTTTATCGATTACGTTTATGATCACTTTAATCACACATAAAATATTGAAAACTACTCACGCTAAAGTACCCTTCGCCGTTTTTATTATTCTCTGATATAAAATACTCACCATCGACGACGGCGGTAACTTTGTTTTAAAAAATTAAAACCGCTGCATTTGTTCTACGACGTCTTCGGAAAATTTACGGTCGTAATTATTACACATTAAATGACGCTCGGTAATAAAGTATTAATCAAAGCAGACGTTTTACGATTGATTGTCTTACACGTAGGTTATTACACCCGCGATTGCATCGAGCAATGTAGGGATTGCGGTTGCTACGAGGTAATCCAGTAGATACTTAACGACTTGATCTTTGATTACCGTTGTTAACCGGATTATGCCACCTCTAATGCAAATTCTGTGAATATCTCCCGTTGCTATTGCTATTGTTGTCTAGTAGTTTCAGTTGAAGTGTCTGAGTTGTTTGATTGTACCTATGATTTGATTATTCGATATGCATTATAACCATGTATATATTTCATTTGTATTAAGAATTAGATCCAGGCGCCTCCGCCATAATTTCACGCCATAAAGCACATGCTCGACTTTCGGAGAAATTGTCAATTAGGCGATATTTTTTCGGGCCACAATCGAGTGGACGACGGTCTGCGGCGGATTCGGTATGGGTCAGCGAAAATCGCCCGGCGAGATTCGAATTTATGTATTTGGCTCCACATTGAATATCCGGTAAGAGGATCATCTCGATTCTGCTCCAGACTTCTTTCGGCCCACCCTTAATCCCATTCGGGCCGCCCCGGTTTCTGAACTAGCACCGTCTCAGGAATATTCCTTTTGTGTTTCCGGCCACCGCCGTCTGTATTGAACTTTAAATATAAACGATAAATCAACAAATACGGATGGATTAATGTAACATTAATATATATAAAAGAAACATCTTTAAACAAATTTAACTTCTGCGCGCGGCCATCGAAGTCCCGCTCAATTTTTACTCAATTATTAATTATTCTGAGCTAATTACGCGCGGGGTAAATATTTTATTTACGGCGGCGCCGGCGTCTAAATGAAATTCAAATTAGGCGCGTCACTCGCGCACTAATAAAATTCCGTCGGAAACTTTTCGAAAATTGTTTGTATCCATCCGCCATCTCGTTTCCTTCGTGTTTATCTTTAATTAATCGGCCCTAATTAAAATAAAGACGGTCGGGCGTTCGTTCCACAGGGGAAAACTTTCGGCTATCGCGTCGTCCGTAAATCCAGACATTTGCATACTTAAACGTCCAGGTCCGCCAGATGATGATAACTAACGGGCGATAATTGGAAATTTTCACAAAGGAAAGAATTTTAAAAATCACACAGCTTTAAACAAAATCACCACGTACAAAAATAATATATTCGGTTTTATATCGTTTATTACTTTTTAGATTTTAGAAAGCTTGATGATAAATTAGGTCCGGGCAGGATAATACGTCGTGGACAATTACCGAAAGGTTGATGTATGATTTGGGATGTTGGCGGTGTAGCAGCAGGGGGAGATAGTTGCAGCTGCAGCAGCACTTCGACCCGCAGGAAGATAAAATATTAATACGCCCGCGGATAATCTAATTAAGTCCGGGTAGTAACATGTAGTGCTTTCATACGTTGTAATATCCTCTTCATCCATTAGCCCGTGTGTTCAATTTCAAAAAGAGCGGGATAATAACAGTTCGTTCCGTACAGTATCTTAATTACAATTTGATGTCGGTTGCGCGGGCATAATAGGGGCCGTCTGCCGCTTATGATACATATAAATTACGATTCGTATCTGCGGGTGGGGGTGGTCGGGTTCTGCGGAGAGAGAAAGTCGCGGCAATAACTTCCCGATAAGACGCGCAAAGTGGGACGTGATCTCAGCCAGTTGCCAAGAAAGTTTCGCAAACAAATCCTCCCGTGGATATAATTAGTGTATCAGTAGGTGAAGGCCCCTTATTACCCGTATAATTCAGAAAGTACCTGAAGCCATACACATAAACCGTGATTGATGAGGCCAAGCCGTAATTGTCCTGTCGTTTATCAGGGATAATGTCCTGGAGATGCGGTCGCGCAATTTGTTTACTCGCGTTCTAACGCAGATGATGAATCGATCGTTTTGACTGCAGAATAGTGTGAGAAAGTTGTCGGGTTTTTCTGCAAAATGGCTCTATTAACTTTGTCAAAAATTTTATCACCCTCAAAATTCTTACACATACTTCATACTTTAAGTACTTAAAATCAATAACAAAAAATGGTGATGTGGCCATAATAATACTTTCCATATATGTTTTTCGAAAACTATGAGGTTTCCACAAAAAGAGCATCACACATTTTTTTCTCACGTCGCCAAAAAAATTGTAATGGCGGAGTGTGAAGATAGTGTAAAAGAAATTGAAAATAAAAGTTACTGTACTTACAAACATTGCAAACGACCTATCGTAAGGGACAGTATAGAGTGCTGTGTTTTTTGCAACATATCACTCAAGATGCTTTTCCAAAGGGAAAAAGGATGCCCAAGCAAACCACATATGCACAACCGACATTGAGGAAGGTAATAATTATCTTATTATTTCACTACAACAAAAAGTTAATCATCTCACCAAACTACTGGTCCAGTTAGAAGATACAAACACTAGTTTGAAAATGAACAACGAGTCTCTAATTTCTAACAATAAATACCTTAGAAAAGTTGGAATAAAAAGTAAAATTTACCTATCCAAGGAACAAACCATTCTAGAAAATTCAACTAATGTAAATATAAATTCTCAAAATTGCCAACAGATGGAGCAAACTGTTCCACGGAAAGCAAAAGTAAATAATAAATCAAAATTAAGCGAAGACCAAAAACTGCAATCATCAAAAAAGAGAGCGGATACATTGGAATCTGCAAAAAATGTAAACAAAGATATATAATTGAAAACAGATTCAAATCCAAATAAAAATATAATAACATTGCAAAATATTGCAGGTCCTCATTTTTTCGAGGTGGTAACAATAAATTTGAACTGAAAGCATTAAATTGCGGATATAACAATAGTGTTGAAAAGCATTTCGAATGCTGTGTGGAGATTTAAATGTTAACGCACTTAGAGAGTCTTCAAACAAAAAACTTGTTTTTGATCTTTTCCAATCATACAAATTAAATTATATGTGTCAAAATCCAACACGAATTTTTACAAATATAAACAATTATACTACTAGTTCTGCAATCGATTATATGATTTTGAATTTTCCAAGGGAATTAACAACATGTTACCTTGATGAACCACATACTTCTGATCATAAAGCCCAATGTCCGATATACAATTTTTGTTAAAGTTCTATCAATAATGATAGATTATAAATAACAGGTGATTATATATCTTCTGTCATCTGTCATTTATCACCTGTTATTTATATAGTATCATTTATCATCTGTCATCTTCTATATGCCAAGTGTCATTTGTCATCTGCCATCTATCATTTATTATCTGTCTTCTGTCATTAATTGTCTATTATCTGTCAGCAGTAATTTAAATAAATAATTTAAAAAACCGTTGCCACGTGATACATAATAGATGACACACAAAAGATGTCAGATGAACGATGATGAATGACAAGTGACAGTTAAGATAGATGTTAAGATGACGGGTGATATATAATGCCAGATATATCTACTGTCTGTCATCTGCAACACAATGTTAATATAAGATAGATATGTAAGTGATGGTAGATATGATAGGTGGCAATTAACAGGTGAAGCATATTGATATACAAATTCAAGTAGATGGCAGATGATATATGGTAGATGATAGGTGACAGGTGGTAGATGACGATAGATGATAAGTCATATACGAGACATGAAAAATTTGACAGATGGCATTAAGAACCATAACACACGACACTTGATATATGATAGATGATGGGTGACAGATGACAGGTGACAGGTAAATAATGACAGATGACAATTGGCAAATAAGATGTGACAAATATGATATCTTGCAAATGATAGTTTTTAGATGATGTATGAACTGTTTTAACTTTGATAATGATCCGCAAGGACCGAAGCACGTGTCAGTTATCTGAAAATAAAGAAATGAAACATAACAAGAGTTTTACTTCTCATAATTTGAAGTTATTATAAGTTATCGTCTGTGGTGTTATTTAAACAAGTTCAAATTTTTATCAACAGCTCAACATTGACTTAGGCAATCTCTATCGACAGAAATAGCACTGTATCAACTAAAAGAACATATCAGCGTGGAATTGGATGCGAAACATTGTGTAGCAGTGCTACTTTTCGATCTAACTCGTGCATTTGATACGGTTAACATTCAATTTGTTAGATACAAATTAGAAAAACTTGGTATAGGTGACAATGTTTTAAACTATATGATGAATTAGTTTCTCACTTAAAATATTATAATAATAATAATAATAATAATATTTATTATCCAACTGTTTACATTAAACTAATTACAGGATAATATTAAATAGAACTAAATATAATACATTCGTGCTACCTTAATAAATGAGAATAACAAAGCAACAACATAAAACAAAAACAAACTGATTTCAAATAAATTAAATTATATTACTAATTACTAATTATGAAACATTTTTGTATTAATTCATCGTCATTTTTGAGTGACAGACAATTTTATGTAAAATGAAAATGATGGTAGCGACCGTTACTATGTGGTAGTTCATTTTAAAAAGGGTAAATGAAAATAATTTTTAAGTTTTTATACCACTTTTTTGTAAAAATAAAATATTCTACGTTTAAAAAATCTAGAGAGGAAATTTCAGGATAAATTTAGAACATTTAAAGCACATTCTAAAAACTTGAATAATAATTTAATAAAATCCTAAAAATATTGAAGTAAAGTTCAGATGTCTGAAAAGAATCAGTCAAATATTAAAATTTTAGAAATTTAAACAAAATCTATAAACCTTGACGAGAAGTGCTAAAACATTCTAAAAATCTGTAAAATTCTAGAACCCTTGAAGGAAACACTAGAAACAGATTAAAGGGAAACAATGAATACTGGAAAATTTTAGAATCTTTGGAAAAAAATTAGAAACCCAAAAAAATTGCTGAAAAATTTTGGAAACATTCAAGAATTTTTCTACTTTTCTATAATTTTAGAGTATTTCAGCACAAAGTGCAAAAATATAGAAAAGTAGAAGGAACATGAAACTAATTCTTGACAAATTCTGTATGTTTGAAGAAAATGCTAAAACATTCTAAAAATGGAAAGAGCAATTGCTATAAAAAATTTAACGCTTCAAATATTTCTATAAATTTAGGATACAAATTCGCAGAAAATTGTGTTAAGAAGCACAAGAAATCTTGGAAAATGAAACAAACAAAATTTTTGGCAACTCTTGAAATTCTATATTCTAAACATCAGGACAATCATTACTGTAAAGTTTTAATCTTTAAATTTTAGGAATTTAAACAAAATCTATAAACCTTGAGAAGTGCTAAAACATTGTACAAATTTGTAAAATTCTAGAACCCTTGAAGGAAATACTAGAAACATATTAAAGGGAAACAATAAATACTGAAAAATTTTAGAATCTTTGAAAAAAATAGAGACCCAAAAAAATTGCTGAAAAATGTTGGTAACATTCGAGAATTTTTCTACTTTTCTATAATTTTAGAGTATTTCAGCACAAAGTGCAAAAATATAGAAAAGTAGATGGAACATGAAACTAATTTTTGACAATTTCTCTATGTTTGAAGAAAATGCTAGAACATTCTAAAAATGGAAAGAGCAATTGCTATAAAAAATTTAACGCTTTAAATATTTCTATAAATTTAGGATACAAATTCGCAGATAATTGTGTTAAGAAGCAGTAGAAAGCATTATAGAAAATCTTGGAAAATGAAACAAACAAAATGTTTGGTAACTCTTGAAATTCTATATTCTAAACATCAGGACAATCTAGAAAAAACACGAAAATATTTTCGTGTTTTTTCTAATTATTAGTGAATTTTCTATAACGTAAAGGACTTATATATTTTTATCAGGACAATCATTACTGTAAAGTTTTAAGACTTAAAAGAAATCCTGAAAAATCTTGAAAATAGGTAGAGACTTTGCCGAAAAGAATCTTGGAAACATTAGAGAAAACTTTGAGTGTAATATTCTAAAAATCAGTTTTAGAACATTTGTAAATAGTTTCAGATAAATTTTTAGTTGTTTAAAAAAGTCATTTTGAATATCGATAAAGAACCTGCTGGAAGATTCCAGAATCCTTAAGCATTGTAATCATTCAGGTTAGAAATTTGTAAGAAAATCTAAAACAAAATCACAAACAAAAATTAATTTAAAAAAATGTAACAAACTTTTATGAAATTATATTGTTATTGTTAATTATGTTTTATGAAATGTTTTATAAATTGTGTATTTTAAGAATTTAGAAGAAAAAATTTCAGCATAATTCTTAAACTAAAGTCTCAAAACATTAAATTGATACAGAAAAAAGTTCTAAAAGCTTTTAAGAATCTGGAAAATTGTAGACTCTGATATGAAGTCTTAGAAATTTGGAAGAGCATTAAAAATTGTATAAAATCTGAAAAATATTAAAATCCTTATAAAAACTTCTAAAAATCTTGAAGTAGAGAAATGCTGGAAAATTCTAGAAATTTGTTACATTTGCTGACAAATCCTAGATGGCTGGAAAATATTCTAAAACGTTAGAAAAATCGAAAAAATTTGGTTGGGAAATTTTAGAACGCTTCAAAAATGATGTAAAAATTATATAGTAAAATTTGTAGAAAATTCTGATAAAATAAAACAAAACATAGAAAATCTTTGAAAATATAACAAACAGAAATAGAAGAAGACAACTATACAGGGCGACTGACGAAAAACCTTTGGTGCTGTTTCTTGCTTATTTTTTATCCGATTTTAATAAATAAACATCAAATTAAATGATTTTTAAAAGACTTTAATATGAACTGTACTGATATGTTTTCTTGCATCCAGTTTTTGACAAAAGACGATCAACTTTTTTTTTCAAATTGCACTGTGCGAGAAAAAATAACAGTTCAGATCGCCCAACTCTAGAATATGCGTCAACTGTTTGGTCTCCTTATTTGACAATAAAGATTACGCCTTTATATAAATAAATTAAAATTAAAATAGCTATTAAAGGTTTGTTATATTTAAACTTAAATTTGGATTATGCTTTATTTTTTTTATTACATATAAGGTTTTATTGTTTTGTTAGCAACGAAATCATTAACACTTAGTATTTAAAGTTTTCATGTATATGTAGAGTGGGTGGGTGGCCTCTATCCCACCCTCCAATCAGTAAAACTTAAGCGAGGGTTTTAATTAAAATTTGTACAATATAAATAAACACAAAATAATTGCAATTTTTAGAGATTTATTCATACATTTTTGTCAAGTAATTTCTGATGATGTTTTACTGATTGGAAGATGGGATAGAGGCCACCCACCCTACATATACATATAAATTTTAATTACCTTGTGGTCTGGAGTAAAATTAATTACAATTTTATTTGAATAAAAAATAAATTAAAAAAATACAATTTTTGAGTGAGTAAATTTGTAAAAAAATTGATGATGGATAGGCAGACTTTAAATCTAAATTAGATAAGGTTAGTTAAAAAGTCATTTATATTTAAAATCAATTTTTTATTTTGTATTATATTTTATTACATAGAGGTTTGACTGTATTTAGCAGCAAAAACATCAACTGTTAGCAATTAAAGTTAGTAGAAAAGTAAGTAATTAAGTAAGTGCTTTATTTATGTTTTGCCTTACTCACATATACATAAAGATAAAACATAAATAAACAGATAATATAATGTATACAATAATATTATATAATAATACACATAAAGATAACAGATACAAGTTTTACACTGTTCAGCTGTATCCATTGGTATTACTTCTCGTATTACATTGCCTCCGTAATACAAGAAGTAATACCAATGGATACAGCTGAAAAATGTGTTTTAATTAATAGGTAAATAGATAAATAAATTATTTAATAAATAAATACATAAAAAATAAGTGGATAAAATATCAAAATAAATAAATCAATATAAAATTTAATAAAATGAATATAAAATCAAGAAAATACAATGTATATAATATTAAGAAAAAAAAATTGAGTATCACAGTTGTTTATATTGAAATATTATTAATAAAACATGTAAAACGAAGTAGAAGCTTCTTACATTAACAATGAAATATTATTTGTCAAAATGGTTAAGTTAAGAGTAATAAAACTATTTCAAATATCTGATAGTTAAAATATAAAAAATATGAACAAGTTAGAAAATTGCAAAAATTACAAAATTACAACATAACATATTAAAAGTAATTACCTTATGATTATGTAATGGAAATTGTAGATTTTAAGAATTCATTAAATAAATAGAAACAGTTCTTAGCTAACAATTGCAATACCATTTTCCTCAACTGTTTCATTTGTAAGACTTGCCAAGCATTTGTTACAAAATTTAATAGCACAATAGTTGTTACAGGATTTTTATTTTGTTTATTCGAAAGTTTTCTTTATGTCGGGTTCCATGAGAATGTTCTTAATTCGTGTACTGATAGTTTTTGTCAACGAGTAACACACAATTAAGTATATAGAGAGATGGCAAGGTTAAAATCTCTAAACGTTTAAAAATTGGCTTACAATCGTCTCGATATTTAGCTTCTTCAAGTATTCGTACGCATTTCGTTGTAGTCTAAATATTCGATGTCTACATGAAGCTAGTTCCCAAGCCAGAATTCCATATCTTAAACGTTATTCGATTAGACTATGGTAAGCAATTTTAATTATATTAAACAAGCAAATAATTTTTTAGCAAGCGATGCAGCAACAGACATTTCTTGCTTTTCCCAACAGAGTTGTGAATCAATGTGTACACCTAGGAAACAATGATTTATCATTTGTTTTCCTCTTTTCAAACTAAACACAATTTTTTGCTTTCATTTAAGATAATAATAATAATTTTGGCAACTCATATTTTTACCTGGATCATTGCTCATTTTTTATTTCTGTGCCTTGAATGTTTCTACCATCACTTATAATAGTGGAATCATCAGCAAATAAGACAGTGTTTGCAATATTAGCTTGTAGAGGAAGGTCATTTATCAAAATTAAAATTAATGTCTAAAATATCTTTTATAAAAGGAACAAAATACAGCATATTTGCTGAATTAAAAAATTAAAAATAAATCCAGAAACAACCAAAGGCCATCACTTGTGTGTGGTTCGAGTGGAAGATCATTGAGAAGCAGTGAACTCCGCCTGTGATTCCTGTGGCCAAAATTTTTGTATGGTTTTATGTGTATATTTATTTAAATACGTTAACAGAAAAACGTTTAACTATTTATACTCCTTTTTATGAAAAAATAGACAAGACAATTCACAGATTGCACTTGCAGGAATTATTGTTTCGCAGTGTTTACTGCTTTTACGCCCAAAATAAGATGTTGAAGACAACTTTCCCACTCAGGAAATTTCATATTTCTCTTCGGATAGACAATGTTCCGATACACATATAAAATTAAAGTGTTTATCTGCTAAAAAAAAATAACCCAGTTCATCACATTTGTTTCGTCTAGACTGTATGTTGATAAACACCACTTTTATTTCTCTGGCAGTTTCTTCTGAGCGGTTAGAAAAAAAATTATTTATTCGTACATCCTCTGGCCAGATGTATGGTCGATACGATTTGACGGTGCACCCACTTTAAATGAAGAGTATTCTTTGGGTCGTCTAGAATTTAAGCTTTCGCACCTCACATTCTCAAAACTGCAACTGTATCTAAGTGATTTCATCCTTAGTGACTGAATAGTTGAGGCTGTTAGTTGTTGAAAGTTCATATTCTTAATTACTTTGGTAAATTTTCGTAAATGAAATACGATAACACTTTCAAATATTTATTTTGCTGTTCACGTGAAGAAGGCACAGTGTATCGAAACAATTGTCGCGAACAGCAAATAAATATTTTAAAGTGTCGTATTTCATTTACAAAAATTTACCCCTTTTACTAGTCTTGGATGTACCTAAAATAGTACGCTGTTTGTATTTACGACAATTTTGAACTGTTTCCCATTTATCTGGATTATTCATTTGTAACAATTACTCATGTTGAGAATTGTCATTAGGTTCCTGTTTTATTGATATCAGTTTGTATTACATTACAAATAGTAGGATTTTCAGTTACTTTATTTAAGATAACACTTTTCTTGTTTGAATGTAGTTTCTTTAGACTCCTATTTCCTCTATCAGGGTACACTTGGTTGCCTACATTAAGATTTGATTATTGGGTATTATCGATGTTATTATTGCAGTTTTCTTGATTCGTGTTTGATTTAAATAGGTGTTTATTGCTGGAATTGACCGGTAGATTATTACATTTTTCTTCTAATAAATAAATGGTTTCCTTCATTAAATTTATTTTATCTCTTAAGTCCTCAATCAATTCATCTAGAAGGTTAATTATTTCCCGCAGATATACCAATTCTTGATTAGTTATCATGTATATGTAGGGTGTTTGGCCTCTATCCCACCCTTCAATCAGTAAAACGTAATCGAGGGTTTTAGTTAGAAGTTGTAAAATCTAAAAAAACACAAAATAGTGTATTAGTGTATTCATATAAAAATTTCAAATAATTTTTGGTAATGTTTTACTGACTGAATGGTGGGATAGAGGCCACCTACCCAACCTACATATACACATTAACTTTAATTACTGATCGTCTCGCGGTTTGCAATAACTTTAATTACAAAATTTGAATAAAAGAAAATTGACAAAGTAAAACGACGAAGTAGAAGCCTCCATCGTCAATGAGTCAAAGTAAAATTTTTGAGTGTGTCAATTAATAAAAATTATATACATGATGTGTGGAAAGGCTTTAAATCAAGCTTAAATAAGATTATAGAATGTATATTTAAACTTAAATTTGGATTATGCTTTATTTTTTAGTACATACACAGTTTTAGTGTTTTGTAAGCAGCAAAATCATCAACAATTAGTATTTAAAGTTATCATGTATATGTAGGGTGGGTGGGTGGCCTCTATCCTATCCTCCAACCAGTAAAACATAAAAGAGGGTTTTAATTAAAAGTAAAATATAACTAAACACAAAATAATTGCAATTTTTAGAGATTTATTCATACAATTTTTTCAAATAATTTTTGATGATTTTTTACTGATTGAAAGATGGGATAGAGGCCGTCCACCCACCCTACATATACATACAAACATTAATTCCCAATGGTCTAGTTGTATCCAGTGAAATTAATTACAAAACTTTTTGAATACAAAAATTAAAAATGTAATATATTTAAATGAGTAAATTAGTAAAAAATTTGATACATTAGGTAAGATTAACTATAGAAAGTTATTTATATTTAAACTTAAATTTTGAATTATTATTATTTTATTGTTTTGAGCAGGAAAATCATCAACAACTTACGTTTTTTGATAGTTAAATTTACTAGGAAATCATGGATTATAATATGCTGTTTGAAGGGTTGGATAGTGAACACCCGCCACTCTACATATTTATTTTAACTTAAATCAAAGCACTGATTTTTTTTTTAAAAACTCTTACAGATATTGAAAAACTAAAGCAGTTATAGCTGTTTAAATAAGTAATATTTGTAGAGATTGTGGTTGGTCACGATCGCACCCTCTAATTATTAGCAATGGTTTATCATACTTTTTAAGAATATTAAAGATATACAATTATGACAATAATTGTCAATATTGGATGGTTTTTCTTGATTCAAATATTTTTATATTTTAACGTATATTAAAATTTTGAAGATAAACTAAGTAGATAATATTTCAATAAAACTCAAAAATTTAAGGACAGTATTGAATAATTACATCAATAAACCGTAAGAAAAATTCATTATGCACGCTGTTTTAAATAAATGTTAAAAAAAATTCATACGCATTACAGTAGAAAAGATCTTGAGATGTAGTAGATATAAAGAAACCCTTCACAGTAAATAGGACTTCTTATCGGCGCCGTTTCTAAATAAGTAATTTAAAAAAAAAATGCCACCGACTTCCAGAACAATCTGCAGATGGAGCGGCGCAGTGTGCCTTCTTGAAGCAGATAAGTGCAGAAATGTGAGATAAATTACATCCGAAATTTAAATCGGCCCGCAGTACATAAAGAAAGAGTCTCATTGTCGCCGGAGAGAAGAATGCCGGAGACGGCGCCATAACATAATCCTTTCGGGTGTCCTCCTTCTTTTTTGCAGAACGAAACCTATCTCTATTTTAAGGAATGTAATACCTTCACCGAAGGTGAACGTATGAAAAGCTCCCAGTTTGTATGTATGTGAAGTTTTCTATGTGTGTGTGCCTTGTAACTGAATAGCAGGGGGACGGTCGGTCCGTATAAAATACCGACCGCCTCTTCTCCAGCCACCGACAATTGACAAGGGACATTGCATCTTATCTGATCTGAAATGTTCACACAATGGCCACCACTCTTTTCTACGCCAACGCCAGAACTTTCGTTTACGGCGAAAGAGTTTTTTGCTGGTGCGGAGATGGTTTCGCAGTCTCGACAGGGGAGGATCAGCGAAATGTGGACCGGTGGATGTTAGTAACATTTCAGTTGAATGGTGGAGATAAAGTTTGGACGGTTCACGGTGCACAGGGATTTATTTATTGAATGTTGCACATACGATAGATATCAAAGGCTATAATTTTTAACGTACATACAATCGAGTTAAAAAATAATCTAGTGCAACGCTTTAGATAATAGATGTCGCCCTAATGATTAAATAGTAGCTACGTATCAAACTTATGACGTGATAATATAATGAATAAGTTTCGGAAACAAGAAATGTCAATAGTGTTTAATTATACTAAAGCATTCACCTGTCTGAACTTAATTTTTAAGTTAAGTTAATAACCATCCCTTCATTTTACTTTGCGAATTTATAAATTCCCCGGTGAAATGTTTGAAATACTTTGCGAAAGGTTGTTTATAAAACACCGTCGGAAACATTAAAGCCCCCAAAAGGAAGCACACGTGTACATAAAAGCGCTTTCATATCAACTTAAACTATAATGAAGTAGTTTGCTACTCTTTATATATATATATATATATATATATATATATATATATATATATATATATATATATATATATATTTCTTGTTTAAAACTTCTGCAGATTACTTTCTAAACGTCCGATGAAAAAAATTCAACCTGCAGACCTGCAAAGAAATATAAATTCTCGGGGCTTTATTTTTATAAAATCTGGATAATCCTTTATTAACCCCGGACGCGAAAAGTAAAATAATAGCGTCTCCGCGTAATCTGCAAACAACGATTAACCGTTTCAGTCGCCCTTTGTCGTTGCCCTCCTCACCCCTGTCTAGCCTCGTGACGTTTTTAAAAAGAGGACCGAAACAGACGTGTCTATTCGTTATGCTTAAGGCGGACAATGAGATCCGAGCTGCAATTATTTCGGGGATTATCTCGAGGGAGGGGGGTGGACCTCTTTTCTTCTTTCTTTTTTTGGCCGCCCCTCTGGTCTCGTTCCGACCGTTTACGTTCGATTGATGCACAAAGGCGAATTGAATAATTGGAGTTATTACGGATTGTATCAATTATGCGCTCGAGATCTGTCGATTTATTTAAAAGGAAAAATATGGTTTTTATTTACATCACATTAAAATCAACAAGCAACTTCAATTTAATTACTTTCCTTATAACAATTTATAATTCATGATTCCTAAAATATACAATTTATGAAGTTATTCAAACACGATTGTTTTATTTTCTTTAAGGATTATTTATCGCTTCAGAATATTCCACTTCTTTTACAAACTTAAAACTTGTAGCATTTTCAGCACTTTTTTTTTTCTAGAATTTTCGTACTTTTTAGATTGTTTTAACAATTATTTCCAGATATGTAAAATTGTCATTCCTCTTTTAGCAATTTCTCTACTAATATACACCCAAACATCATAATTTTATTGATTGAGTGTTGAGGCATTTAAGTGTTGAAAATCCATATTCATTATTTAGGTAACAAAACTGTTTGATTTTCAAATTGGTTTTATTGTAAACACTACATATGTTTCGCCACACTGTGGCTTTTTCAGGTGAAAAAAATATTTTTCTTCACCTGAAGAAGCCACAGTGTGGCGAAACATATGTAGTGTTTACAATAAAACCAATTTGAAAATCAAACAGTTTTGTTACCTAAACAATCATAATTTTATAATTTCACTAGCTAATTCTGAGATATTTCGAGAATTTACTTCAAGGTTGTTATACCTATCCAGTAATTTCTACTTCAGATCATTAGAATATAATTTTTTTTTCAAGGGTCTTATCATTTTCTACCAACTTCTCAATCAAGTTATAAAATGTTTAATCAGTTTTACCCAGCATGCACAATTTCTTAGCAACTCCTCAAACAAAGTTCTATTTATAACCATTGCTGCAAAATTTTCTTTAAATTTACAGTTTGCAATATTTTTCTTCCAGATTTCTACAATTCTCTTTAAGTTTTGTATAATATTCCAGATTTTTTTAAATATTTGAAAATGTTTCCCAAGCATCTAGAAATTCGATGTTTCTACTTTTATTTTTACAAAATTATAAGTATTTTTTACATTTCTCTTGAAGGTTTCTAGAATTGCCTTCGAAAGTTTCTGTATTATGAAGTTATATCTACTCCAGATTTATAATACATAGAGTTTTGATAATTTTACGAAACGTTTCTTTTATTTTTCAAACTATTTTTTGAAATCAATATCTCACCAGAATTTCAGCAAAGCAAATTCTCAACTTAATTTTGAAAATTTCTTAGTATTTCTTTTCTACGCTTCGAGAATTTGCTTTAAGGGTTCTAGTATTTCTAGAATTTTTCAAAAATATTCGTTCGATTTACAACCATTTTCCAGTTTTCTCTTTGCTTTATCCAATCAAAAATTTGCCCAGAATTTTTCTCCTGAATCGCTAGAGAGAGAGAGAGAATAACATCTTTATTCGAACATGAATAACTATATATTTCTCTAAATGAGTTTTACGCAAAAAGGTTAATCATAACAATTTGCTCAATTTTATTTTTAATAACAATTTGCTCAGTTTAATAACAATTTGCTCAATTTTGGATTCTTTACAATTACTTGTTATATAAAATTTATGTAACTCCTACAAAAAAAAATTAAGTTTTTAATTTTTTCTCGCAAAGAACATAAAAAAATATTTTTCAGTTTCTCAGTCGCTTAACTTGTGTTTGAATAGTAATGTAATGTTTTTCAAAGTAATGTAATGTTTTTCAAATTAAGATAAATATCGACAAAAAAAACAAAAATCGCTTCGAGTAAACACCCACTTTCGGTTTCACCAAAAGCTTCTCAGTTACAGTTTTTAACGATAAAATCTTAAGCTTAAAATTAAATCAAAAACGAATGATCCTAGTTTTTGAGATTCATAAATTTTTCTATTTCAGAAATTTCTCTTGAAATTTACAAATGATTTCTTCTAGGAGTTTTAATAATATCCAGTTTTTTTTTTGACTAAAAGTATTTCTCTTCAGTGCAAAGTTTTCTTCAAGGGTTCTAAAATTTTTCAAAAAATTGCTTTCAGATTTATAAAATCCATCAATTCAAGAATTTAGCATTTTCCAGCAAATATTTAAAAATTTTCCAATTTTTACTTTCTTCTTTATGAATGGCTTTTCCAATTTAACAAAATTTCTGTTGAATTGATTAGTAATTCGCTTTTACATCTCTTTTTATTAAATAGTAATATAGTATATTTTAGCGATTCTCTAATGAATTTCTCTTCCAAGTTGAGAGTTTTTTTAAATTTCTAAATTTTTCTGCAATTTTTTTTTTCTACCAATTTAAAAGTTTTTGGAATTTTCTAGAATTTCCGAGAAAAATTTCTACCATTAAAACAAACCGAATTTTTCAGCATTTTTTCGTCTAAACATTTGTTCGGTAGTTCAAATATGTTTCAATTATTATTATTTCAATTTATTTATTTGGAATTCTTAAGTTTCAAAATAAGTTTACCTTTCAGGTTGCGATTTTTCTTCACAGTTTTTGAAATTTTGCTTTCACAATTTTCTACTAAATCAAGAGTTTTGTTTTTTCCAAAAAAAATCTCAAAAATTTAAAGAATTTATTGCATTTAATAAGTTTTTTATTCTTATAGAATCTTTTCTTCTAATTTCCAAAAAAAAACTGTTAATTTTCAGTAATTCTTTACGAAATTTTATATTTAGCTTCATATTTTTTTGTCAATTCATTGAACTATAATAAACACAATAATATCTTAACCAGGCTGAAAGACCACCGGTCGATAGCCATGAAACAGAAGAAGAACAACTATATCTGAATTTATTTTATTTTATTTTATACATTACATGTATTAAAATTGATTTCCTTCTGTGAATAAAGATGTTTAGTAGTTTCTTAACCTTATAAACTCGATTATTACTTATTCTATCGTACTCTTGACCTACCTCAACAAACAATGCAACAATGACCTCTCGTACTCCTGACCCGCCCAAACAAATTATACATTGGGGTAGGTCAAGAGTAGGCTGGAGTTTAAGCGGGAAAATAGGCGCTAGGTTAACGCATAGTTTATTGTCGTAGGTCAAGAGTACGTTCGGTTAAAAAAATAATAATAATTGAAAATTATTTGAACATTTCTGAAAACATATTTTAATATTCAAAAGTTAGAATTTTAGATTTTTGCTTCATTTAAATAAATTTAATTGTAAGAATCCATTGGTGCAAGGTTTTTTAATTTAAATATTATTGCAAAAATTATAATTGAAAAACTGAAAAATAATTGAAATGTTTTCTATTGGTGCAAGAGTTTTCTCAAAATTTGAGCAAAAAGAGGTTTCAACTGTTATTCCTTAACAAATTATATTTATGTTATATTTTTTTCTTAAATTTCTTTTGTTGTTTTAAACATTAGACTAATGTGTAATTTTAGAAAGTTTGCAACTCTTTGAAATAAAATTCCATTGCTTTTATTTTATTTCAATTCTTTTTAACTGTCATTTTCTAAGTAATTGTAATTTATCAGCTGATATTCAGTTGTTTTTTTTTTGTTCGTGGTAAAATTAAAAAGTTTTATTAAGGAGAGAATGATTTTAACATTATATTATTAGCATTTTTTCTACTCTAATATTAGCTATGATTTTTGGATCAAATTTTTTCTTTGTAATTAGACGTATTTAGACTGATTTTATAAAGTAATTTTTAAAATATTTCAGCTGTATTCCAATTGTTTCCTTAATCTGAAAGTTTTCAACTGTTTAGTATAAAATTCAATTGTTTGCTTTTCTAAAATTCAACTGATTTTAACTGCAATTTTTTAGAAAAAAAATTGTTTTGTCTAATTATGTGTAAAAAAAATAAATAACTTTGCTAGCTAGCTTAACTGTCTGGATGATTCGCATTGATGAGTTAATATAGGGTGACTGAAGGGTGTTTATATTTAGGTGGGATATTGGGATTTCGAGGAATGCAAAATTTGTTGAGAAGAATCGCTAGATTTTTGTTAAATTCTATTCCTCTTATGATTTTAGAATATTTCAGCGTTTTTTTTTCTAGATACCCAGAATTTTTCATTCTTTTACTCTATTGAATTTTATAAAAATAACATTTTCTTTCGTGGTTTCGAAAATTTTCTTTAAAAGTTCGAAAACTTTTCAATAATTGCTTATCCATATTAACATAAAATTTCTACAACTTTATGTTTTATTTTTATATAAATGAATGCCTCTTTTAAATGTTTTTCAAACATTTAAAATTAATCGACAATTTGTCTAAAACATTTCTAAAATTTTATACAAATTGTTATTCGTGTTTCTAGATTTTTTTGAAGTTTTTAAAATTTTCTAGATGTATCAGCATTTTTTACACATATTTAGAATTTTCATGGATATTTCTAAAATTTAGTCTTTAAATATTTTTTAGTATATTTTAAGAATTTCAAAATTTTCACATGCTTAAAATATAATATTTTTTAAATTTCACAAAAACATTTGGTTTTAAGTATTTCTTCTCTATTTCCAAATTGCTAAAATTTTTTGTAAGCTTCTAAAATATTTCAGCAATTTCTTCTTCTTCCATTTTAAGAAGATTTCAGCATTTGTTTCTTCAGGCCTCTTCAATTTTTAAAAGTTTCTGTTATCCAATTTATAGATTTTTTTTTAAATAAAGATCTAATTATTAATTATTACAAGGCTCCAACATTTTTTCCAAACATCTAAATTTTCTTAGATGTTTTTAAATTTTTCTATAAAATTTAAATATTTGGCCTTACTATTTCAGGGTTCTGGAATTATTATATAATTTTTTCTTTCAATTTTTAGTATATTTCAAGCATTTAGATTTTGTTAGCAATTTCTAGAATTTTTCAGCAAAATTTGTTCTTATGTTTTAGCACTTCTTTTCAAGATACCTAAAAATAACGATGGAACTGAAACTGTAACATTTCTCTACAAAATTTTAAGAATTTTTGGGCTTTATTTTATCAGAATTTTTCTATATCATTGTTACAACCTTTTGGAACGTTCTAAAAGTTTTCACCCAATTCTCTTTTGATTTTTAGAATATTTTATAATATTTTCCAACTATCTAGGATTTCCAAACCAAATTTCTTAGAGAGAGAGAGAGAACAACATCTTTATTTGGACAAACAAAAATACATTTAGAACGAGTACATTTTAATTTAAAATAAGGGTTAGTCTTTTCGTTTTGGCTATCGACCTTCGGTCTTTCTGCCCTCCAAATTTCTTATTTTTCCAGCATTTCTTTATTTCCAGATTTTTAGAATTTTCTTTAGGGGTGTTAATATTTTTTTAAATTTCTTCCATTTCAGAATTTTCTAGTTATTTTTTTCAGATTTTCAGAATATATTATTTTTAGAACTTTCCAAAACACGTTTGGTTTTAAGTATTTCCTTCCTTTTTCCAAATTGCTAATTTTTTATAAGGTTCTAAAATGTTTTGGAATTTCTTCGATTTCAGAATTTTTTTGTATTGTTTTCCAGATTTTCAAAATATATTATTTTTAGAACTTTCCAAAACACGATTGGTTTTAAATTTTTCCTCTTTTTTCCAAACTGCTAATCTTTTTGAAAGGTTCTAAAATATTTCAGCAATTTATTTTGTAATATTTTATAAATTTAGTAGAGGATTTGTTGACAACTGCTACTTATATTAAAAGAGAAATTGTTAGTAAATATTAAAGCGCTTTAATCTTTTCTAAAAAAATTATAAGAACATGAAAATAAAAACGTGTTTTGAAAATCTCAAAGCTTTATATTTTAAAAACTTGGATAATAATTTACCAGATATTTCTAGAGACCTAAAAGAATTGCTAAAAAAATTCTTAGAAATAGGTAGAAAAATTATTGAAAAAAATATCAAAAAAAAAAAAAAATTCTTTCTAAATTCTACAAAGTAAATCTTGTTTCCCTATCTCCAACTGCATTACGCTGATGAAATCCAAAATATATCGAAACTGGTCCGTGGTTGTTGTTGGTAGAGAACAATAATTAATGTTTAAAGAAGAATTTTTTTGATTTTTCGATATTTTTTCAATAATTTTCCTACCTATTTTTAAGAATTTTTTTAACAATTCTTTTATGTCTCTAGCAATATCTAGAAACTTCTTATCCAGGTTTTCAGAATATAGAACTTTTTTCATTTTCAAAATACCTCTTCTATTCATGTTCCTATAATTTTCTACGAATTTGTCTACAAAATTTTTAGAAAAGATTAAAGCGTTTTAATATTTATTAACAATTTCTCTTTCAATATAAGTAGCAGTTCACAACAATTCCTTTACTAAATTTCTAAAATTTTCCAAAATTTCCCTTTCAGTTCTCTAGATTTTTCTCCAAGCGTTCTATAATTTTTCAAATTTTTAGAATTTTCTAGATTTTTTAGACATCTCGAATTTTCTTTGATGTTTCTATAAATTTTCAAGTTTTTAGAATTTGCTTTAAAGGTTCTAGAGTTATATAATAAATTCTTCTCTAGATTTTCACAACAGACTTTTCCCAAAATATTTGTTTTCTGTTAACTTTATTTCATCACTATTTTCTAGAAATTTAACTCTTAAATCTTATGAAGAGCTTTCTGAAATTTTATAGAATTTCTTCCAGACAATTAAATTTTGACAGAAATTCCTCTAAAATTTTCCAAATTTCTAGAAAATTTTTTTCTGATAATTTCCAATTTTTTTTTAATAATTATTCAAATTCTTCAGGAATTTCATCATTATTTGTATTTATTTTTTGAATGTCATGAATTTCCTTAATGTTTCCTATAATTTTTCAGTAATTTTAAAATATATTATTTCTATTCCATTTTTAAGTTTTTGAAGATTTCCTATCTTTCTATTCTTTCGAGTTTCTCGATTTTTTTCCTTTTCATTTTGCACTGTTTTAGAATGTTTCAACATTGTTTACAGTCATCTACACGTTTTTGTTATTTTTAGAATTTACGACCATTTCTCGTATATTTTTTCTCTTATATTTTTAGGAGTTTCTAAAATTATTTAGCAATTTCTCTACCAAACTTTTTCTAAGATTTTCCTCTCGATGTTTCTAGAATGTTTTTATTTGTTACTAATTGCTTCTATAGGTTTTTTAATAATTTACAAAAACGTTTCTTTAATTCTCAAGTTTTTTACTTTCCCTATATACGAAGTATATAGGGGAAGTATTGTGATCGTGATTTTTTTTTGAAAAATTTTTTTTGCGGAAATATCCGTTTTGAGGTCCCCTGAGTCCAATACACTAATTTCTGGAAAAAAAAAAATTGTGTCTGTGTGTGTGTCTGTCTGTCTGTCTGTCTGTCTGTCTGTCTGTCTGTCTGTCTGTCCGTGGGTGCTGTATCTCAAAAACGAATGATCCGATGGACATGAAACTATAAACTTAAGGTTTTATCGTTCAAAACTGGAACTGAAAAGCTTTTGGTGAATATTGATAGACCGGAAATGGATGTTTACTCGAGGCGTTTTTTTGTTTTTTCGTGATATTTTTCTAAATATAAGAAATTTTAAAAAACGATTCAAACAAAAGTTAAAGGGAATAAAAAACTGAACAAGTTTTATTAAAACATAGTTTTCATAAATTTCTTAACTTTTGAGAAAAATAATAAAAATTGAAAATTTTGATATTTTTTGCCAATTGCTAATAAACTATTAGAGTTACATGAAACTTGTATTACAAATAATTATAGAAAATTCAAAAGTGAACAAATCAATAAGAATAGCCTTTTTGCGTAAACCTCATAGTTTTCGAGTAAAATATAGGGAAAGTACTATGATGGCCACATCACCATTTTTTTTATATTTCTTATCCTATCAGAATTTTTTAGGAATTTCTTTTCTATTTTCCTAGAATTTTTGAAGGATTCTAAAATTTTACAAGCAATTCCTCTTTGCGTTTTTCAGTATTTTCCCCAAAATCTATAGTTTGTTAGCAATTCCTCTACAAAATTTTTAACGGTTCTTTTACAAATTTCTAGAATATTTTTCAAATTTCTAAATTATTACAATGATTTTGCAATTTTTCTAGATATCTACAATTTTCTTCTAGAAATTTTTAACAATTTATCTACCAAATTTTAAGAACCTTTCAGCATTCTTCTCCATTGAAAGTATTTTATAATTTTTGTAATAATTCTTTTTCTAGATTTTTGTAATATAGAATCTTTGTTTGTTTCATGTTTTTCTTATTTTCATTTTCAAAATTACTAGAATTATTTGAAGCGTTCCAGAATTTTGTAGCAATTTCTCTTTTGATTTTTAAACTTTTTCAAGGATTTAGATTTTGTGAGCAATTCTTTTTAATAACTATTCAAATTCTTCAAGTAATTTCATTATTATTGGTATTTAATTTTTGGATTTCATGAATTTGCTTAAAGGTTTCTATAATTTTTCAGTAATTTTAAAATATATGATTTCTATTTCATTTTTAAGTTTTCGAAGATTTCTTTCTTTCCTTTCGAGTTTCTCTCGATTTTTTCCTCTTCATTTTGCACTTTTTTAGAATGTTTTAACATTTTTTACAGTCATCACGTTTTTATGTTTTTAGAATTTACGAACCGTGTTTCTATATTTTTAGGTGTTTGTAAAATTATTCAGCAATTTCTTTACCAAACTTTTTTTAAAGATTTTCCTCTCGATGTTTCTAGATTTTTTTTATTTGTTACTAATTGCTTCTATAGATTTTTATACTATAGAATTTTTAATAATTTACAAAAACGTTTCTCTAATTCTCAAATTTTTAGGAATTTCTTGTCTATTTTCCTAGAATTTTTGAAGGATTCTAAAATTTTACAAGCAATTCCTCTTTGCGTTTTTCAGTATTTTCCCCAAGATCTACAGTTTGTAAGCAATTCCTCTACAAAATTTTTAACGGTTCTTTTACAAATTTCTAGAATATTTTTCAAATTTCTAAATTATTACAATGATTTTGCAATTTTTCTAGATATCTACAATTTTCTTCGAGAAATTTTTAACAATTTATCTACCAATTTTTAAGAACTTCTCAGCGTTCTTCTCCTTTAAGAGAATTTTATATTTTTTGTCATAATTCCTTTTCTAGATTTTTATAATATAGAATCTTTAGATTTTTCCAAAAGAGTTTGTTTCATTTTCGAAAATTTCATATTTTTAATTTTTAAATTACTGGAATTATTTGAAGGGAAGAATTTTGTAGAAATTTCTCTTTTGATTTTTAGAATTTTTCAATCATTTAGATTTTATGAGTAATTTCTGTATCAAATGTTTCAGCAAAATTATTTCCAGTTATTGGAAAGTTTCAGCACGTCTTTCCACACACCTAAAAGTAACGATATTTCTGGTACTTTTCAATAATTTCTCTGCAAAATTTTAAGAATTTTTCAGCCTCTAGAGTTTAGTTTAAGAATTCTAAACATTTTCGGTAATTTAAGTAAAATTTCTAGAATTTTTAAAAATCTTTCTTTTTACTTTAGAGTATTCTATGATTTTCTCTTCTAAATCGCTAAAATTTTTTGAAGGATCCTAAAATTTTATAGCAATTACTCTTTCTAATTTCAGAATCCTTCTTTTTCCTTTTATTTTCAGGTATTGTAAACACATCCTATAATTCCTATAATTTGCCTTCTAGGTTAGTAGATTTTTTTTTCAATGATTCGTTTATATAAATTTATAAAGAACGTAAAAATTTAAACTTACGCACAATCTTAAAAAATATATAATAACGGTATAAAAGAAATTAGTTAGGCATTATTCAACTGCACCGTTTATCCCTTATTTTTTCACCACCGCAGGGACGGCGGAAGGTAGCCGAATTTCTTATCATATTTTAATATTTAATTTCTTAATGCAAACCCTAAGCGGCTTTACATACTCCTTAAGCATTAATGCGATTTTTTTCTTGCGGGTCTCGGAGGGCGCGTCGAACACTTATGCCATTTTTCATAATCCCCGCCGAAGCGGGGGGCGGGAGGGATAGGGGATGAAGAGGATTTAATTAAGGGCCGGGATGTTTTTACGCCGCGCAGGTTAATATTTTTCGGATTTCACGACGGGTCGCGATGATTGATTCGGGCACGGTGATATTGTAATTTTCGAAAAAATCGGAAAGGGGAGCGAATTAATGGGTAATTAAAAGAGCAGCGCGTTCAGCAGGCGATCTTGCGTGTCGACATTTTTGCCGCCCATTAAAATAATTACCGGCCCGTTTTTCACCGATCATTCTTTCGTGCGGTGTGATTTAATCAAAGTTGTTTGTAAAGTGTGATACGGAACTTTTTAAATGCATTGAATAAGATTTTCATGAAAATTAAACTAATGATTAATTTCGATGCTCATTACTCCGTACCTAAATGGCCCAGTTGATAGAGCGTTGGAATAATCGTAGATACTAGAAATACAATTTTTTGGAATTTTCGAAATGTACCACCAAGTTAATGGCTTAAAGATCCAAGAAATAAATTTTTAATTTAAATATATCGTGTACATTTTCCAATTAACTATCAACATGTTATTTATATATTGTGTGATATTTTATGTGATTAAATATTATGATGATACAGTTAATCGATAATATGATGGACTTGTGGTAAAGGGACATTTGTTAATATCGAAATTCGATCGGTGCAAGGGCCATTAATTAATAAGCGGACGCTGACAAAGGTCAGCGGAATTCTCCGCCACTCGAAACAACTGTCGGCCGCCCCTCACAGTTTGTGGGGTGGTGTTTGATAAATTATTGAAAATGAAACGCTCGTCCCGGACATACCGACGACATAACTCGGCGCACATTAATAATTCAGGAGTTATTATTCTAGTGTGCGTTAGAATAATTACGGGATTTGTAGTACGTATTTGCAGTGTAAGCACTCGGACCGATAGTTCGCATTGATGTATTAACCCGATTATGAAGTTATTAATCCTATTTGTACATAATTCGCCAAGCACTGCCTCTTTGTCCGTCTACTGCTAATACTTCCTAGGGGTATACCAGCAAACAATAACTGCTGGATTACTGAATTACTCAATTAGTCGGCAATACACTGTTCGTAATACGCCGGCTTTAGTGTTGCAATAATTCGATATGTTAATGTTTAGGTTTAGCCAACTTGTTAAAAAAATTTAAAGTACACGTTACCTGAGATTTCAGCTCTGGATGTTCAGTTTTTGCAAAATTCTCTGTCATCAATCAATCAGAATGTTGTATTTCTAGTTCTTACCTTCATTTCAATTCATTTAACTTCGTAAGGTGCATATCAGTTGATTTTTTAGTAACTTAGTCCGCAGCCTTCTTTTTACCTCTAGGTATTCCATTGATTTTTTAGTCTTTAGTTTTTGCGTAGTTAATTTTTCAGCACCAGTTGTTTATTCAGTTTTAACACCTCAAGCTTAAGTTGTTTAGATGGACGATAAAAATTTCCTTTTCAGCTTCAGTCGTTTCTCGATATCTACTGGCTTCTCAATGTCTAAAGGCCGATCAGTTGTAACACCTCTTGATTGCTCGATAGGTTCTAATAGTCTTTCGGATTAACTTGACTCTCTTAGTCTTCGGTTTAGTTCTTCACTGTCTTGTCTTTCAGTGTTAATTGGAATTGGCATCAGTTTTTAATAGTACTTTACTTTCAGTATCAACTTCTGGTTTCTCTATAAATACTTCCTTTATAGGTTTCTTGACGTGTAACTTACTTCTGTATCTGGATGTTTCTCTTTATCTTAATCATGTCTTCCGAAATAACACCCATTGGCGTTTTTGCTTTGATTTCTGTATTAACAGCAAATTATTTAGTGTCTTGTTTATTTGGTTCATCTCTAACTTCTTTATTTAACGAGTGGTTGTGTTATTTTTTCTTCTGAAACTTCAGTTACTTTTTCTTGTTACATTATAGTTTAAAAAATGTAAAAATCAATTGAAAAGAACATTAAGAAATTAAATTAATTAAAATGAACAAAAATAAATAAAATTTATTTTTAAGAATATTTGAGACCATTACACTAGGTTTTTTAGTACTACCATATTTCTTACTCTTCCTTAATCCTTCTATACCATTCCAATTTTTAGGCTTTTCTGCTTCAGTTCTTTCAAAATCTCCTTCAGTACTGATGGTTTATCCATATCTTCAGATGATTCCTTTGACTCTTCAATGTTTTTGGGAGACTCAGTTTTCTTGGGACTGTATAGAAATACAATTGGTTCTTAATTTGCTGGTCCTCCTATTTTTTCGAGACTTCATTATTGGTTAAATCGTGTTAAATTCAATTATTCTGTAATTTCTTTACCTTCAGGTTTTTCTACCTCAATCCTTTCGAAAACTTCAGGTTTCTCGGTCTCCTTCGGTACAGATGGTTTATAAATATCTTCAGATGATTCCTTTGACTCTTCAGCTTTATTTTTCTTGCGATTGTATAAAAATACAGTAATTTCTTAATCTTCAGATTTCTTCCAATCTTTAGATACTTACTTATTAGTCAAGTCGTGTAAAATTCAATTATTCTGTACCTTCTCTACATTTAGTTTTTTTTTTGCCTTTCAAAATCTCGGAATACCGATGGTTTATCCATATCTTCAGATGATTCTTTTGACTCTTCGGTGCCTTCTGAAGCTTAAATTTTCTTGAGATTGTATGTAAATACAGATATTTCTTCATCTTCTAGTTTCTTCTATTCTTACGAAATATCCTTATTAGTTAAATCATGTTAAATTTAATTATTCTATACCTTCTTCATCTTCAGGCTTTTCTGCCTAAATCCTCTCAAACTCTTCAGGTTTTTTGGTCTTCTACTCTACAGATAGTTCATCCATATCTTTAGATGATTCTTTTGACTCTTCAGTGTCTTATGGAGCCTCCGTTTTCTTGCGATTGTATAGAAATACAGTTAGTTCTTCATCTTCTGATATCTTCAATTTTTTCGATACTTCCTTATTGTTTAAGTCGTGTAAAATACAATTATTCTGTACATTTTCCACCTTCATTCTTTTTTTTAATCTTCAGGTTTCTCTGTCTCCTTCAGTACTGATGATTTATTAATATCTTCAGATGATTCCTTTGACTTTTCAGAGCCTTCTAGAGCCTCAGTTTTCTTGCGATTGTATGGAAATACAGTTATTTCTTTATATTCTAGTTTCTTCTATTCTTTCGATACTTCCTTATTAGTTAAATCGTATTAAATTCAATTATCCTATATCTTCTTCATCTTCAGGCTTTTCTGTGTCAGCCCTTTCAAACTCTTCAGGTGTTTTGGTCTCCTTCGATACCGATAGTTCGTCCATATCTTCAGATGATTCTTTTCACTCTTCGGTGCCTTCAGGAGCCTCAGTTTGCTTGCAATTGTTTATAAATACAGTTGGTTCTTCATCTTCTGATTTCTTCTATTTTTTCGATACTTCCTTATTGGTTAAGTCGTGTAAAATTCAATTATTTTCTTTTCTGCCTCAGTGCTTTAAAAAATCTTCAGGTTTCTGTCTCCTCTAGTACTGATTCATCATATCATCATCCATATCTTCAGATGATTCCTTAGACTTTTCTGTGTCTTCTGGAGCCTCAGTCTTCTTGAGATTGTATGGAAATACAGTTATTTCTTCTTCTTCTAGTTTCTCCTATTCTTTCGATACTTCGTTATTGGTTAAATCGTATTAAATTCAATTATTCTGTACATTCTCCAACTTCAGGCTCAATCTTTTCAAAATCTTCAGGTTTCTTGGTCTTCTTCAGTACTGATAGTTTACCCATATCTCCAGATACTTTCTTTCATTCTTCAATTCCTTCTCAGTTTCTTGCGATCGAATAAAAATACAATAG
Organism: Ontholestes murinus; assembly: GCA_963969525.1. Taxonomy (NCBI): domain Eukaryota; kingdom Metazoa; phylum Arthropoda; class Insecta; order Coleoptera; family Staphylinidae; genus Ontholestes; species Ontholestes murinus. The sequence continues at coordinate 6,187,047 of OZ018395.1, read as the reverse complement.
GTTCTTTATCTTCTGGTTCCTTGTATTCTTTTGACACTTCCTTATTGGTTAAATCGTGTAAAATTCAATTATTCTGTACCTTTTCACCTTCGAGAATTTCTTCCTCCGTGCTTTAAAAATCCTCAGGTTTCTCGGTTTCCTTCAGTACTGATGGTTTATCCATATCTTCAGATGATTCCTTTGACTCTTTAGTGCCTTCTGGAGCCCCAATTTTCTGTACGAAAATACAATTGGTTATTTCTCTTCTGGCCCTTTATTATAAGTCAAATCGTGTTAAATTCTATTATTCTGTACCTTCTCCAACTTCAGGATTTTCTGCCTCAGTAATTTAAAAATCTTCAGGTTTCTAGTTCTTATTTGATACAGATGGTTCATCCATTTCTTCAGATGATTCCTTTGACTCTTCAGTGCCTTGTGAAGCTTTAGTTTTCTTGCGATTGTATGGAAATATAGTTATTTCTTCATCTTCTGTCATGTAAAATTCAATTATTCTGTATATTCTTCACCTTCAGGCTTTTCTACCTCAGTCCCCTAAAAATCTCCCAGTTTTCCGGTCTCCTTTGGTAGAGATGGTTCATCCATATCTTCAGATGTTGCCTTTGACTCTTTAGTCTCTTTTGGAGCCTCAGTTTTTGCGATTGTATGAAAATACAATAAGTGTTTCGCCTTTAGGTTTCTTCTACTATTTCTATACTTACCGACTGTAGATTTCTCTTTTTTTTTGTCTTTATTGCTACAGGTTCTGTTGCTTCCGTCTTTATGATTTACAAATCTGATTCCGTTAATGCCACGTTAGCTTTCTCAGTATCACCTTTTTGGTTGGTTATTTGCACCTTCTGAAGTTTCCAGCTCTGAAAATTCAATTTTTATCGGATTCTGTGTTTCTGTTTCTTTGGCTCTTTCTAATTCAGGAAATTCACCTTCTTATAGTAATTCATATTCATATATAAGGACATAATAATTGCTGTTTTAGTTTGATTTACTTCTCAGTTTCTACAACTTCTGGTCGCATCATGGTCTTTGGATTTTACAATGGTTCTTCAGATCTTCGATTTTCAATAGCTGTTGTTTTTTTCTAAATTCAATTTTATTTGGAGATAGTTAATCTATTAGGTTGGGGAATAAGTTCATAGCATTTTCACACTTTCTTTTAGATAACAACGATTTTTGTTGTTTGGCAAAGTGTGTAATATTGATTCTTCAAATTCCTTCTCAATATCTCACTCGCCATCGAGGAACACGCGGTTATAAACAGAGCTTTTTGTACCGAATCGTCACTTGAGACGAAACATAGAGCCTATACATGAATATTAAGCAAAGGAAGGAGTGGGTGGCTCCAGGAGATACGCTAAAGCCAATATATCTCGTGTCTGTTTATCATTTATCACTTAGTGAAACATTATGTTAATAATTATTCTTGATAATGGCCCAGTGAAAAATTAAAGTGATACGAACCAAATGAAATTTTAATTTACTATTATTATGCCAAGAGTAAATCCAGATCATGATCTGCATTTGATGGGACTGGGTGCACTGGGATATGCTCGAAACGAATGCCACGGTCAACAAGAACCTCTACATAGCCCCGGTCTACCGCCGTGAAAGAAAAGATCCAATCGACAAGACCAAACCATACTCCTTCCCTACAACGACAGACCCCACAAGTCGTCAAATCCGCACTACAATTGCTCCTTAAGCATCCCCCTTATTTTCCGGATCTTGCACTCACGAATTACCATATTTTCCACTCCCTGCCGAACCATATGAAGGGGACCTTCGAGGACCTTAAACACTGGCTCAACGACTTCAATACCAGACCAGAAACCGCATCGACAAATTGGTCGAAAGGTGGAAAGAGGCCATAAACAGCAATGGCAATATAACAATAAATTCATGAATTTATTGTTATAACTATTAATTTTTGCTTATATAAAAGCCTTTGATAAAAAAATATATCAGCAACCTCAGGACCATCTGTTTTCTCTTCTGCGATCTATTTAAACATATGTTGGTTACTTAGTAGCTTTTAATGACATTTCAGGTTTACGCCTTCCATTAGGTTAATTTGAATTGGCTGCTTCTGGTGATACTTTACCTTCATTATCATCTTCTGGTTTGTCCGTAGATACTTCATCCTGTTAAGGTTTTTCAGATGTCGTAGATGCTTCTGTATTTTGATAAAGAGTTAAAAAGTTACTATTATTCTTTTAGATATTTTGCCTTTTCAATATATTGAATACAATTGTTTGTATCTAATTAATAATAAATTGTTTATTTTTAAATGTGGTGGTTTCTGGTTAATGTTCCTAGGGAGGATCGTTTGCTAATTTCGATATTGTGCATAGTAGGATTGCAGGAGTTGAGGGAAAGAACATTGCCAAAGTCAAGTAAAGAGTGGCAAATCATTTTATAGATTTTACGGCGGTTTTAAAGAATATTCTGTTATTTTTATATGTAAAATTTCTGAATAGTTTTGCCCCAGTTGTAATGTTGTTTATTTAAAAGCTGTGTGGCTTTTGAAATTCATTTTTCGATCTGTGATGTTGCCCAGGTATTTTATGGTGATAGAGTGAGAAACAGTTGTTTGGGAAATGAAAAAAAAATTGAGAAACACTTGGTTTTGTTTCACTATTATTGCTGCGGTGATAAGTATTTAGGAGGTGAGATTTGTGAGGATCAATTTATAGAGCTTTAGGTACGTTGGTTTCATGATAAATTAGAGCTGTATCATTTGCAAATTGTAGAAGATATTTTAAGGGATTAAAGTAAAGAGGATCAGGATTGTAAGTGGCCAAGCAGAAAATGTTGTAGAGTAATACAGATAGTGTGGATCCTTGAGGTAGACCATATACAGGGTAAAAAGGAGTGTAGTAAGAATCAAAATCCATAACTGTTACTACTCTCATTTTAGCCCTGTACTGGGTCTACCTCAAGGATTTCCACTATCTCCATTAGTCTTTGAGGAAACTGTTTGAGAGAAATTTTATTTAAAGGTGTAATTCCTAGTTTTGGATTCACCCAAATGCCTACTTCTCCATGCAAAAGAGTGGTTCAAATGTTCAAATGAACATGATATACACATATTATTTAATTTTACATGATTAATTTCATCGTATGTATTTATAAAATATTCATTGACACAGAGAAAACTAGTTTTATCGTACTTTTTGAGAAAAATTTCGAGTAAACTAATTTTATTTTTTATAGATTGTATATTAATATGAATTATAGTAAATGAGTTATTAAATTTATTGGATTTTCTGAGAAGTGGGGCTCTTTGAAAAAAGCGAAATATTTAAATTATTATTCCTTTTAGCCAGAATTCGCAGTTATTTACTTGATCCAGGAGTTCAAAATCAAAACCTATTTTAAAGGATTGTGCAATATTTTAGTTACAATAAAGATGCGATTAGGATGAACTTGATTTAAATATGAAATGATGTTTTCTTCAGTAACCAACGTAGAGCCATGCACATTTCTTTCGTGCACTGATAGGACAATTTGGGATTTGTGCAGTCCCCACGACTTTGGTACTTTTGTCTGCGGTTCTAATCGTATTCCTGGAATATTTTTATGTTTATTATGTCCATTTTCATCTTTGTTGACATTGCGTTGTAGATTTCAACATTTTAAATTTTGCGGAGCAAGAATTGTACTCCGAAAATTACAGTTATCCGCATCATTAATAACAGGTGTAGCAATGATATATTCATTAAGGTTTTCTGCCTTCTTTTTGTATTTTTAAATTATTTCGTCTTAATTTTTGCAACACAGATTTTAAATTTTTTCTTTTGGGCTTGCGGAAAATATAACTATATCTTCCCATTGCTTTTCTAAGCAAACTTTTTTTTGTAAATCGTTTAATACATTATCCATTACTCTTTGGTAAGTAGCGGGTGCATTTTTTAATCCAAATGGCATGCGGACATACCCAATTGACCATTTTTCTATATTGAATGAGTTTTTTTATTGAGTTGGGGTGCATTTCTATCTGGTGAAAACCTGGCGAGATATCTATGATTGAAAAATAGTCCTAATTTATCTAAAATATCATTGTATCGTTTATTTTGCAATAATCTACAACGTCTCTCCACTTTTACTTTCCTGTAGCATCTAATTTCTTAGGGAAAATCCAGATAGGTGAGATCCAAGTACTCTTACTTTGTCTAATAATAACATTTTCTAACATTTCATTTATTTGAGTTCTAACCTTATTTTTATATACAAATATGTATCGATATGACTTTGTATGGACGAGGATTTTGTCTGACGTTTTTATTTCGTGCTTTACTGAATTAATAAATGATAAATTACCTGAAAAATGTCCTGATATTCTCTCCATAGTTTTCTAATTGATTATTCGTCCTCAGGAAAATCTCGCAATCTTCTTTTCTTCCACCTTTGGTCGTGATAATGGTTAAAGAATTGTGATTCTTCGTAGTCTGCGAACTTTACCATCCTACTGACTGCGACAATTATATTGTGTTGTGGGCTCGTGAAGGTTTTTAAAAATGTGTTTTAATCGGAAAACTAACAGAAATTTTATGTTGAACTCGAATATACATTCTAATTAATACAATACAAGTATAATAAATTAATAATAGTCTCCATTTGAACCTTAATTAAAATCTTTTTATAGCCTCTAAATTGTTTCATTTTACAGATTTCATTGATTAAAAAAATCAATGTTTGTTATGTTAATACCTTTTGAAATATTACAAATTGAATAATTAGATTTCTTCAAGTTTTATACATGTTTTGTTTAATTTTACAACCTTGTAGAATTCTTTTTTATATATATTTTTTTTTAAATTAGTTATGACATTTTTTGGTTTCGGAAATTTCGTTCCTTAAACTCAAAAATTGTTTTCACACATCCTAATATAACTCTATTACGTTACGACATTAATATTATTTGATTATAATTACAAAACAAATATTAATTAAGTTAGCGCACGTGTTACCCCAAAACGGGGGCGCAAACTATCTTAATTCGGTGACGATTAAAGGAAGCTGCACGCAAGGTGTAGTTATAATAATTATAGGGGCTTAATACGAATTCCGGACTAATTAATTAATTAATTATTTAACGGTAGATATAATACTAATACTAATCATCCAATCCAACCTTATAATCGAATATATCCTTAATCTATAATTAGTTCGAGACATTGTATAATAATCTTAAACATTTTAAACACTAAAAAAATAAATTAGCTTTTACTACTAAACATCTTTATTTAAAAAAAAATATATACAATACTTGTAATAAATTAAATTAAATAAATTCTAATGTGAGACACTGGCTTCTAGTTTTCTGTCCAATGGCTTTAGCTTTTATTTATAATGAAAATTTTAATGAGAAACAAATACAAAAAAAGCATTAATTTTCTAATTTCAAATTAAATTATCATGTCAAAAATTATTATTTAAATTTACGTAATTTAATTATTGTTTATCACTTAATTGCTACATAATAAAATAGACTAGATAATAATGTAACTTAAGATAAACATTGATTAAAACAGTTACTTATTACTTAGGTTAGATTAGACGAAATAAGTTAATTTTAATAATTTATTATGCACAAAATCTCGATAAAATTTATATTTGTAATGGATAAATCTATTACGGGTGAGCCGTATGATTGCGTGAACAAACATAATAATGTTGATAATAATAATAATAATCCATGCGCAATTTCACCCTGTTTACTATAAACTTTAAAATAAATATATTTATTATGATATGCAACACAATACATAAATGGATTTATTCAGAATAATAATAGCAATATGATAAATAACGTGATAATGATTATGGTGTTTAATTTATTATATAAATAGGATTAAATATAATTTAATCAATGAAGTACTTTATTTATAATTCTCTTCTTACATTAATAATAACTTTAGTTACAAAGTTTTGTGTGGTTATTCGTTATTGCAAATATAAATATTTTCTCTTTTAAAACTAATAATATAAATATTATTATTAAATAGTTATTTAAGGTACAAGTGTAAAAAGTGATGCTTTATTGTACGAACTGGCGTTTAAAAACACGAGCGAGGAACGAGCGAATTCTTTTAAAGCCAGGAGTGCAATAAAGAAACTTTTTGCACGTGTGCCTTACAAAATTTTATCTTCGATCGTAAAGGATTTCAAAGAATATATTCATATGAGTAATATTTTAATGTCATTTCAATAATTCAATTAATGAAAACATATTTTACCCGCAGTGTACTAATGAAAGCGTTACTTAGCAACCAGTAAACAAGTTGCACAAATGTCGGCCGCCATTATTATTTATAGAAAAAATGTTCGCTTTATTGTTATCGCTTCGACTTGCATTAAATGAAATCTTCAGAGTTCTTAAATCTGCCATTTGGTTTGTATTATATATTTTATTTATAGTTTATTAGTTATTTGTATCAATTAATAAAAAAATAAGTTTTTCGTCGAAAATTTGTACTAATATATTCATCTGTCATATTTGACATTTCTGTGCAATAAAAACAATTTGACATTACCGTGCAATAAAAACGTAAAAAAGCACTAGTGCTTTAAAAAGCCACTTTTACAATGAAAAATGATGCAAAAAGCGTCTACTTTCTGTATGATCGTAGATAAAAGTCCTTTATGTTTATGTTTATTAGTATTTAGCTTCCTTCTCAAAAAAATTGTACAAAACGTACAAAAATTCTAGATGGATGAAACTGGGCGGAAAACATTTCGTAAGTCTACAACAATGAGTGGATAATATCTCAACAATATCTGTCGTAGTAGTTGTTTCAATAAGTGACTCTTTTTGAAGTCTTTGTAAGACTCATTTTTGTAGATTTACAAAATGGTTTCGTATTTTTGAATTATTATAAATATTAATATATGATTATTAGTGTTAATTATTGTATTTTTTTGTTCTAGTTAATGTTTGACGAATTTAAAGTGGGACGTTACGAAGCGTCAGCGTTGGACGGCTGTCCGGACGGGTACATGCAGTTGAGCGAACTGGGTCGGCCCTTCACCGGCGGCTCCTGGTGCGGTTCGTCGTCGGGGCCGGCGGCCTATTACAGTGAAACGTCGACGGTGACGGTGAGCATAAAGATATTCCAGAACCCGCAGCAGCCGTTTCAATTCCGGCTGCGTTATCGCTTCGTCTCGAGACGGGAGGCGGTCGTGCGGTTCGGTTCGCCGGCGTCGCCCCTCGAGAGGGGTCAAGTGGCCCCCGGCACATACTGCACCAGGCAATTCGAGGAGTGCTACAGGAAGCCGTGCAGACTGCAGTCGCCCAACTATCCGGGCATGTATCCCAGGAACGTGTCGTGCTACTGGAGCTTACGGCAGAAGATAGTGCCGACGTGTAAACACGCGATGATAGCGGTGAGGCAGGAGGCGGCGCACAAGATGCACATGAAGAGGTCGATCAGTGTCGCCGGTCTGAATAAGACGGCGAGGGCGCTGAGGGCGTGGAGGGACTGCACGGGGGAGAGGGATCATTTGATTTTTTACGACGGGGGCAGCACGAACGACCCAGTTCTGGCTAAGTACTGCGGTGGTGATTGGTTACCTAGGGTGGTTTCACGAGGGCCGGAAATGCTGGTGGCGTTTCATTCATCACCATTTAGTATACCGTTACACTCACCACCATCCCACTCACCGTTAAGGGGTTTCGAATTAGACGTGGACATCATCTTCGCGGATTCAGACTCGATGGATTACTCGCGAGATAGCTTACGGTGTGATTTCGATGTTAACGCCACGAGTCAGGACGGTGATGAAGTTTGGACGGGCAGGGGTCGTAGGGGGAGGTTGATCAGTCCACGCCACTCGCTCCCTCCGAACACGACGTGCACTTATAAGTTCAGAGGCCACCTGGGTGATTTGGTGTGGATCAGCTTCATGTCTTATTCCCACCGGGCGCTTTTAGTGGGTGAAAGTGCACAAGTTTTAATTGGCAATAGTTCTACGGGGGGTAGTTGCGCGACTAAGTTGCGGATATGGGATGGAGCACTATTGCTGGAAGACAAATGCGATGATTCGCCTAAATTGTGCGATCATAGTGCTCTTAGTAATTCAACGAGAATTACACGACCGTGCAGTTCCAGCGAGAGTTATTTATCGACGGGGAGGGCGCTAGTCATCCAGCATCACACCGAAGATGGAACGGCTTTGCATCCAGCATCATTCAAATTGAAATACGAGTTCGTCGATACGAGATTGGGAGGTGAACCGTGGCCGGAGAAAGACCAACCAGGTCCCTGCCATCGAGTATTCAGAAATATGCATTCTGGCGAGATCAACGGTCCGAGAAACACTTTCCTATTTGGACGCGGTGGTGCTAAAGATGTCCATTGCGTTTACAGAATTGAAGCTGGTGTGGATGAAAGGGTGAAATTAACGATTAATAACGCGTCGTTTGGTTTGAACCCTATGTGCGAGACTATAACCGATCCACATAGCGGACGACCTAGTTGTGAGTACTTACCTTATGGTAGGATCGCGGAATTGAGTATTTGGGAACTACCCTGGAGGGATACGAGGGTGCCGCGTGCTTGTGTTTGCGATAACTCATCACTATCGAATAAACCAATGTCGATGATTTCCTCCTCGCGTACAATAGAGATACATTTCACTGCGAAAGACATGAATATAACTGAGGATTTTACCATCCTACACTTTCACACCACGTTTGAGCTTATACGGATGCCGGATTGTCCGCGTAAACAAAGATTGATTGGTTATGGTGGTGATGTACAGTTTACAAGTCCACCAGCTGATCGTGCGGAGTTGTTATGTGCAGGCACACCATGGTTGGTAGAATCTAGGCATAATAGAAGCCTATTCCTATTATCATGGGGAGCATTCTTACCGTTAAAACCACGAGCGGAAGAACCGAATCGTTGCCCTACCACCAATAGGGTTTTAGTTTATTCAGGAAAACCACCGAAATTAGTGCGTGCGATTTGCCCTGCAGAACCAGGCGCTCGTCCACTAGCCGTACACGTCTTCAGTGAGGAATGGTGGGGAGAGGATTCCATCCACTACCAGCAACGTCCTCCTAATTTTTTAGTAGAATGGATTAGTCACGAAGCCGGCGTTGCTGCCTTCAGTTGGTTAGAAATTTCAAGATCAAGATCATCCTTACTACAACAACTACAAGTTCCCATTAATGCAAGCGTTAACGACACCGAACTTGAATGCAGACACAAGTGTCCTGAATTGGACGCGTGTATCAGCTCAGCGTTATGGTGTGATGGTAAAGACCACTGTCCATCAGGTTGGGATGAAAGCGAAGCCCAATGCGGAGCAACATCCAGGTATTTCCACCCTTTAACACTAACTCTTAACAACCTTACCTTTAGTTTTTACAGATTACTAACATCACTGCCAGGCGCCGCCTTAGCAGCAGCTGGTGCGGTGGCGGCATCCCTTCTCCTACTACTCTGCTTAACCCTACATCGCTTACGCGCACGAAGGCGTCGCAGGCTGGCGAAAAAGAAGCTCCTCACCGGACCACGCCTACTAGACCCGGGCCTCAACTCCTGACATAAGGCTCCTCCGCTACCCGTGGAATACATTCACGTGGACAGAGAAACAACGGTATGAGATAGAGTGTCTGTCGGTCCGTCCGTCCCCTTGCTCACCAGATACCTACAGGTGCCTTCAAATCACAAGCGGGTTGTTGTGACGTATTCAAATGCGCGCGCTTTTTGAATTTATGAAAATATGCTGTAACGACAAATCAATTCTGTGTCATTTGTGTTCCCCCCACAATAAACATCTGTGCGCGCGAGAATAGATAACATTCAATTAGATGTGTACAATTTCACTGCCTTCATCACTTAATCATCATCAACATGAAACAAACAAAAAAAAAAGTATTAAACCTAGCTTAATCAAATCGAATAAGAGATGTATATTAATTCCAATTTCTGTTTTAGTGAGTGATATTGGACTAAACTAAACTAGTGAACATTAAAATAGTGCCAAACCCTCGCGTGGATAATAATAAATAAATTTTAAAAAACAAAAACTCGACCCGAGTGTTATTTATATTCTAGTTCGTCGTAATTAAAACCAGGCGGCGCAGCTCGTAGCGGATGATCTAAGGTCTGTATTCAAAGGACTACTTAAGAAAATGAAGACTATATTTCAACCACCCTCCCACCTACTAAATTCAGGAGGGAATTTTCAGTTTAACCGAATCACTTTTTCATCCCCTAGTTGAATTTATACGTTTTTTTTTTGTACTCCTCTGTAGCAGAAATGGCTGTTGATCCTCCGGAACGCGGAAAGCACACTCAATATATGTATGTTTTTTTTGTATCGTTTCAACGGATGCACGGGTCTAATTAAAAATAATTGGACGGCATGCGAAAACTCACGTGAAAATTTAATAACTGGATACGTTCCATTTGAAATTGCAAATCAAAACGTCGGAAAGTTCACTTTCGACCACCTCTGTACCTACCCCCTCATCCCGCCAACCAGCGAGTACGTGGGCTGACATAATAATGAATTTCTGGGAAGGGAATAAAAAAAAACAAGTGGATGTGTAATTAAATTTTGAAAAGGTGCACATCCTACATAAAAAATGTAATCATTTCACATTTTATTAAAGTATTAAAATGCATATATTTATAGTATATAAATTGATGAGTTTGAAACTCTTTAAACGATAAACTAAAAACATCTAAAACAATAAAATTAATACTATTGTTGCTGCATTCTTGATGGAACATAATTGTATAATTATTTTTAGTGATTAAAGTCTTGTTTCGTTCCATAATTGCTTTATTAGTTTCCTGAAGAAATTATGGAACGAAACAAGACTTTAATCAATAAAAACAATTATACCTTTATAATATTTAAAACATTTTTATTTTCTAAACTCATTGTTTCATTCCAGGCAAACAAACTCCACTAAAAGAGCCTAAGCAATTAAAGTTTTTCTAAAATTATAAAAGTGCTTTTACTTTATTGTTTAAAAAGTGATATATTATAATTGACTATAAATATATTAAATATTTATTAATTAATACAAATGATTTGATTAGATTAATTAATACGACTAGACAAAACATTTCGTAAAAATTTACATGCAAGGATAAGGGTAAACATAACTACATATTCTGTTTGATATTTTGCTATGTAGAAAACAAAAGCTATCGTCTTGAAAGTGTTTAAATTAAGTTTACAATTTGTTTTTGTTACAATGTTATAAATTTTTTTGCCTTAATTGCTACTCTAAAATCTTTGATTTAAATGTTCTGGTCTTTTGTTTTTGTAAAATATCAATTGTTTTAGGTGTTTTTAATAAAGCTTTTAAATTTATGTGAATTTTCAATTGTTTAACCTCTTTAATTACATATTTCGCCAATTATTGAAATATTAAAGAACATTTTAGGAATCCAAAAAAAAAATTCCTATGGAATTCTAAGAGTCTGAAACAAAAAATTATTAAGCCCTGTCAAATTTTTTGAAAACTTCAAAATATGGAAAAAACATTTTTGGAAAATTTTCTTTAAAAAAGTTTTAGGAATCTTCATGAAAAACTTTGGACAGTGAATTTTTAAAAGTAGCACTTTTGGAAAAAATCAAAATTCTCTAAGAAATTGTAATTCCTTAAGAAAAATTATAGTAGTCCTCATAACAAATTTCTGAACAATTCTAAAAGAAATATTTTGGAAATCTGGAAAGTCTAGAATTATGCATTTTTTTAAATGCTTCATGATATTTTAAGAATCAAGTTTTTAATAAGTTTTCTTTCAGTTTTTTAACATTGTAGAGAAATTTCTTCTGAATCCCCAAAAATTTTTTCGTGAGTCTAAAAACTTAGCAAAAATATTTTCTTCAGATACAATATTGTTGTAAATTCCTAAAAAAAATTTTGGAGAAATTATAAAACGAGGTAATAAGAAATACGAAAGAATAATTTTAGGATGATTCTAAAAATATGAAAGAAATATTTCTGGACTTTTAAAATTTTTCTTTGAGACTTCTAGAACTGACAATAAATAACGTTTTTAAATTATGTAATATTTTTTTCGTCAAACTTTTAGAATTACACAGAGTTTTTTGTAGATTCCTAAAGTGTTCAGAAACAATTTAAATTTTGTAACAATATTTCTTCAGATTTTCCGGATTATATACAGAGAAAGTTTTTTCTGCAATCCAAAAATTTCCCATACAAATCTGGCTTTGTTATGGTTTTACAATTATTCACATCAAACTGAGTTTAAAAATGGAAAAACAAAAGCTACTGCATTAAAAGGTTCCCTATAGAATGCAATAGGTTTTGTTTTCATTTTTCTATATTGCTATTTTAAAAGCATTTAGTTTAATTGGCAATGTTCACCTTAAAGTTGTTCCATTTTAATTTGTCTAATTGCTACTATGAAACTTTAAATAATCCCATTTTAATCTGGTATTATTATTGATTTAATATTACTGATATTTAAATAATTTTAAAATGAAAAAAAAAAACAATGCTATCGCCTTTAAATTTTTCAGTTTAATCTTTATTCATTTATGCTACAAATTTACACCAGTTTTTTTCTTATTGCCATTGTGGATCTTAAAACAACCATTAAGTAATCTGGCAATGTTATAGTTTCAAACTAGTAATATACAAAGGAGTTTACAAATGGAAAAACAAATGCTGTCGCCTTTAAATTTATTTCTCATTTCTTTTCGAAAAATTTTTAAACATTTTTAAAAGATTACCCATTACCAAGTATACTTAAAAACCTAGATTTCATAGTTGGCAATTTTAGGAACTAAAAACTATGGACAACTATAAAAAGAAAACTAGATATATATAAAATTCTAAAGTTGAAACTTTATTTACTGACTATAGTTATGACAACTTCAAATTTTCTTTGATATAGTAATATATTAAAGAAGAAATAACCTATATTCGATGTTAACAAAAGAGAAATTGCAAGTTATAAAAAAGCGGCTCAAGAAAACAACCTTAAATTTAAAATTAATGTATTTTTATTATAATTCTAAAAAAAAGATGCATATTGATTATCAACGAATTTTATCGTTAGATTATCTGAAAATTAACACAATATACTTAAAAATAAATTTGGTGCACTAACTATACGCAAAAAAAACAAAACGCCAACTATTTAAACTCGAAACTTTTGCTGAAATTACATCTTATAATTAAAATAGTTTAAAAAAATTCCCATTAGAAATAATTTTAAAAACACAAAATTAATATACTAAGAAACAGTTTTAAATGTATATTTGGTTGCATATTTATTGTAAAAATGACCTTGTTTGAATATTATATTTTTTGGGAATTATTGAAATACAATTAGTAACTAATTCTATGCAAATGACAGAATGTACATATAAAAAGTGTTTCATCTTAATGATTTTCTTATATAACTACATGAATTGTTTTTCTCAAAATTTCAAAGATTTAGAATGAAATAAGTTTTCAAAATTAACAAGAATAAATCACTAATATTTCATGTACTTATAATTTCATTTCAAATTCGTCGTTGACTATTATATTTATATATAAAAAAAGTAAATATACGAAACGGTATTAAAATGTTATATGTGTATATTTGGTTGCATAATGGAAAAAAAACGCTATGTTTTTACCAGAATCAGTAGTAAAAATATAATAAGTGTTTTAGTTTAGTATCTATCATAAATAACCACGTAGTAACCGTTGTATCCATCCCTATTATTATTAATGTATCTATTGATTTGATTTAACATTTAGACTGTCTCGTATAAAAAAAGCCTAAAATATTACCTCCATTAGTATTTTAGGCTTTTTTATACAAGACAGTCTAATTGTTAATTATATTTATTGAGAAAAATTTAGAAAATACTAATTAAAATATGCAACTTAATATACAAATCCGAGTTGATTATTTCAAATATACAGTTACGGAATATGATTTAGAAATAAAGCGGCCATTTTAAAGTTCATGGCCGCTGCTTTATGTAAGTTAAATTTGACTTCTCTATTATCTTGATTAATCAAAACTCTTGGTTTTGTCTTAAATGTTTTTATTTTCTCTTCCAAAACGTGTAACTGTGTTTGATTGCCTGTAGTGCTTCGCTGGTTTATGTGGATCTTCATAAAGATATGTAGGAATAAATACACTTTCTTTGATATGTGGTGAATTTTTCAGAAAAACGATATTATAGAAATATATCCGATCCTAAAGATCCAAGTTATATAGTTCTAATTTTTAAGGCATATATTAGAGTTAAATGATCATCATATAGTTGGATTTCCCATTTTGATTTATTTGCTTATTTCACTTATGGACCTATATGGGATCCCTGCGAAATATTAGACAGCTCCCCCAGGACAGTCGATATACTAATGACAGGCGCAGAATGCAGATCAAGATGCGAATACTCAACCTCGACCGTGTTTGCAAAAGGGCTAGAGTCTTTGTACACTGAGCCAAAGAATGTCACTCTCATTATCGGTGATCTTACAATTGCATTCGAAGGAATTTGGAATCTTATCTAGTGCACGTTTTGACTGTCATCTTCTATCGACTCCTGATAGCGATCATGACAAGATTTCAACATGGACTTGCACTGACCACGAATATTTTTGAAGTCCTCATCAGTTTTCTTCAAAAATATCATGCGTCGCAACTCAGCACTAAGCCATTTAGGAAAACGGTAGCTAAATGGGGTTTTAGACTCAATTATCAGGGTAAACGTATTATTTGCTTCATAGAGGATTGCACAATAAGTAAACTTTTGTCGTTTACATTTTGGTTTATAAATAGAAAATCCCAGTTTATATTAATTAAAAAATCGTTTAGGTTTGCAAAATTATATTTTAAATTTGTGTCAAAAATAGAGATTCCGAATCATCAATGAAATTTATAGATAATTCTAACGCTGTATGGTATGGTCACATGGAACGAGAGGATAATCCACCATTTAGATTTCATATCTCTGCTTACAAGTAGTCTGTACAATTTTTTGTTTTTTTTTTTTAAATTGTTTTTTCAATTGTTTCAAGCTAATTTCCAAAGGTATTTTATTTTGAAAACTTACAACTGTTTATTACAGATGTGAATTGTTTTATTTTTATCTTTTTTGTAAAATATCAATTTTTTCAATTGTTTTATTTCAGATTTCATATAGATTTCCATTTTTCCTGTAAATTTTTTATTTTTTTTAAGTAAACTTTAAAATGCTTAAATTTTACAGTAAAATGTAAAACATAAGTGCAGAAATGCTCATAAAGAAAATTTAATTTTCTAACTATTAATTAATATTTTAAAATGCTTATTTACTCAATTTACAATTGCAATTATTTTTTATCAAAATTCAATTGTTTTAAGTGAATTCTCTTTTTTTATTATAAATTTGATTCTTTATTATAAAATGTTCAAATGTTTTCTTTTAAAAAATACAATTGTTTTGTTACAGATTGTAATAGTCTGTAAAATTTCAATGGTTTCAACTGTTTTATAACAGATTTCAATTGTTTTTTCGTTTTTTTTTCTGTTAAATTTCAATTGTTTTAAGTAACTTTTCAAATATATTTTTTAGAAAATTGTTTAGGATTTATAAATAATGTATTTATTTTGTTAAAACTATAGGGTTGTACATATTATTTGTTAGTTTTATTATGTTTTTGTACACTTCTAGAATTATTTAGAAAAATTTTAAATATCTTCATTTTTCATTTTCTTGCTATATTCCTAGTATATTTTTTGAGATTTCTAAATATCTCCAACATTTCTTAACAGAATTACCCACTCTTCTTTGCAGCAATTTTCTTATTATTTTAAAGAGGTTTTAATACCACTTTTTACTTATCTTATCGAATTTTTCAGAAACGTCTTCATCAATTTTATAAGAAAAAATAATAGACCTTTTAGATTTCAAATTTTCCAGATATTCTTATTATTCTTGAATTTAAATTTTATAATTTTCTCTTTGCTTATTTACTTTCAGTTATCTCAATTTTCTACAAAAATATGGATAATTTTGCTTCTAGATGTTTAGCAGTTTTAAAATTTATATGTTTTCAATTTTCTTCCCAAGATTTCAAGAAATGTCCAACGTACCTTATTTAGTTAAAGTTTCCTAAATTCTAATTTCTAATATACTACAATTTTCTATATATAATATTTCAAAAATTCCTTTCTAATATTTCTTTTGGCAGAGTTTCAAAAATTCCCCTTTTATTTTATTATAATTGTTTTACCATATCTTGCTTTACATTATTTTTTTTGCTTTCAAATTCCAAGAATTCTCCAGGAATTTATAAATTGCTATAATTTTAATTTTATCCACTCTCTCTGCTCTTTTTTCTAAAATCTTTTCATCAGGATTTGCAGATCCTTTTGGTATCATATTTTATGTCTAAAACTTCTTTTCTTCTCCATTGCAACCTTTTTTCCATTTTTAAGTGTTTTTAAGATGTGTAAAGTTTCAGGAATTAATTTTTTTTAGAAAAAATGCTCCATTTTTTTTATTTCAGATACCTGGTAAATTCTAAATTTGTAGAATTTTAATTTATTAAAACCAGTTTCTAAAGATTCTATTCAAATTGTTTCTTTTATATTCCTAGAGTATTTCAGCAATTTTAGATTTTTTTACATTTTCTGTTTTATTCCCACTCTAAGATTGCCCATTTTATCAAGTTTTCTATAAATCTTCAATTCCATTCCAGCGTTATCTTGTTGGATTTTGTCACAAAATTTTGTTCTTTATTCTTTATTCTTTCTTTATTCTTTATTGTCTTTGTTTCTCCTGCTTACAAAATTACAAAAAATTATACAATATACATACATTCAATATAAAATAGATAATTTAGGACACAGGAGTCACGGGCGGAGTTCACTGTTTCCCAATGTTCTTCCACTCAAACCCACGTTCTTCAGTAGACTGGTGACATATTTTCGCCATTTTCGGAGTTCTTTTTAATTAATTTTTAGCAAATATGCTCCATTTTAACCCTTTTGTGGGATATTTTAGACAAAGTGTATTATGTCATTTTGACAATTTGATTAAATTTATAGGAAAAACTTTTCCTTGAGTTTTTTTAAAAGTATCATTTAGCTGATTTCTAAAAAATAATTGCAACAATTTCTTTTTGATTTTACGATATTTTTTACTTTTCTATGAATTTGTCTTTAAAAAAATATTTAGTGATTTTTTTCTTTCAAATTCCAAGAACTCTCTAGCAGTTTCTAGATTGCTAAAATTTTAATTTTATCCATTCTGTCTGATTTTACAAAATCTTTTCGTCAAAATTTTCAGCTTCTTTTATCTCATTTTATATAGGTTTTCTAAAAACGTCTTCTCTTCTCACTTGCAGTAACTTTCATTTCTTTTCAAAATGTCTATAATATTTCCTAAACATGTTTTTCTTACAGATTCTTAGATTTAGTCTTTCAGTAATTTTAAAATTATTACATTTTCTGTTTTATCTCTAGAAACTCTTCTGTAAATCTCCAATATTTCTTGTCTCCTTTCCAAAAACTAGTTAAATTATATAGTGTCACAATGTTTATTTATGTATTTATGTTTATTTGTTTTAATTCCGTGCCAACAAAAGAGCCTAGCACATACAAAAAATACATAAATAATATTAATTACATAAAGACTGCACGAGAATTGGGCATTGAATTCAACCTAGATGATCTTCCACTCGTACCACGAATGACAGACTAATGTCAAATATGTCTCGCAAAAAGGGACTAAAATAGCATATTTGCTCAAATATATTTGAAATGAAGAAGAAGCTTTCAGCATGTCTTACTGGTCATTGGATGGATGTGGGTCTAAGTGGAAGAACACTGTAAACCAGTGAACTCCGTCTAAATTTGTGTAGGTGTTTTATTAATTTATATATTCTTTTGTAAATGTATTATAAGCAAGAAGAATAAAGTTATAAAGAATAAAGAACTTTGTTTCCTCTCTTGGGACAAATTATCTTCCACAAAAGCAAGGACCTGCTAAGAATTTACTATTTAGCGTTCAGTTAAATGTTGAAACATATTTCTATAAAATTGCGTTGTGGTAGATAAAGAAATTAAATCATTTAATTAATTAAATGTGCACAAAACATAAGTGCAATCAATTTTATTAATTACATTATTTTGAAAGCGTATTTATTATCGTTAATTTCAGTGAACTGAACAATACATCATCATAAAGATAAACCCGCACATGCGGTTAATGCCTAGCAACATTCGGATAAATGAATAATATTGCTGATGGAGGAGAATTAATTAATAAAATTGCATACGTTATTGTGTAACGTTTGTAATTTCAATTTGATGCGGCCTACGTATTTAATAATTGAAGCCTACGTGTCGCCGGAAAAGCGATGCATAATTTATGCCGTAATTATGTTCGACGTAGGTGAGCAGTTTGTTTTTTTTTTATGCTTCTAGTTTTAATCAAATCCGCGCGGCTTTATTAAATGCAGCAAGGAGTTTGTGCATCGTAAATTATACAAGTTTAATTCGGCATTGATGAAAACCGTGGCCGATGTGCAGTGCAAGCGGAGGAATATTTAATCGAGTTCCGTCGGAATTCGAGCCGGTGGCCTGGAAATATTGTTGTTGAGCAATTTAATTGTAATGGAAATTGCCGCGAATTTATACCCTGTTATCTTAAAGATGTGTCCCGAAGCCAGGTCGGTCCGGTTATCATCCGCATGACATGGCACGAACCTTGTTACATCACGCTCGGTCTGACAACAAACAGTCTCGACCTAAACCACCCCTTACCACTACATAAACACAATTATTTTCACACACTTTTACATAAAAATAATTGTCAATAATAATATTATTTTTATTTGTGAAACTATTTTTTTTTATCTAATGGTAAGGGGTGGTTTAGGAAAGTAGTACCCGTTCTTGAATATAGGGTGATTGGTTGAAAGTTTGTCTGTAATGACTGACTCATGTTAGCATACATCATGCGGCCGCTTTATTCGCCAACGCTCCGCACGCTGACAACTTGTACTCATTTCCTACTATCCCTCTTAAATATTAATTTTAAAAACACAATCATTTTATATACGAATTAATTTCAAAAGATCCACAGCGTTCTCGTTGCTTTAATTATCCAACGCAGTGATGAATAATAATATCAAGTTACCTTTTGTTTGTGTTTCCGGTGTTAGCGATCGCGGTAGGTAATAGAAATTCATAAATTTTCGCCCCGGAGAAAGAGAGAGAGAGAGTGGGTGAGACGGTGATAAACTTATTTTAATTAGGCGAGTTATAAGTTCGGCGCGGAAGTTTTCTTATTTCTCCGGCAGTGAGCTAAATATTTTATCTAAACGCGTTTAGCCCGACGGAATTTGAATAATTACAATCGAGAGCGACGGTGATAATGGGAATTCAATTGCAACCAGTCTTAAAGTTTGTACGCTGCGGTGTAATTTTAATTAGGATCGTTTTATAAGTATACATAAAAATTGAATTATTAAAATATAAACAAATAGATTATTTAGAAGTGAGTTCTGAATCTCTATCCTCTTGAAATTTGCTTTCGTCACTAGTTTTTTTTTCCTAAAAATAATAATGTTAACAGTGTAAAAAAAAACATACTAGATTATTATATTTGTTTTTCTTTTAACCTCAATTTCTTAAAATAATAATACAAATAATTATAAATTTATGCAGCGCATTCTCAACCTACCCCAAGAAAAAGTATTATAGTTGAAGGCTTTTTGTGTCTAGAAGGACGATCGCAGATTTTTTTCCTTCGAGGCCTGCTGTTTGCCAATTTGAAGAGAGAATGGCTAGTGGAAAGGTTGTTGACAGGTGTTTCAAAAAGCTGAACTATTATATTTTGCTTCCAATTTAAGTTAAGCCTTCCACTCTGTTGACTCCTTGTTAAAGACCTCATCACCTTTCTTCAGCTTACGTGTTCCATGTTCCATCAGCAACTTCTTCTTTTCACTCTGTAACTGATCTTACTCTTTAATTATACATACATTATACACTTATTGCTCAAAACTCCTCCAATTTTAAAGAAGAAGGGAACAGGATTACAATTGCTTCTTATGTTTCAACTAGAAACGATTTTGCTCTGCCTGGTAAATATTTAATATTTGATTCTCCTGAAAATCTTTAAAATTGTTCTCATTTCTTCACAGTTTATTTCTATTTTGCTAAATGTACATTTCATTAACTCTTGTACAACTTTTGAAATTGTTTACATTGTAAACGAAATGTACATTAACAAAATAAAACTAAACTGTGGAGAAAGTGATTACAAGTTTTTTTTTTATATTGCATCATCTTCACGTAACTCATCAATCAACATTATTCTTCTCCATTTCCGAATCACTAACACCAGATATTCCTAAACATAAGCTCGCTTTTCAGTCAACTGCTTCTTCGCCAGTTCATCCTCCTTACTTGCGGCTATTCGTTTCACCTGCCGTTGTAAGAAGAATACGACCTTAAATTATCGATACATTAATTGGTGTTATTTCATGAATCTTTTTCTCCCCAATCTTCTAAAGGGTGTCCTCATGCGTCCGTATTAATTGTTGGTGGTGCAGCAAAAATTACCTTCCTATTAGGGCTACATTTCTCTAAGTGATTCGCTAAGCCTTCTTAGTAAACTCTAATGATTTTTGTTCAGCTCTTCTAAAAACAATTTTTTCCTTTCAGAGTGTTTTGTGTCCAGTCTCTCTTTTCTTAGCTTGAATTCATTCTTTTTCTGGTCTTTTGGCCACCTTCCAAACTTTTTTTCTGAAATAAATCAGTGAATATAATTAAAATTAAAATGTATATGTGGGGTGTGTGGGTATCCACTATTCCACCCTCTAATAATTACATTATGAATTCAGGTTTAATAAAATGAGAAATATTTTTATAAAGGTAAATCATTTTAGAATTAAATATTCTTTTGTCAAAACCCTCGCTAATGTTTTAATAATTGGAAGGTGAAATAGGTGCCAATCACCCACCCTACATATATATTGAAACTTAAGTCACAATTCTACGTTTAGTTTCCTTAACATATTTACAGTAACATTTAAGTAATAACAGGAAACTACAATTCTGTCAGGGTTGTAATTTAAATATATAGGTAGGGTGGGTGGGTGGCACCTATTTTACCTTCCAATTCATAAAACACTCCCCACCATTTACACCTTATTAATTGTATAACGTTTTCTCTTTTAGGGTAATTTCTACCTTTTAATCTAAGAGAATTTATAAATTAAAATTCATATAAACGTTCTTTTATATCAACTATTACTACAAACATCATTGTTTCTATTATATTAATTAGAGAATATGATAGTAAACACCCAAACCATAATATATATACATGAAATTTTGACTTAAATAAAAATTTTGTATTTTTAAATATCAACATATATATTGAAACTTAAGTCGCAATTCTACTTTTAGTTTTCTTAACATAATTACAGTAATTTTTAAGTAATTACAGGAAACTACAATTCTATCAGGGTTGTAATTTAAATGTATATGTAGGGTGGGTGGGTGGCACCTATTTTACCTTCCAATTCATAAAACACTCCCCACCATTTACACCTTATTAATTGTATAACGTTTTCTCTTTTAGGGTAATTTCTACCTTTTAATCTAAGAGAATTTATAAATTAAAATTCATATAAACGTTCTTTTATATAAACTATTATTACAAACATCATTGTTTCTATTATAATAATTAGAGAATGTGATAGTAAACACCCACCCACCGTATATATACATGAAAATTTAGACTTAAATAAAAATTTTGTATTTTTAAATATCAACTCCTATGTGACGACGTTTTTTTTTAAATAAATCAGTGAATATAATAAAAACAAAAATCTATATCTAGAGTGGGTGGGTATCCACTATTCCACCTTCTAATTATTACATTATTAATTAATATTTCTTCAAGAAACGTTTAATAAAAAGAGAATATTTATGTAAGTAAATATTTTTAGAATGAAATATTTTTTGTCCAAACCCTCGCGAATGTTTTAATAATTGGAAGGTGAAATAGGTGCCACCCACCCACCCTACATATATATTGAAACTTAAGTCACAATTCTACTTTTAGTTTCCTTAACATAATTACCGTAATTTTTAAGTAATTACAGGAAACTACAATTCTGTCAGGGTTGTAATTTAAATGTATATGTAGGGTGGGTTGGTGGCACCTATTTCACCTTCCAATTAATAAAACACTCCCCACGATTTACATCTTATTCATTGTATAACGTTTTTCTTTTAAGTTAATTTCTTTTTTTTTTAATCTAAGAGAATTTAAACATTAAAATCTATATAAACGTTGTTCTATATCAACTATTTCTTTAAACACCTTGTTTCTATTATATTAATTAGAGAATGTTATAGTCAACACCCAACCACCCTATATATACATAAAAATTTAGGCTAAAATAAAAAATTTGTATTTTTAAATATCAACTCCGATGTGACGACGATTTTTTTTCTGAAATAAATCATTGAATATAATTAAGATAAACATGATTATTTAGGATTAGAGGATTATAATTAGAGGGTGGGTATCCAATATCCCACCCTCTAATTATAACATTATGAATTGGGATTTCTTCAAGAAACGTTTAATAAAAAGAGAATAGTTATATAAGTAAATATTTTTAGAATTAAATATTTTTTGTCAAAACCCTCGCGAATATTTTAATAATTGGAACGTGAAATAGGTGCCACCCACCCACCCTACATATATATTGAAACCTAAGTAGCAATTCTACTTTTAGTTTCCTTAACATACTTACAGTAATTTTTAAGTAATTACAGGAAACTCTACAATTCTGTCAGGGTTGTAATTTAAATGTATATATAGGGTGGGTGGGTGGCAACTATTCCACCTTCCAATTAATAAAACACTCCCCACGATTAACACATTATTCATTGTATAATGTTTTTCTCTTAAGTTAATTTCTACTTTATAATCTAAAAGAATTTAAACAATAAAATTCATATGAACGTTCTTTTATATCAAGTATTTCTTCAAACACCCTTGTTTCTATTATAATTAGAGAATGTGATAATGAACACCGAATCACCCTAAATATACATGAAAATTTAGACTAAAATAAAAAATTTGTATTTTTAAATATCAACTCCGATGTGACGACGATTTTTTTTTCTGAAATAAATCATTGAATATAATTAAGATAAAAATGATTATTTAGGATTAGAGAATTATAATTAGAGGGTAGGTATCCAATATCCCACCCTCTAATTATAACATTATGAATTGTGATTTCTTCAATAAATGTTTAATAAAAAGATGATATTTTTATAAGTAAATCATCTTAGAATTAAATATTTTTTTGTCAAAACCCTCGACAGTGTTTTAATAATTGGAAGGTGGAATAGGTGCCATCCACCCACACTACATATATATTGAAACTTAAGTCATAATTCTACTTTTAGTTTCCTTAACATATTTACAGTAACGTTTAAGTAATTACAGGAAACTACAATTCTGTCAGGGTTGTAATTTAAATGTATATGTAGGGTGGGTGGGTGGCACCTATCTCACCCCCCCCCCCCCCCAATTAATAAAATACTTCCCAGATTTATATTTTATTTATTGTATAACCTTTCAATTAGAAGGTTAAACACTTATTTCACAATGGGTTAAGTGAAAATTTAATTCATCGTGTATAAACTTTCACTTTCACTTTCACCTTTTGGGAATATTTATATCTTAGAGAATTGTTTAAAAATCATATTAATGTTCTTTTAACTCAACTATTTCATCAAGCACCTTTGTTTTTATTATAATAAATGCAAATGTCAAATGTCAAATTTCAAATATCAAATTTTAAATGTTAAATGTCAAATTTAAAAGGTCAAATGTCCAATGTCAAATACCAACTGTCAAATGTCTAGCATTAAATGTCAAAAATTAGCTGCCAAATACCAACTGTCAAATTTCAACTATTAACTGTCAAGATTCCGATGTTAAATTTCGAATGTCAAATAATAAACGATAAAATTTCAATAGTCAAAGATTTAATATAAATGTAATGCAAATAAACACAATCAAATTTTGTGAAGAATTAGACAACAAAAACAAATCTTATGTGAATCAAAACGTTTATCTTTAAAATATCAAATTTTATACGAAATTTTATAGTATAAAATACGAAACGTCAAAAATAACATTCACTAATTTAATAATAATTTAATAATCGGTGACAGTTATTAAATATAAACACAAAAATAAAACCTGTACATAAATCAATATCTATGTCAAATAACTAATGTCAAATTTCAAGTGTCCAGTGTTGAATTTCAAATATCAAATATCAAATGTTGAAGGTTAAATGTTATTGTCAAAGGTCAAATGCCAAATGTCAAATGTCAACTGTCAAATTTGTAGTATTAAATGTCAAATATCAAATGTTCAGATAAGGAATTTAAAGAAATAGTCAAAGGATTTCAAATTTATTATTGTTATTTTTGCTAAGGAAAGAAAGAATAGTCCGTTCCATACATAAATAAATGTGCAATGTCAAAAATGAGGAACCAATTATCAAATATTAAATATAAATGTCAAATATTAATTTTTTGATGTTTAATTTTAAAAAAATAACTTTTTAATTTTTATATAATTCTTGAGCAACGAATCCTGTACAAATTTTACTGACATTTGTTCTGAAAATACAAATTTAAATTTTCAACAATTTCAATTGTTTTCTTGGATAGGATTTTATTACATTTTTGAGTTTCAGCTGTTTTTTTACATTTTTTTCAATAATATTCAATGTTAATTGTTCTTTTTTGTTTCTAAAATTTATAAGTGTTATTCAATTTTTTAAACTATTTTAAACTATTTTTAATAATTTACACGAAATTTTATTGATTGCCATATCCTAATTCTAGAAATGTCCATTATGTTCAACAAGTTTCTATTATCACATATCTGTAAACATCTATTAAAAGTAACTGAGAGCTGTATAATGTAAAAATGTCTTCTGAGTTATCAGTCAATATGTAACTATCAACTTGTAATTAATTGGTAACAGTTGTCACTCTCACTGTCAGTTTTCGAAATTAATAAATAGGCGAATCCAGCAATGTCAATCTTAATAAAAGTGTTGTTTATCAAGGCTTTTATTGCATCAAAGTTAAATAATGACAAATTTGACATGTTTTACCATTATAATTATGCATAAAATATTAAAAGCTGAACTTCCAATTATTGTCAATTTAGGATTTTCTCTATACAGTCATTGTCAACAAACCCTGACAATTACCACAAATTCTTAAAATTTTAATATGTAATCTGGTAATTGACACTCTCATTTAACATTTGCCCCTTTTCCTCTTCTTTTAACTGCCAATTGATAAATTGAGAAATGCTGACTTTGTCAATTGTAAAGATTTATTTATAAAAAATATAATTCTCAATTGGCATTGTCATTGTTATTGTCACTGTCATAGATCACTGTAAATGGTCACTGCCAAATATGACTTTAAATTATCAATGTTACTTGTCATTGTTTCTGCTACTGTCAACTGTCGCTGACAAATGTCACTGTTAACTGTCACTGTCAACTATTACTGTAAACTGCCAGACAACTGTCACTGTCAACTGTTATTATCAACTGCCATTGTCATTACCAACTCTTATTGTCAGCTGCCACTATCAACTATCACTTTCAACTATACTATAAACTGTCACTATCAACTCTCACATTAAACTATTACTATAAATCATCAACTGTCAAAAATATTATTATTATTAATATTTTAGAATTTTTATAATTTTTCATTACAGTTTTCCAAAAAGAGTTTTTTTGGTAATTTGAAGGTGTATTAAATGAACATACTAGATTATTAATCAATAAATAAATAAACTTTAAAAATCTAAGTCACCTAAAAGAAAATAAACACTGTAAATGGTCAGTGCCAAATATGACTCTAAATTATCAGTGTTTCTGTTACTGTCAACTGACACTGACAACTCTCACTGTTAATTGTTACTTACGACTGTCACTATAACATATTACTGTAAACTGTCAGACAACTGTTACTGTAAACTGTTACTATCAACTGCTATTGTCATTACCAACTCTCATTGTCAGCTGTCACTGGTAACTGTCACTTTCAACTGTACTATAAACTGTCACTATCAATTGCCACATTAAACTATTACTGTAAACTATCAACTGTCAGCGTCAACTATCACCATTAATTATCATCGTCAGCTGTGACTGTCTAGGTACCAACTGTCTTTATGTTATTCACTATTAGTATGAACTGTCACCATAAAGTGTCATCCTTAGTTGTCACTGTCAACTTATCATCTGTTGCTGTCAAATGTCACTACTAACTGTCATTATCAGATTTAGGGATAATAATAATAATAATAATAAACCTTTATTGGTCAAAGCGGAGTAAACATTAGAGGCGAGTTGGATAAATCATGTTTATCGTTAAATAAAAAACCTGAAGATTTATTAAAATAAAAAATTTAAAAAAGAAACAGAACCGTATCGCAATGACAGACAAGTCTATATTTCAAGACGAATCGTGGCATATGAGCGATCGTGCTTGTGTCTACGGATTGGTTTAACCTGAAGCACGTAGAACTCCCTTAATTTATTAAATAAACAACAGGATTTATTTAATTTACCTCTATTTAGAATTTTTATAACCGTAGCAACTGCGCTACGATTTCTTGTTTTACAATCATAAATATCCTTTGTGGTGCTAAAATCACAATTGAAATTCTTTGTTGGTTATTGCATTTAGGCCAAATAATAATCGATTTATTTTAACTCCAATTATCCATGATTCGGGATTATTTATTACATCTGCATAATTTTCTGAAACTGATAGCTTCATTCATAATTGGAAATTATACGTTCTACTTTATTAATATTAATGAATTCACGATAAATGATTATACAGATTTTATTTTGACATAAACATCTAATCCACGTAAATAAGAATTTAAATAAAACAACACATTTATTGTTGAACTGGTGAAACATGTTGCAGAATTTAACAATAACTGTGAAATCCTCTCAACTGTGTAGTTTTATTTCAAAAGTGTTATGGAGATACATCTTGTTTCCGCCTCGTCAATTCAATATTCAAGCAAACAATCTTAAATAAAGTGAACGCCTCCAAAATTCAAGAATTAATCAATCAAACATTTTTGTATATTTTGGTCCCTTTAAAACCGATCAGCTTTGTTTAACTCCTATGAATTATATTTAGACGTCAATGAGGTGAAGTTGATGCTGTGATATTATCTTTAGTGTCAACCTTCTCAACCAAATGCAGTTGACTTGCACTCTTCTATTTATTTTCGAAGGATAATTTTCCTACGTTTAATTAATTGTTACCATGCAAAATTAATTGCCTAACATCAATGGTGGTGTTATGAAACTTGTTGTTGTTTAATGTTCGAAGCCATCACTTTGTGATACATTTTGAATCAGGAACTTTAAACGAAATAACACTTCGTTGATACCACACACAGGATTTATTACGTAACTATAGTTTAAACCTTGTGGAATGTGGAAATTATAGTCATGTAATAAATCAAGTGTATTTTTACTCCTCAAACTTCCGTTGGTTTGTAGCGACTATGTTCGATTGGTTCAAATTTTTCTGATTATAATAATCCATACTCACATTTTGATTTCAACAGCATAATTATCTTTTTTTGATCCTTTATATTATATTTCATTTGATCCACCTTGTTTTACTCCAATTTCTTTTATAAATATTGAATTTCTGTTTTGTATATTTATGACATTCTCACTTAAGTTTAAAGTATCCTCTTGTGGGAGTTTTCAAAAGCTGCATTCTGCGTATTAACTTGGTCTTGAAAGTAATTGCTGGAACATATTGGAAATTTTATTAAGATAATAAAAAATAAATCAATGCCGAATCAGAAATTTTTGTAAATCATTTTCGACAATCATACAAAAAAAAATGACGACTATGACAGTCGTTTTCTTTTCGTAAGATTGTTAAAAGTGATTTACAAACAAAAACTAAATTACAAATTGTTTGATTCGGCATTAATTTATTTTTTATTATCTTTAGAATTTCCAATATGTTCCAGCAATAACTTTTTCCTTCCTCGTTGCAATAATTTTCTTCGAGCGTTCTAGAATCATTCCGACAACTTTTCAATATAATTAGTTTTTTTAGGAAACTTTCATTTAAAAATTCTAATATTATCTTATAATTTTTCTTTCTCTTTTAAATTGTAAGATTTTTCATCTGATAAAAAAATATTATTCCATAGAATAGTTGATATATTTTTAGCTATTTCGTATTCGTTTTTTTTGTACTCCTCCAGAATGTACTTAATTATTGTATACATGTAAATGTAAAAAATATTGTTATTACTAATATTCCATTTATTTAGCGGTTTTTATTCCAGTTTTCCAAAAAGAGTTTTTTGTAAATTTCTATTTCATTTCTAGAATTACCAATAATTTCTTATAATATTAATTTATTTATTAATCTATAATTTGAATGCAATAAAAGGTGAATATAAAAAAATGTTAATAAAGTTTAAAACACATAAACACAAAAAGCTTAAGAATAAGAAAGTTCAACATAAATACATACAAGACGCAATACCTTTAAACTAGAGTATTTTATTGTACTTTTCCAGAATTTTTAAAATTCTACAGTTTTTTTCACAAATACTTCATCTTATTGTTATTACTAATATTCTATTTTTTAGATATTTTGTTCCAGTTTTCCATTTCGAGAATTTTCAATCATTTTATTTCAAATTTTCTAAAACCTTCGACCATTTCTTATAATATTTATTTATTTATTTAACAGAAGTCTATTTGAATACAATAAAAGGTGAATATAAAAAAACGTTAATAAAACTTAAAACTCGTACAAAAAGCTTAAGAATAAAAAGATTTGGCATAAATACATACAAGACGCAATCACTTTCAACTAGTGTTTTATCGGAGTCTTTTTAAAATACTACAGTTTTCTCCACAAACTCTTCAACTCATTCTCTTTTAGAAAATTTCATTTTCAGCAAACACGTTTTCTCTTTCAAATTGTAACAATTGTAGATTTTTTAGCACATTTCCTTTTATATTATTATTCAGCACACAATATTTACTGTTTCGACTTATTTTTTTGCCATTTATAGCGCTATCCTTTTTATAAATATCGCTTAGAGATTATTGGTGTTATCCAGTATACACTTTTATATATACAACCACCCATATAGCTGTTTGATGCATATTTATACAGAATAACGGCGAGAAATTATATTTTTATTTTTCCACCTAACAATAAAATATACAAATAAACTAAATATAATAGATGTATGATACAATGTATGTTAGTGAGTTAGTTTGTTAAATGGCTATCGAACAGAGGTGTTTCAGTCCGGATTTGTCATTGTCGATTTGTCGATGTGTTTTGCCAGTCTGTCTCTATACCCTATTTTAGTCTAATATTCATCTTTTCTAACGAAGAGAGAGAAATTATTTGAATAACTTTGCCATCTAGTCCAGAAAGTTCTAGTAGCTTTATTAGTTTATTTTTTGTCATTATCAAACGCCTTTTCGTAATCAATCAAGAATATTTTTGCTGATCCAAGCATTTCTGGACTAGGACTTTCATTGCAAAGATGTGTTATCGGGTTATATAATCACGACTAAATCCAAACTGAGCTTTATTTATGTTTTGTTTTAGCTTAGTTCTTATTCCAGACTGAATTTATCTCAAAAATACTTTCAAGGTTTGGCTTACTAATTTTAATATTCTCTGCACTTTTTGGCATTTACTTTTTAGGGAGTGTTATAAAAGAAGATTTGAGCCAATCCCTTAGAATGTGACCGCTGTCGTAGTTGTTATTAAAAAGATTTAGCTTTAAGTTCTTCTTAATCTATTGTTGCTTTATTATTTATTTTATGTTCTGGTAAATAAAATTTTGATTTACCTTTCCAACGTATTAAATTTATCTGTTCTGTCTAAAATTCATTTGTTGTTCCTATTAACTAATATACCAAATTGCTTCTTTTTGTATTTATGTATTGTGTTATCTCCTTGATCATTTTGTGCATATTATAGTTGTGCTTTCTATCAAGTTCTACTTTTAAAATTTAAAAGAATTGTATGGCCAAGCTGTTCTCACTTAAAATTGACCAATTCCACGTGTTTGGCCCTGAAGGCGTGTGGACACGCGTTATCCTGGAGCAGAACTATACCTTCCGTGAGCAGCCCCGGCCTTTTGTTCTTGCTTTATCTTCAGAGTATCTCACAGTAATCATCAGCGTTAATAGTTCTTCTATGCTCGAAGAATTCAAAAAGTAGTGGACACCGCTTCAACTCGGGACTGTCTTGTCACGTCCACAGGAGTTCTGGAATCATGGAATCCTTCAGCTTGTTAACCAAATGAATTTTTGTGCTCAAGCACATTAATAACCAAAGTGTTGATGAATATACATTAATGAAGCTATCAATTCCAGAAAATTGGGAGTACGAAAGGCCATTGCGTTGTTCATTGAGGTAGGTCAAAAGTACCCTAGAATTAGTAATGATCGAGTTTATAAGGCTTATATTAAGTTAATATTCGGTTTGCATGCCTCAACAGAAACCAAAAGAAATTTCTAGAATTAAAAAATGGTAATCAATAAAATTTCGTGCAACCAAAGAATTATAAATTATTAAAAATTGTTTAAAATATTGAATGAAATTTATAAATAAAAAAACGAAACATTTATCATTGAATATTATCGAAAAAAATGTAAAAAGACAGTTAGAGCTTAAAAAATAATAAAATCCTATTCAAGAAAATAATTGAAAGTGTTAAAAATTTAAACTTGTATTTTCAGAACAAATGCCAATAAAATTTGTACAAAAAACAAATAATATTTCTAGAACTAAAATAGCAATCAATAAAATTTCGATGAACCAAATAATTATAAATAAAATATAGATATTTAATGTTGAGTTACGTAAAGATATGATTAAAACTTGATTAAAACATTAACACTTTCTTCCTAATTCTGAAGAAAGTGTTAGTGTTTTAATCAAGCTACAAATAAAATAGTTTAAAAAATTGAAAAACACTTAAACATTTTAGGAACAATCAAAATTGAATATTATTGAAAAAAAAATTTAAAAAAAACAGTTGTAGTGGACCATATTTTTTTAATATTAAAATTTCTCTTACATTAATATTTTGATAATTACAGAATTACTTTATGCTGTTGTTTCATTTTTGTTTAACTTTGTAAAACTAAAAATTATAATATTGCTATTATTATAAACAACTGCAATTGTTTTACTTTCACCTTTTTCATGGCATTTGTTTTTTTTTATTTAAAAGAAATGATATAGCAGCTTTTAAACAATACATTTTCCAACAAAAAAAAACTGAAAGTACACTGTGTTTAATTGAAATTTCATTTAAAAAAAACGTACGGATGAAAAGCAATTGAAATCTGTGACAATTTCCTAAAAAAGGAAAAAAATGAAAATAATTTAATTTTAACAGAAACAAAATTGAAAACAATATAAATCTTAAATAAAAGAGTTAAAACGATTTAAAAAAAATACGATAACACAGGTGAAACAATTTAAATTTCATTTAAAAAAATTAAGAAAAAAATGTAATATATTTTTTTAATTTACATGAATATAAGTGAATAAGTTTTACTTTAAAAAACTGAAAAAAATTGAATATGTAATAGAAACAATTCTAAATAATATACATGAATATGTAAAAGTTTTTTTTTTTAAACTGAAAATAATTATTGAATCTGCAATAGAAACAATTTTAAATAAACAAAAGAAAGAAATTTTAGTAAAAGATAATTTCAAAATTTACTTAAAACAATTAAAATTTTATAGCAGTAATAATTGATTTCTCTTTTGGTTTCCTTAAATTTTAAAAGACCTTACAGCTCGGACATGTTTTTAAGTGTCTGGTCCCCTGATAAAAACATCTGAAAAATCTTGGATGAGGATTTAAAGACGATATGAAAGAGTGAGTCTCGTTCTGGGACAACAGAATCTATGATGTATACTTTGAAAGAGTTTTCATTTACACCCACAGATTCGTTACGTACCTTTTCAATTAAACACCCTTAATAATTTCAGATGGGACAGTATTGGCGGAATCTGGACATAAGGCATACGGAAACATTTTTGCCAAACCATTTCAAATATCTGTCTGTGTATGGTACTCATTCTCTTCATCAGGAATGCGTGTAACACCACGCTTTGCTTGAATATATTTCCAAAGGGATTTGGGATTGCGAATGATCGATTCTTCAATGCCTGATAAGTATTGTTGATGAACTTTTTTTATGAAAAGTTCAAATAATCTCATAGTTGCTTAAATTGTATAAGAGAAGATTTATATTTTCATCAATAGTTGTTTTTTGCCTTCATTTCATTTCGAGAGAAAACCATATTGGAAAGTCTGATTTGCAAGCATTCGTTCTGAACTGAACTCCGAACTGAATGATCGAGCAACTCATAAATTATCTTGTAGAACAAGTTAAGTGCAGGGTTCAAATTGTGACACTCTATTCCATTCTTTCAATCGTCGTATAGTTTGATGTAGTTTGATTTGCGAAAGTTATATCTGAAGTTTTTATTTGATTCAAAGTTTGAGGACTTCTCTTTTCTTTGATTGTTAGTATCAAGGATAGATAAGAGTGATACTTATCTTTTACGACGCGTGGACATTCTGCACGTTCCAAAATGATATTATTATCGATATTAGATAATACAAGACCCAGAAGTTGACCATCAGAATTTCGACAGGAAATGAACTGCCTGATAATCAGAATATTACAAAAACACTTGAAACAATACTTTTGGCAATTCTCAGACTGATAACCAAAATTAGGCTAATTAAAATCTCCTAGAATAATAATGATTTTATTTAGTAGCATAAATTCTAAAGCATTCAAAAACAATTCAAGCGCATTTTATCAGGGAAAGGGACAGTTTTAGCCATTACTTATTCATGTTTAGATAACCAAGCAGATTCTTGACTTCCAAATACAACACCAGTTTGAGTTTCTTGAATAACTTTCTCACTTATAATTTTGAGATCGATTTTCCCTAGGTGATATTTCCTAAATAACTTCAGTCATTAAAATGTGAGACATTGGAGTATTCAACTGGTATTCATTTGCTAGATAATTCTTGATTGAAGCTATTTTAGTCTAAAATAGTGGCCTCTTAGCAACCCTATATTTATAAAAAATATTAACAATTAACAGCAACTAATATGAGAGAAAAATCGACAGTCCCCGTTGACGTTGTCCAAGAAACTATTCCTTACTAAATTGTGAAAAAAAAATAACTCTAAAAGTTATATTTTGTTATATGAGTTTATTTAGAAAGATTGATAAGGTTAGTTACAACATACGGTCCTTACAATTATATATTTAATATATCCTTGATGTTTTTTTTTCTTAATAGATCAGGTTTTAGAGTAACGATAGAAATTCCAATTACGTCCAAATAAAAAAAAAATGGATTAAAAACTGGCGATATTACGAAAACTTATTATTTACAAGTATGCGCGAGGGCCGTTTACTTCACTTCAACAATTTAATTGGCGGATGTTAAACTCGGCCCCGGCAACTTAGATTTTAGACGGTCCTAATAAACTAGGACCTGGATAACTTCGCGAACTACATGAATACATGAATATATAAGCGAGCTGAATCCATTACTTAAGATATCGCTATGTATGTGTTTGAGTGTGTGTGTGTGTGTGCGGAAAGCGTTGGATTAATTTAATTTCTAAGTTATGGTCGGTTTTCTCTATTGGAAAAGTACCCTTTTGCATATGCATTGTAACAGATGTAACCAATTCATGTTAAATAATGTAATAAATAAGTTATGAATACTTGCAAAAAAAGTAATAGTTTTTGGAATTACATAATAAAAAACTGTAATTAAAATATATTATGTCACATATTAAATAAGGTCTAAATATGCTACAAATGATTAAAGTGTTGCCTTATTAGTTAAAATCACCTGATATATATTAACACCAGCTAACAAGAGCAATGGATTGAGTGGAAGAACATGAGAAACCAAAGTTTTAAGTGATTTATTTTAATGTATACGTATTTTCGTTGTTTTTTTATTAGATCTTGTAAATAAATAAATAAAACGCATTATTATTACGAAATAACGGTCGTCAACATTAATATTAATTAAAATATTCCCGGCGCATCCACCATATATTACAATTAACAGTTGGAGTCTTAAGACTTGCCCTGTTCTTACAATTATATTATTAACGTGTAAATATAAATAAACGTAACTTAATTTAATGTAATTAATACAAATATTTTCTACATTTACTTTATTATATTAAAATTGTGTGTATAAAATAGATTTATTGTTATACAAATAATTCCTAAGAATAACATTTACAACCTAATTGTACATTACAGTATACCTTTAAGGGGTAGATAATAACGTTATTATAGGGTGGAGCCCGTGGCCGCATTTAATGAGCAATCATGAGGATCATTGTCTCTACCTTAGCCCTTAAAGGGAACATAATACAAAAATAATATTTCCACGATGAAGGCTAAAACAATGGAAACCGGTCGCATCGATGGCGGCTGTATCGGCCGGAGGTGGGAGGGGTAAAGATACGACAAAGAAAAAGTTCACTTGTTGTTTAATTTGGAGCACAAAAGGATTTCGCTGTTCGAGGTTCCATGCCTCACTTAATTTCATAAGCCCTCGAAGGGAGCAAGGAAACAATGTTAATTATAACAAACTAAGAAAAGTTTATTATAAAGAAGTCGGCGGTGTTATTAAGCGAAAATCAAGTTTTTACAACTCATTATGCAGCGCAGCCGAAAAATTCGAATTAAGAGTTTAAAAAATAAAAAGTATTAAATTGTTTAAATTTTCTTCACAATAAATTATCGATCTGGCGTGTGTAGTTATTCGGTGCATGCACGGCCTGGATACGCGTGAGGTGTTTAAATCAAGTCTTTACGTAAGAACGGATTTCAATGTAGCATTTCTCATCGGTATCAATTCGTTCGCGTGCAGAACCGTTGCGAATCCACTTCGACGATGGAAACATGCAAGGCTAGGCACACGAAGATAACGATTTCTGCAATGCTCCCGTTCGCGCCGGTGCATCTGCTCCGATTAGAGATCAGCTTGCAAAAGTTTATTTAAGTGTGACGAAAACAGTTTCTCACCTGAATGCAATGGACAGGTTGATAGGAGATAGAGGAAGGAATGCAGTGTCAGTAGCGAAGATAACGATGAGTGTTCAATTAATAAAATAAACTTATTTAATCATAATGATGGTTGCAACTGCTACTACGAAGAACACTGAAGAACACTTTAGACTTATTTAATATGAATATATTAAAACACATCCCATTAGCATAAATTATTAATTATATTGCTTATACTCGTATAACCTTGATTTAAACCATAACATACATTATTGAGATAAGTCAGCAGTATACTACAACAATTCATAATTTTAATTACTTAAGCACATAATCCTTTACTAACAGCAACAATTACTCTTATCATTATCTACTTGAATCTTTTTCTAACATTTTTTCTTCTCAAACGTTTTTAAAACTCATTACTGCCTAATAAAAGGATTATTAAGCAGTTGGTTTCACCACGGATTAAGTGAGAAATTAATTAATCGTACTTTTAATAATCCTAGCTTTAAAAAATATCTCAATTTACAAATCGATTTTACAATAACCTTGAACTGTACATCTTCAATCTGAAATCGTTTTCAATCAAAATGAGAAACGTCTTGTGTCAATATTAACACCAGTTCCAATTATCGCGTTTCGAGCATCTTTTAAAACCCATTATCACGTCGAGGACGGAAACGAGGGCACGAATTACACAACCTCTATCATGGTACGTAATTAAAGGAATTAATTGTATTCTGCATTTAAATACTAAAAAATTTATTGAAGTTTATTTGATCTACATTAAAATTCCTGTTTTTTATATATATATAGCTCGCAATAAACCTCTCGTTTTTCCTATTCTAGATTTATTGAAATTTATTATATTGGCGCAAGCCGTCTCTTTTATTTCCTCCGCTACAGTTGTAGTTAATAACGTCGGCAATATATTTTTTTAGGTCTATTTGCAGTTCCCTTTTGTTCAATATGTATTAGACGTCATGTGGAGACGTATTAAAAATACCATTCGCTTAGATGACTTGCAACAACAATTATCCGTCGGGCGCGATAACGTAATTAATTAAAGCTAAATAAATTACGAGACCTCCATCCAGATTAGATCAAAGCAATCAATTAATCCTCGTCGTGATGCAGTGTACATGCAGATTAGTGTAACAATGCGTGCCCATGTAAATTGGGTGTGAATCCAATCAGCTTATTGAAATCACTTGGACTCGTCTATATTTTTTCCTGAAGATCCGGGTGCGATTATTTGTGTACGATTATCCCGTGCGCACTTTTATTCCAGACGGTTGGTATTACGTGCACGTATTGCACGTGTCTCTCTAGCCAATACACGAGCCCTGGATATCCTTAAACCAATTAAATCCGACAAAGCCATTCCGTTGCTGATGATGATGATTATTGTTGTTGAATAGTAATAATGGGTAAGGTGTACGTTATTCGATTAAATTAACGAGTATGGATTTCTATTTAATGCAATTAACCTAAATTATAATCTAAAATTAATACACAAAAGAAATACATTCATAAATAATATGAAAAATTCACCCCTAATATATTTTTAAAGCTATAACACTGCTTAAAAATTTCTTTACATCATCATTAATTCTACTGTTATGTTTAGGAAACATAAAGTAATAGTGATTAGAATGCAGTATAAATGTAGGGTGGGTGGGTGGCCTCTATCCCAACTCCAATCTTAGTTACATAAGCAAGAGTTTTATGGTTTAATTGTTAAACTAGGAAAGCTCGCAACGCATTATTAATTACGTAAATATACTCCTTTTGTGCGAGTTGTTTTATTTTACATCCTTCGTTTATGTCATAGCTATTGGAGGGTGGAATAGTGGCCACCCACCCACCCTACATATATTTTTAAATTCAAGCCACAACACTGCTTTAAAATTTCTTGACATCATCATTAATTCTACTGTTATGTTCAGGAAACCAAACAAGTGATAGTGATTAAAATGCAGTGTATATGTAGGGTGGGTGGGTGGCCTCTATCCCACCCTTTAATCATTATTACATAACCAAGAGTTTTATTGATTATTTGTTTAACTAGGGAAGCTCGCATTACTTTATTAATTGCGTAAATATACTCCTTTTGTACGAGTTGTTTTATTTTACATCCTCCGTTTATGCTATAGCTATTGAAGGGTGGAATAGTGGCCACACACTCACCCTACATATATTTTTAAATTTTAACTGCAACACTGCTTTAAAATTTCTTTATATCATCTGTAATTCTACTGTTATGTTTCGGAAACCAAGCAACTGATAGTAATTAAAATTCAGTGTATATGTAGGGTGGGTGGGTGGCCTCTATCCCACCATCTAATCTTCATTACATAGGTAAGAGTTTTATGGGTTATTTGTTAAATTAGGAAAGTTTGCATTGCTTTCTTAGTTACGTAAATATACTCCTTTTGTGCGATTTGTTTTTTTAACATCCTTCGCTAATGTTATAGCAATTGAAGGGTGGGATAGTGGCCACCCACCCACCCTATATATATTTTTAAATTCAAGCCACAACACTGCTTTAAAATTTCTTTACATCATCATTAATCCTACTGTTATGTTGAGGAAACCAAAAAGTGATAGTGATTAGAGTGCAGTGTATATGTAGGGTGGGTGGGTGGCCTCTATCCCACCCTCCAATCTTCACTACATAAGCAAAAGTTTTATGAGTTATTAGTTACACTATGAAAGCTCGTTTTGCTTTATTAATTACGTAAATAAACTCCTCTTGTGCGATTCATTTTTCTAACATCCTTCGTTTATATTATAGCAATTAGAGGGTGGGATAGTGGACACCCACCCACCCTACATATATTTTTAAATTCAAGCTACAACACTGCTTTAAAATTTCTTTACATCATCATTAATTCTACTGCCATGTTTGGGAAACCAAACAAGTGATTGTAATTAAAATTCAGTGTATATGTAGGGTGGGTGGGTGGCCTCTATCCCACCCTCTAATCTTCATAACATAAGCAAGAGTTTTATGAGTTATTAGTTAAACTATAAAAGCTCGTTTTGCTTCATTAATTACGTAAATAAACTGCTCTTGTGCGATTTGTTTTATTTTACATCCCTTGTTGATGTGATAGCAATTGGAGGGTGGGATAGTGGCCACTCACTCACCCTACATATATTTTTAAATTCAAGCTACAACACTGCTTTAAAATTTCTTTATGTCATCAGTAATTCTACTGTTATGTTTCGGAAACCAAGCAACTGATTGTAATTAAAATTCAGTGTATATGTAGGGTGAGTGGGTGGCCTCTATTCCACCCTCCAATTTTCATTACATAAGCAAGTGTTTTATGGATTATTTATAAAACTACGAAATATCGCAACGCTTTGTTAGCTACGTAAATATACTCCTATTGTGCGATTTGTTTATTTTTACATCCTTTGTTTATGTTATAGCAATTGGAGGGTGGGATAGTGGCCATCCACCCACCCTACATATATTTTTAAATTTAAGCTACAACACTGCTTTCAAATTTCTTTACATCATCATTAACTCTACTGTTGTGTTTAGGAAACCAAACAAGTGATAGTGATTGGAATGTAGTATATATGTAGGGTGGGTGGGTGGCCTCTATCCCATCCTCCAATCTTCATTACATTAGCAAGAGTTTTATGGGTTATTTGTTAAATTAGGAAAGCTCGCATCACTTTATTAATTACGTAAATATACTCCTCTTGTGCGAGTTGTTTTATTTCCCATCCTTCGTTTATATTATAGATATTGGAGGGTGGGATAATGGCCACCCACCCACTCTACATATATTTTTAAATTCAAGCTACAACGTTGCTTTAAAATTTCTTTACATCATCATTAATTCTACTATTATGTTTAGAAAAACAAACAAGTGACAGTGATTAAAATGCAGCGTATATGTAGGGTGGGTGGGTGGCCTCTATCCCACCTTCCAATCATCATTACATAGACAAGAATTGTTTGGGTTATTTGTTAAACTAGGAACGTTCGCATCGCTTTATTGATTACGGAAATATACTCCTCTTATGCGCGTTGTTTTATTGACATTCTTCGTTTATGTTATTGATATTGGAGGGTGGGATAGTGGCCACCCGCCCACCCTACATATATCTTTGAATGCAAGCTACAACACTGCTTTAAAATGTCTTTAAATCATTATTAATTCTATTATCATGTTTAGGAAAACAAACAAGTGACAGTGATTAGAATACAGTGTATATGTAGTTTTGGTGGGTGGCCTCTATCCCACCATCCAATCTTCATTACATAAGCAAGAAATTTATGAGTTATTAGTTAAACTATGAGGTCGTTTTGCTTCATTAATTACCTAAATAAACTGCTCTTGTGCGATTTGTTTTATTTTACATCCCTTGTTGATGTGATAGCAATTGGAAGGTGGGATAGTGGCCACCCACCCACCCTACATATATTGTTAAATTTAAACTACAACACTGCTTTAAAATGTCTTTACATCATCATCAATTCTACTGTTACGTTTAGGAAACCAAACAAGTGACAGTGATTAAAATGCAGTGTATATGTAGGGTGGGTGGGTATCATCTATCCCACATCCAATCTTCATTACATAAGCAAGAATTTTATGAGTTATTAGTTAAACTATGAAAGCTCGTTTTGCTTCATTAATTACCTAAATAAACTACTCTTGTGCGATTTGTTTTATTTTACATCCCTCGTTGATGTTATGGCAGTTGGAGGGTAGTATAGTGGCCACTCACCCACCCTACATATATTTTTAAATTTAAACTACAACACTGTTTTAAAATTCCTTAATATAATTATTAATTATACTGTTATGTTTAGGAAACCAAACAAGTGATAGTGATTAAAATGTAGTGTATATGTAGGGCGGGTGGGTGGACTCTATCCCACCCTCCAAACTCCATTACATAAGCAAGAGTTTTTTGAATTATTTGTTAATATAGAAAAGCTCACATTGCTTTATTAATTACGTAAATACACTCCTCTTGTGCAGTGTATATGTAGGGTGGGTGGGTGGCCTCTATCTCACCCTCGAATCTTCATTACATAAGCAAGAATTGTTTGGTTTATTTGTTAAACTAGGAACACTCGCATCGCTTTATTGATTACGGAAATATACTCCTCTTATGCGCGTTGTTTTATTGTACATTCTTCGTTTATGTTATTGATATTGGAGGGTGGGATAGTGGCCACCCACCCACCCTACATATATTTTTAAATACAAGCTACAACACTGCTTTAAAATTTCTTTATATCATCACTAATTCTACTGTTATGTTTAAGAAACCAAACAACTTATTGTAATTAAAATTCAGTGTATATGTAGGGTGGGTGGGTGGCCTCTATCCCACCCTCCAATTTTCATTACATAAGCAAGAATTGTATGAGTTATTAGTTAAACTATGAAAGTTTGTTTTGCTTTATTTATTATGTAAATGTAATTCTCTTGTGCTATTTATTTTTTTAACATCATTCGTGTATGTTATAGTAATTGAAGGGTGGGATAGTGGCCACCCACCCCCCTAAATATATTTTTAAACTTAAGCTACAACACTGCTTTAAAATTTCTTTACATCATCATTAATTCTAC